>CM055641.1:8027593-8357593 GCA_029378325.1 Elaeagnus macrophylla
AATCTGATAAGTCTCATAAAAAAAAAAAAAAGCAAGTAATATAATAGAAATAAGATATAATAAATATATTATGTAAAGTATTAGAATAACTAACCTGCACTTTCAAAAAATGTTAAAATATAAAATGATATTATTAGTAAAAATAACTTTAATATAGTGTTTAATAGTATGATACTTATCTTCTAAACTTAACTTTTAAGATGGTAATAGATTATTTTGACATTTTTAACTTTAATCATAACTTATTTAAAAATAAAAAAAGTTATTTATTATGATAAATTATAAGTGAATTATATTGATAAATATTATAAAATTTATATAATTATATTTAATAAAAAAATATTATATTAAATTGATTGTGATAGGAATGTGATATATACAAGTTTTCTTAAAAGTAGTGTCGGTGTCGCATGCCGGATTGTGCTGGAGTAGACACGAGCTTGAACAGCGGCAACTGCTCCTAAATGTTCAACAAGCGTACCCTTTGTTAACCATCCACGTATGATCAAAGCCTCCACCATTCATAATCGAACCAAATCAATCTCTCTCTCTCTCAATCAAAACGTCCTACACCAAAACAGAAGCTGGCAAAGAATTAGTATAAAGGAACCCCAAAGCTCCTCTTTTCTTTTCCGGTACAATACTCATCTCTATCTGTTTCTCCTCAATAACTTCCCTAATATGTCCGTAACCACATGAAAATGAAAGTGAAAGAAGAGAGGTATTGAAATCTTCGACTTGGTTTTTGCTTGGGGTATATTTTTGTTGTCTTTTCTTAAATTTAGGAATGGTTTTTAGATTTAAAGATAAATTATTGTATTAGTTTTGTTTGTTTTTTGCGGTCCGTTTTATCTTTGAGAGAGCAGGGCATTTTGCTATTCTGTTGGCGATGAAGTCGAGCAAAGTGGGTTTTGGCTGAATGAAGTATATAAGCTATTGATTTTTCAGGAATCACCCATCCATTTTGGGTGAAATTTAAAAAGGCATTTGAGTTAAGTGAATTTTACAATATATGGTTGATTGCGTAGAGTTTTTACATATCCCTCCATAACACAAGTTACTGTGTGTAGAATTTTCACATAATTGTTTGTAACTTTCACACAGATTTGTGTAACAGTTACAAGTTCATTTGGTATGGCTTATTACTTTTATACATCTATGATTCCCACAATATATGCTCTATAAAAGATGCAGGCCCAACACTTAAAATTCAATAATTGGGTTACTGGTTTGAACAGATGACTAGTCATTGAATACTAATTAAGGGCTCGTATCTCCAGGATTATACTAGGGAAAAATAATACTGAAATTTGCTCCATCATGGAAAGTACTCCAAATGAAGTTATGAATGGTAATAGCTTCTTTATCATATTTTCTATCTCAATGTTTTCTTTGAGCTATTTGCCAATATTATTTTGATTTGATTTTTGCCAAGGGTTAGAGATGGTAAATATAATTTGGCCACGTGTAACTTAAATCTTTATACAACCCTTCATGGATCACTTATTATCCTAGATTTTCGGTTGACAAAGAAAGCATATCCTTAGCATGATACCATTTATTGCGTTTTAGATTCTATTCTCACACACTCTTTATGTGGCACCTTTTCCTCTTTGATTGTTTAATTTTCACGAGTTTTTTAAGTTTGAAATAGTCTGGTTTAAAAAATAAATTTGTAAAGAAGTTCAAGTATTACTTGTCAGCACGGTCACATATTTCAACAGAATTCTTTATTCTTTCATGGAGTAACACACTTTCATTTGAGAATCTCAAGCTTGCCAAGAGATTCGAATTCTTGTCTCTTCAACTGAAGAGGGATTTTTGGTTTTAATTGTTATTTGCCTGATGGTTTGTTTCTTTGTCATCAATGTTAGGCAAGCTCAGGAACATTATTATGTTTAGTTGAACTGGTCATTTAAGGTTGCACAAGTAAATATAAGCATCTAACTTGTTTGTGCTATGATCCCATTTCATTTTAGGCTGTATAAAATATAAATAAACACATGCATCTGATTTACCCGTCTCTTTTTTCCATGATATAAAAAGGAAGGCTCTATTTGAGTATTTAAACTTTAAGTTTAGAACACCATTGTTCCTAGAAAAACTTACTGAAATTAAAATGTTAATATTTCTATCGGAAGGAGTACTGTGCCATGGTGGAAGATTGGTTTAGTTAAAGTACCTAACTGAAAAACCTCATTTCTATTGATGATTGATGTTAAAATTGAAGAAAACTAAACTTTTTCTGCAGCATTGAGGATATTAGCTAAAACATAATTGACTGGTTGTAATGTTTTATGAATTCATTTTTTAAAATTTGACAAAGAAATTGACTATAAGCATCCCATACTTGCATTTGATTGTTAAAAACTAAATTTTGTAATCTTTACATTCACCAGATAATGACGAAAACAAGATAATAAAAGCAGCAGACAACTTAAAACGTCCTGGCAAGAATGTAACAGAGGTTTCGAAACCTGTTTCAAGTTCTCCTGTTCACATGGTTGGTTGGAAAGATGGAGGAAAAATTAGTCAAGATGTAACACCTAGAGAGGTGGATTCTTCCGGTGAAGTAAACATGGAGGCCTCTATAACTACTGATGATGTTATGCGGGCTGGAGGATTTGGAGCTCGTGACGATATCAGTAGTTTTCTTCCTGCTGCAAGTGATTCTACTGATTTTGAATCTTCAATACTAGATGCTAGAGAATATGAGGAACCACAGGGTCAAATATCCAGGCCTGGTCTTGGCTGGACAGAAGCTACTGAAACAAAATAGCTATACTTTTACTACTGCTAATATTGCTACCATATTTCTATCTTGTTGCAGTAACTTTTCCTGCTACTTAACTACTTATAGGCTTGAGGTATGTTAAACTTAGATGTATTACACTAAAGAAACATATTTTCTATTTACATCATGTGGAATTTTCTTAGAGAGATGATACACCCCTTACATTGGAATTAACCAAAAGACTTGATTATGTACAACTTTCATAATAACAACTTTTGCTAGCCTAATGTTTTACCCATGATGCTTTGACTGTATATTCCAGTTTTCTGATATCCCAACAAAATTCTTGAGTAATGCTGCGGGATTACTGTTTGGCTTTTCAAGTGGAGAACAGACATTTTGATTTTCCTCCACTGTGTAACAGTTTTGAGCATTATAGGTGTGTTGAAAATGCCTGGGGTATTTTCTATGTTGTTTATTTCACTGTCATGAGACATTCAGTTTTTTGCCTTTTGGAAGATTCTGTGTCCAGGACCAAGAATTGCCAAGGGGTCATAGGTCATTTTCCTTTGCATGAAAACTTGCCATTTTGAGCCGAAGTGAGCTTGCCACTCTTCTTGGCTGCTGTAATGGGGCAGATATTGCTTAAAACCGAGACGGGCTGTGGCACAGTAGTCTAGAATTTTATTGTTTTGAGCCAAAATGTTATGTAGACCTTCTTTTCCTCTGGAGGATGGCACTGCGGAGGATAGAAATGCCACTAGATACAAAACTTCTTCATCTGGGGTGACAAGAGATGTTTTGTTGTTCCACCTGCAATAGAATAATAATGGAAACTCATCAGGTTTATAGATTAAGGCCCATACGGTACGGGTTTGTGTCTTATTGTGTCAGGTTATCTTGTTGACTTCTTATCACATTGTCTATTTATTATAGTAGTGAATATCAAGACAATGAAGAACATAAAGCAAATAGCGATTAATTATGACTAGTTTTTATTTTATTTTTCGCATTGTGTTTGTGTCAAGATAATGGATTATGGCACATTTTGCCACCCCTACTTTAGATTTATGAAATCCAAAAAAGAAGAAGAAGAAAACTAATTTAGTTGTAAGTACTTGGATTTGTTCACTGGGAACATAAGGATTGGACCATTGGTATTGTCTGCAAGAATTTTGCCAAACACCTCTGCAGCAAATTCATGAATCCTGCTCCTAGGGATGAGAAGATTCAGCCAAGGGTGAGGAACTTCCCATAGTCCTTTTGCTTGAAGTTTTCTCTGAGAAACATGTACTCTATCTAGGAATTCAACATAAGAAACTTCCGATAAAAAGAGAGTAGATGGAATGTAGCTCAATTCTGACAGCAAGCGTTCTGTCTTCTGCATCACATATATAGATTTTTTTAATAAGAAACCATATCATTTAAACATTAGGCTTGTATGATTGAAGAGAGAGTATTAAAAGAATCATTTGTTAGAAACTAACTTGATTGGTAACATCAGCATCATCTAGGTTAAAATATTTAGCAATTTCTAAGCAGTAGAGAGTCTTTCCATCTGAATTGAATTGGCTTGCTTGGAGTGGGTCCTTAGGATTAAAGGAAGACCTCCAGTTATTAAGGAGACCAGTTCTATTTATTATAACAAACCCTTCAACATAATCGAAGGAAGTTTTGGATGATATTAAATGCTCTTGGTCCTTGCAAAATAAGGAGAAGTCAGAGTAGAGAACCCTAATCCATTTCACCTGTCAAAAATGATGTTGTATTGGAATTAGGTTAGTTACTGAAAATCACTGCACAATATACAATTTACTGCTGTAATATGTTTTTTTTTTTACCATCTTTGGTGCTAGTTCAAGAGAAATTCTGGCCCGTGTGATGATGCCAAACTGTCCGAGTCCTCCTAGAGCACCATAGAAGAGATCAACATTTCTGTTTTCTGAACAGGTAACAACCTCTCCTTTTCCTGCAACAAAAGCTTTGGATTTTGTTACTTTTGTATTTATAAGTGCAGTATTTAAGTTTGTTTCAAGCTTGCATCATTTCTATGGCCTTGTTCATATGTGGTATAAGGAATTTATGTTTTGATTGACAAAGCATGTTAAACCTCTATTAAACAGTTACTAGATACAAATAATTTGAAGTATTCGGTCTTCAGCTTAAGGTTGTATTGGGTACCACATGTTGCCTATCTTACATCGACTCGTTTAGGACTTAAGGTGTTGTATGCTTTTAGATACATATTTGGAGACATGTTTGGACACATGTTCATGTCAAATCCAATAGATATAGGTACTTCATAAAAAATGAAGATTCTACTTAGCATAACATGCAGCCCTGCATGAAGAGTATGGGGAATGATATGTTACCCGACGACGGGCAAGGAGAAAATTTGAATTAAGTTATTATACTGTAGAATTTTGATAATGAGGTCAGTAAGGGTTATTTGATTGAGAATAAACCTGTGACAACCTCGAGCTGGTAGACATTATTAATCTGAGGTCCAAACTTAAATGCCTGACCACTAATGCCGGCATATGATAAGGTTCCTCCAACAGTAAGATGAAGGTAATCAGTCCAAGATTTTGGAGCCAACCCATGTTTAAGTGTTTCATGCAGAACATTTATCCACAACTCACCACCTGAAACATCAACATAAGGTATTTCTCCAGTATAAACCTGCATTTTTGTTTCCTGAAGTGATTCCATATTGATAACTACGCCTTTATAGGCTTGTGCTTGACCTTGAAGTGAATGACCATGGCCTCTAGCTGCAATTGTTAGCTCTGAAGACGAACCCATTTCAAAAATTAACTTTACTGTGGTGGAAATATCGGACACAGATTTTGGATATAGGACAGCTGATGGTAGAAAATGGTGTGTATTACCAAAGTCTTTGGCTGCATAGTTATTGTTCTCAAAGGTGAAATACCCATCTAGGCTTAGCATTTCGAACAATGAACGAATAGAAGCCAAGTCTAAATGAGGTGGTGTTATTTTTGGGGTGGCTCGGAAGCCATTCGAACATAGGTTATTGGTTCTATCTGGTACAGAACTTATGAACATAATCATGAGAACTTTGAGGTAAACAATGTTGTTTTTGGAGAAGTTATAAAAGGTTGGCGCCATTTAATCGAATTTGTGAGACAAAGCTAGCAAGAGGGAGATGCAGAAGAGCCTAAGGAAAGTAGAGAGGAGAATTGAAAGAGATGTTTTTCAGGTCAGTAGTGAAAAATTGTAGGGAGTGTTCACTAGTTTGTTTTGAGTTGATATAGAAGGTTATATCAAAGTTAGCTTCTGTTTGCTGTTCTTTATGGGACACAAAGGTAGTGAAAAGGAAGATGCAGAAGAAGTACAAGGAAAAGACTTGAGAGTGGAGAATTTAAATAGATGGTACTCTGGTGAGGTAGTGAGCGAGTATATAGTATTACACTGTTCATGATAAAGGAAAGTCTTCTTAAAACTAAGCAACAATAAAGTAATTTGCAGTTAGGGGGGTCAGTCTTGATATGGTACCAAAACGGACAAATTTATGACACGACCAAAACACGATTGGATTTGAATAATCACGCTTGGATTTGAATTTATCGTTAATTGTTTTATAAATTTAAAAGTGCTATTATTGTTTACCGACGGAAATAATGTACATTCATATAAACACGACATGATTGCCACCTCTATTCCCGATCGAAGAGTCTGAATCTATGTACTTGATTAAGGTTTGGACTGTCTTGTCTTTGAGGTTTTGGAAAGGGAATTTCTTAAACACCCACTTAACAATGGGGCAGATTAGCACAAATTGGAACCAATTAGTGTACATTTTGAATGTTTATATTGTTTGTATATTGGTCCAATTGTCCAGTGTGAGAGTAACAGAGGGGTTGGCCCCTACTTTGTTGTGTGTCAGCACCAAATGAAAGTAAGCTGGATAATGGGGTCCCTTCTTTTTCATCAATTGCCTATCTGCAGGATATATTTAGGCTTTTATTTATTTATTTTAACTATATGCCTTCAATAATTTCAAGCACTCTCAAAACACGTTCAGTTGTACCTCAAGAGGTAGATGGACCACTGAGAACAAGGCAAGAAGTGGTTCATGAATTTCCTTGGACGGGTTCAAATATCTGCAGCTGCAACTTACAATGACCGCCCTTGCTGGCACGTACCATTTGACCAGTAGACTATTATTTCCATGGTTAGCTAGGATTAATCTGTGATACCACCCCTTTTTTTTTTTGGGTCAAAGTGATTACACTTTTGTTGGTGAGGAATAAATTAGAAAAACATTTCAATTGACGACACTGAAAATGTTGAAGAATCAATAATACTCTTTTGATCGTTCAGTCACCTTCGCTAAAATGTGAATCAACTTAACTTTATCTGCAATTCCTTTTATCACCTCAAGATTTGTAGAATTTTGTCAATATCTACCTGCTACTACTAGTATGCACTAGTTTAACCTATTTGGTTTTATGGTAGGAGTACTAATATGTTGTATTGACTATTGATTGTTATGTTCATATCAACTCTCTTCTAACATATTATTCATTACTTTGTGAGTGAATTTTCTATTAATTATTTTTTAATAAATTATTGTGTAATTGTATTTTCCATAAAATAAAAATTATTGCATTTATTTTATATTTTGTTTACTTGAAATAAGATATTAAATATGAGTATTAAGACCCTTATCCCAAATCCCAATGTGGAACCAATATCGTTATTGTCTTTTGAAAAATTATGGAAGTCATTATTTTAAGAGTTTTACAAGTCTTAAACTCTTGTTATTTCAAGTGACGTGCTGAAATATAACATTGTTGGTTGCTTTTTAAAAAATTATGGTTGTCTTTTAAAAAACTATTATTTTTATTTCAACAGTGCTGTATTTCTTGTTATATTATTTAATATTATTATTAATACATAAAATAATATTTAATAAAAATTCCAGTGAGATTGTAATATATTTGTAATTTGTGGGCTGATATTGCAGAATGGGACCTAGTGATGTTAACATCACAATATTAGTTTATGACAACTACATAGGTGGCTAGGGAGAGAGTTGTGTGGATGTGGACCCTCTGCCACGTGATCCTAATGTGGTTCTTGTTGAAAAAAAATATTACAAATTGGACTGGCTTGACTTTAGTGTAAATGGAAAAGTCTTTTTGACTCAAATTACAATCAAATTTTTATTAAATTATAAAGTAATATTTATTGAATTTTTTTTTTTTTTAATTTAGATGATAAAATTTTTAATTTTCTCACAAAAAATAATCCAAGTTTGAATTTTATTTAAAAAAATAAAATTTTAGAAACTTTTTTTTTAAATAAAAATATTAAAAAAAAACCCATTTCAATAATTTAATAAAAAATTGACAACTTAATTGTGATATTGTTACAATTTAAGTTAAAAAAAAAAAAAAAAAGTGTTGTAATATAAATAGACAATTATCTCGAGTTTGAGGATTAAAGTTTCTTTAAATATGTCAAATAAATAATCATAGAGAGCACCCAAAAAAAGAAGAAAAAAAAAAAGAAAGAGGCATTTTGAAAAAAACTGATATGAGTGCAAGATCGAGTTCAATTACTTTATGGATTCAAACCAATCTTATAATGAAAATTCAAAAAACATAAGTTTGTTGTCATTAGTCAATACTTTTCAATCCGCGCGTGCATTAATATTAGTGGAAATTTATAAAATAAAATAAAGTTATATTAATATTAATGAATTAATTTAAATAAGTTTTTATTTGAAAAATTAAGTTTTTTTATTGTATAAATAAGTTTTATTAGTCATAGTCACAATTTTAATCACTTGTCTGTTAAAATTATCATGTAATTAATTGGTGTTAATCTTCTGTTATTAACCTCACTTTAGAGTTTAGACCCTACTTAAGTCGATATAATTTAATGATTATATATATATAACTATCAGTTTGGTAACACGTCTAATAGTGGGTATAAAAACCAATACTCAGAGTTTCTATTTTATCTTATGCCACTTTCTGATGTCAGATGATAAAGCATCTTTTTTTAGATGTTGGGATATCGCACATGATTTTGCCTTTTGTGAAAGGAAAGCACTCAAAGGTATAGCTATAGCACTGGCCCTGGACTCTTCAAAACCTTCACAGGAATCAAAAGTTCAGCATTATTATTATTATTATTAACTTTTAAGAGAATTATTGTGGCAAACATAACTTTTAATTGCCTTTTTAAGTTCTAACAAATTAGTTACGACATATAAATTATATTTGTATTTATAGTAAAATTATTTTAAAAAATATTAAACTTTTTTTATTTTTCTAGAAATTGCCACTTGGCATAACATAATTGGGCTGATTATATACGTGTGTTTATCGACACAAAATTTTAGGCTAACCCCTTCTAAAGTAGATAATTCTGGGACTCTCTCATATAAAGGTCCTAAAAAAGAAAAAGGAAAACTTTGACATTTGGTCGCTAAATTGCCAAATAAAATTATAAATTAGTAGTTTGAGATTATATATATATATATATATATATATAACTAATTCGCTCCTGTAATATATGTATATATAACAAAATTATTTAATTTTATTTAAAAAAATTTATTCTATTTTTCATTCAATTATTTTTATCTTAAAATCATTTTTTTGCAAAATTATTTTTATCTCATACATCAAAACATTTCTATTTTACAAAAAAATATATTTTTATACCAAAATCATTTTTTGCAAAATCCTTCTTTTCAAAATTACTTTTATGTTAGAGATCAAAATAATTTTATTATATTTTTTGTTTCATTAAATAACAAAATGCCTAATTTACCTCTTTAAAAAGAGTCATGTGAGTTGTAGGTGCAAAAAAAAATCAATTATTTATTTGTTAAGAAGAAATTAAATTTAATTATATTTTTTGAAAAGTTAGATTGATGTATAAATTAAAATAAAAAAGATTAAATTATATATTTTAAAAAGTTAGAGAACTTGTGGAGTAACAAACTCCTAAATCAACTTCTTTCATCTTTGATTTAACGAATTTTCTATAAATTTTAAATAATTAAATTTATTGAATTATTTTAATTATTTTAATCAATTTATATATTAATTATTCAATTGTATTAAGCTTATACTATTATTAATTTATATGTATGTTTATAACTAAAATAAGTTAAAAATATATAATAATTATAATTTTTTTATTTTATTAATTTTATTTTATTTATTAATTTTTAGTATGTTGAATAATTATTTTAATTGCCTTTTTAAGTTCTAATATATTCGTTAAGACATATAAATTTACTTATATATTTATATTTATAATAATTATTGTATAAAAATAATTTTAAAAATATTAAAGTTTTTTATTTTTATATAAATTGTGCCACATGGCATAACATAATTGGGCTGATTATATACGTGTGTTTATCGACACAAAATTTTAGGCTAACCACTTTTAAAGTAGATTATTCTGGGACTCTATCATATAAAGGTCCTAAAAAAGAAAAAGGAAAACTTTGACATTTGGTCGCTAAATTGCTAATAAAATTATAAATTAGTAGTTTGAGATTTTATATATATAATATATATAAAAAAAATCTTTTTTTTTTAAAGATATAACTAATTCGCTCCTGTTGTAATATATATATATATAATTACTTAATTTTATTTACAAAAATTTTATTCAATTTTTCATTCAAATTACTTTTAGCCTGAAATCATTTTTTTGCAAAATTATTTTTATCTCATATACCAAAATATTTCTATTTTAGAAAAAAAAAAATTATACCAAAATCATTTTTTTACAAAATCTATCTTTTCAAAATTACTTTTATGTTAGAGATCAAAATAATTTTATTATATTTTTTGTTTCATTAATTATCAAAGTGCCTAATTTATCTCTTTAAAAAGAGTCACGTGAGTTACATGTAAAAAAAAAAAAATCAATTACTTATTAGGTAAGAAGAAATTAAATTTAAATATATTTTTTAAAAAGTAGATAATATATGTGTGTTTATAGACACAAAATTTTAGGCTAACAACTTTTAAAGTAGATAATTATCGGACTCTCTTATATAAAAGGTCCTAAAAAAGAAAAAAGGAAAACTTATAAATTAGTAGTTTAAGATTATATATATATATATATATATATATATATATATATATATATATATAATTCTTTTTTTTAGATAGAATTAATTTGCTCCTATTATATATACACAATCAATAAATTTTGAACAATTTTATTTAATAATTTATTTTAATTACAAATATGTATACATTATTATTTTAATGTAAATAGATAATCATACTTTTAATAGAGTTAAAATTCTTCTTTTAATAGAGTTCTATTTTTTTAAAGTCTCAGTCATAAAAATTAAGATTAAAAACTTATCATTTAACATATTATATAAATATTTTATAATATAAAATATAAAAAAAATTCATTAATTTTATTTACAAAAATTTCATTCAATTTTTCATTCAAATTACTTTCACCCCGAAATCATTTTTTTTGCAAAATTATTTTTTATACCAAAATCATTTTTTTGCAAAATTCTTCTTTTCAAAATTACTTTTATCTTAGAGGTCAAAATAGTTTTATTATATTTTTTGTTTCATAAACACCAAAATGACTAATTTACCTATTTTAAAAGAGTCATGTGAGTTGCATGTGTAAAAAAAAAAAATCAATTATTTGTTTTTTAAGAAAAAAATTAAACTTAAGTATATTTTTTTAGAAAGTTAGGATACATATGAGCCAAAATAAAAATGATTAAATTGTATATTTTAAAAAATTAGGGAACTTGTGAAATACCAAACTTCTAAATCTACTGGTTTCATTTTTGGCTTAGTGAAATTTCTATAAATTTTAAATAATTAAATTTATCGAATCATTTTGATTATTTTAATCAATTTATATATCAATCATTCAATTGTATTAAATTTATGCTATTATTAGTTATATGTATTTTCATAACTAAAACAAGTTAAAAACATATTACAATTATATATATATTTTTTATTTTATTGTTAATTTTTAGCATGTTATTTATCAAAATAATAAAGAATAATTATTTTAAACGAAACAACAATATTTAAATATAAATGTAGCTCATTTATTTGCCATTTGTTTTATAGTATTTATTAATTAAAATATTGAACTAAAAATAAATTAAAATTTAATACATATATGATTAGATTTTATGGCCTTAAATTTATACACTAATTTGTGCATTAATTTTAAATTATTAGATGATTTTTTTTAATGGCTTAGATTTAAAGTTTTTATCTAAAAACTAATGCATTAACTACTACTTTATTAATAATGTCCAAGTTTAAATGTCCTTTTTCTTTCATCTATATTCTCGTTAAATAAAAACTTTTATACTTCAAATAAAAAATATTTAATAAAACACTTTTATTCAATTAATTTATATATATGGCCCACATATACGAAAACACGTCTTTTACCTCTCTCTTTTGTGTTTTTATTAAATAATTTTATGCAATCATAAAGTTATAATTCATTTGTTATTTTAAAAATAATAATAATAATAATAACCCTCGTATTAAAAAATTTACAAATATTTTTGACATAGAAACTAAATAACATATTCTCAAATGCTAAAATCTAAATAGTATACAATTTTTTTTTTTTTTTTTATTTTAGCTAAGAATTATTTATTAACCGAAATTTATTATTTTATCTTCATAGTCTACTTGGTAGTAGAACAGTAATTTGTTACAGGAGTGAAGTTTTTGACTTTATTTTCCTTACTTTTATAATAAGATGTAATATTTAGATTTTATTTTTTAGTTTATTTAATTTTTTTATTTAAGAAATCATATATTGATATTTATTGAGAAACTAATATTTAATGTTGCGTGGTTTAATACATGAATAATTTAGAAGGAAAAAAAAACATATATACAATATCACTTTTGGGTTTGAGGTTGCTAGATTTCTTTTAAGAAAAAAAATTATTTGTTGTGTTTGTTTAATATTTAAGATGGCTAACATTTAATTTTAAATTTTGGATTAATTAGAATAATTTTAAAAATAATGCAAAGTTATTTTAATGAAAGTATAAATGAAAAGAAAAAGTGCATTCAAACTTATGCAGTATTAATAGAAGGGGTAATTAATGCATTAATATAAAGATGTATAAGCTTTAAATCTCAACCATTAAAAATAAATTCATGTAATGATTTAAAGTTGATATATATATATATATATATATATATATAGTGAGTAGTGACATTTTGTGGAGGAGTTATTACCGCAAAAATCTCACATGTGGGCAAGTATTTCAAAACATAAAAAGTTAGCACTATTTTTTCAAGGGTGAAAATATTGCATTAATATAAATTATTATTATAATAATAATAATGTATAATTAATATTAAAAATAAAATTATTATTTTATATATTATTATTATAATAATAATAATAAAATAATTGTAGCAACCTTTTATTTATTTATTTATTTTTATAGTAAGATTTTTTTTTAATAGCATGATATATGAGACTTTTCTTTATACTCAAATCACATGCTAGAAGTAAATATAGAGAGACAACCAACTTAACACCCAAAGTAGGCTCAAACAAATTAGTGCCTACTGCCTAGTGAGTAGTGACTTTGTCCCAATAATTTATATTACATTTAATTTACTTGAAAATTTTCAGGCTGTAGGGTGTAGGTTTTGATAGCATTAAATGTAGTGGAAATAATGGTGGATGGTAAGAATGTTGTCCTTAAAAAGTTGGTATGTCGATTAGAGTTATGACCGACAACACGAATGCTGTTAGACCCAACATTATTATATTTTAGTTAAAAATTCTTTCCGTAAAAAGTTGGTATGTGAATTCAAAATATCATCTATATTATATAAGAGATAAATTATATTAAAAAGAAATAATAAAAATAATATTTTTTAAAATTTATAATAATAAAAATAATACCTCTTATATTTAAATTTATATTTTTACAATTAAAAAAATAATTGATATCATTTTTTTTTTTAATAATCATCTAATTGAAATTAAACGACGATAATCTAAATTCATTTAATGTTGAACGTTCAATATTACATGATCAATGTTATTAAAATACTAATTTTATTATTATAAATTTTAAAGATATTATTTTTAATAATTTCTCAATTATTATATTTTGAGTTAGCAATATTTATCAATTCTTTTACACTGGTAAAGATAATGACTTTTTTTTTTTTTTTATTGAAGTTAAATTATTGGTCACTTCTAGAATGGGAATGAGGTAGAGTGATGTAATTTTTTATTTTATAGATGTTTTAAAACACACCTTAAAAAATTACTTATGTTAAATAATAAAATTTTAGTATGGAATAAAACATTATAATTTTACACATTTGTGCACTGGTAGATAAAAAATAAACGATTTGTAGGCTTTTATGCATTAAAAAAAAAATATATATATATATATAAGAAGTACCTACAATAATAGTACTGGTACTAAAAGATTTTCTTTGTAGTATAGGACAACAAATTGAAACATAACAAAAAGTTATTCTTTGCTACACAATGATTGAGAAAATACTCCTACACAATGAATAAGTCTTATTCTAAATACTATTGGCGTATAGAAACCAACGAGGAAATACAGAATTTTGCTAAGTCTTGAAATTTTATATCATGCAACATATTTAAATGTAATATTACATTAAATCATCCCTTTAAGATTTATTTTTTTTATTATTTTGATTCTTTATTTTTTCAAATATATAATTTAGTCAATAATTTTTTTTTTAAAAATTTAACAGTGTTAATATAATTTAACAGAATTTAGTTCTAATCTTGTCAAAAAAACAAAATTGAGTCCATAACTTTTTCACGAAAATTGTTAAATAAAATTAAAATTATTAAATTTTAAATAATTATGAACTAAATTATATTTTTTAAGAATTTGGGACCAAATATTGTTTTGTCGTAATTGTTAGATACCAATATAATACAAGAACCTTCATTTTTTTTCGTTGTTGCTTTTGAATACATAATAAACATTTTCTTTTTGTACATGTTTAAAATTACTGATGTTGTCAAACCTCTATAACCTACAAAAATGACCGGTCTTTAAAGTATGAATAAACCATGTTATACATTGAAGAAGATTTTTTTCAACCATGAATATTAATTTTGAATATGAGTTCCATTTACCTATTTTTTGAAAACGCGTTCAACTGCTCCACATTTAATTGCCCTAATTTTTTTTTGAACAAAAAATAACTTTTGGAAGAAGCCAAATAGCCCATGTTTTTCTTTATTTTCTTGCATTAATGCTGATATTAAAAATAATCACAGTAGTTAATATTGAGATTATCGTTAAAAAGATTCTTTGTGCATAGTTGCAACTTTTTTGAACTTAAATTTATAACCTCGTATGTGTAATTAAATTGCGTTAGTCAGTAATATATATAGTTGAAATTTTAACCAAACCTTCAATATATATACTCATGCAATCAGGGGCGGACTTATTCAAGGGCTTGGGGGGCTCGAGCCCCGGCCGATTTTCTGGATTTTTTTTTATATGTGAAATTATCATTTTAAATTTTTCGTATGATTCATACGCAATTTCGCAATTAGAACAAAAGTTTCAACAAGTATAAAGTTCCATGAGATCTAAAAAACTAGAAATAAGCACTAAGATGCAGCAAAAAGATACTTATACGCACAATCAGAACATGTATGTGAATAGGGAGGGGGGAGACTGGAGAGAGATTACGAAGATCATCGCGAGTGGAGAAGCTGCGGTTGCTGGTGGGCTTGCCTTTGAACTTCCCTCTTCCCATTCCTTCGAAACCGGCTCCGAAAATAAGATCGGCAAGAAAGAAGATAAATTAAGGGAAAGAACTGAGTGTTTTCATTAATCGAATAAAGTTGATGACATGAGATATTTTTTTTTTCTTTTTTTTCCAGCGCAGCAAATTTTTTTTTTTAAGAAATAATATATAAACATTTTTAAAATAATATTAATTTTAATTGCATTTATTATAAATATTTATATAAATATTAATATTTTACATTTAGTTAATTATTCAACTAAGATATTTAGGTTTTTAAATAGGAAAAAAAACAAAGACAAAGCCAAAAATACACATACAAATTACAAATATATATCTTTCATCTTTATATATGTTGACCTTATTCCTTTCGTGGTTTATTATCATTTTGATTAAATATACTTATTCTTCTTTTATTTGAAAACCAAACAAGGTTACTTCAGGTTATTTCACCGTCAAATTCCAAATAGATGTTAAAGACCATACCTTATATTCATGTTGATAGGGAAGGGGGAGTTTGGATTGAGCGTCTTCTTGAAAACCAAAGAACAAGTGCTTCGAAGGCTATCATTAGAGTTCCCGTAGGTTGTCCTTCGTTTTGACTCAAAAAACTAACCGAACCGATTTGATGGTTAGGCATTTTTATAAACAAGTCGTTTTACCTATCGAAACAAACTGAACGCATAGCCAATTTTTTTTTTCTTTTTTTTCCAGTCGGTTGTTTTTTTTGGAAATACTATATTTATTAAACAATATATACAACATAATATTATTTAATTGTATTATAATATAATATTTATTGAATAAAATCACTAACATTTAGTTCATTTTAATAAGATTTTAGGTTATTATAAATATAACAAATGATAATAGTACAATTATCAATAATATAACATGCTAATAGAAATAAATTTCACGTCATTTTATATTTAAAAATTCTTTATTTTAAATATATAGGTTCGGTTCGGTTTAAATAGGTTTTTTTTTCATTTAAAACTAACAATGTTACTTCGGTTATTCACCGTTCAAACTCCAAGTTGAACGAACAGAACCTACTTAATCATTAATAACCCAACTTAGAAGGTTTCGTTGAGGTTCGGTTCATTCGGTAGCTCAAATTTTCAAGTTTCTGTCAATCCTACTATTCATATTAATACTTCATGAAAAAAATTAGCCCTCCTAACAAATAATTCCATTATTTGCCTCCGCCCCTGCATGCAATACACAATTTTTTTTTTATAACAATCAATACACATTTTTAATTAGCCACTTCTGTACCCAATATCAAACAATTTTAGTTATTAGTATTTTTGGGAACGATAATAAAAGTAGAAATAAGTCGTAATTAATTCAACCATTATGGACAATTTATTTGATAATAAGTTACGTATTGGGTTAAGCGTTACGGAGTTATATGAACAATACTGGTAGTATCCGATATTCCAATTCCATATTATTTAATTAATATTTATTATTAAAAGATGTTAATTTTATACTCAAGTTAATTTATTGATATTTTTTTACTAAAAAATTATAATAATTCAAAATTTTAATCAAATAAAAAATAATTTTGCATTTAAAGTCATTCTTTATAAATCCATTAAATTAAATCATTTGTATCATTTAATTCATTAACTTTGTAAAAAAGATTAAAGACAAACTATATTATTTTAATAATTTTTTATTAAAATATTATTCTCTTTTATGAAATGTTTAAAACGCGATTAAAATATAATTTTTTAATAAAAATAAAATAATAATATTCAAACAAAAAGCTATTTGAACATATATTTTAACTTTTAATAAAATATTAAAATAAAATGGTGACAATTAACAAATATTTAAAACAAATATTTTGTAAATTTTTTTTCATATTAATTTTGATTTATCATTATTAAATACTCATATTTTTATTGTATTTAATCACTTGATAAAAAAAAAATAATATTATAATAAAAAAATTAATAAAATAATAAAACCTATCCTTAATTGACCATTAATTTAAGAGACTAAATAGTATAAATAATTTAATCTAAGAATCTTATATAACATTTTTTTCTTTTAAAATAACAGTTATGCACTCATTCACTCACGCACAAAAATACAGATTGAAGGGATTTAAGTTCACGTCCTCTCAGTGCCCACAACGAATGTATACCATGACACAACATGACAATCAAAAAAAGTAGAGAATTTTTTTAATTGCTAACAATGAAAATAAATTGGCAAGGACAACTATAGAGGTAAAAAAAAAAATAGAATTTCTGAATGGAAACATTATGTAGCACAAGCGAATTCCGAAAACAAAAACTAATCATGGACATATTAAGCATTCAAGCTATATAACATTAAGGTAACTATAATAAGAATGATAAGAGGATAGAATTCTGGGTATTTATACGTATGTTTTGAGTATTGGGTAGCTTTATTTTTAGAGCAAAAAATACTGAAAATAAAGCAATATTTATATTTTTAAAAATACTAAAATATTAAATAGATTTTTTTTCTCTTGAAATAGCAACTATGGAATGGAAAGAATTATATTAATAGCAAGAATCATGGAGTGCTCTATTTTTTGGAACATATTTGTATTAATATTTATTATCTTATTTTTGTTCATTTAAAAGCCGAAGAAATTTAAATATAATTTTATTTCATTTTATTTTTATTTTTAGTTTTATCATTATTTTATTCCACTTTTCAAAAGAACTGTAACAACAATATTATTTTTATTGAATTCAATTCTTATCGTTACCATTCTGTTACATTTCCATTTAGTGAACCAAAGAACTAAACAGATAAGGAATTGGCAAATTACCTCATTGTCCTAGAATAAATGGCAAACTGGATCTTCCTTCTCTCCACATCTTTAAGCTACAAGTGCTAAGGGCAAACAATGCCCCTCCAAACAATACACCAGTGGCCAAAGCGGCAGCGTTTCTAGTAAAAACAAATCCAATAAGCCCCCCCCCCCCCCCCCACGTGCCCTCAAATCATGCCTTATAACCCAGATAGACAAAGGCAAAAAAGTTCAAAGATTTAGCTAGAAAATCTTAAAATCATAATGGGAAATTGAAATTGGAACAAAAAAAACAAAAATCGTGAATTTTTGCAGCCCTTTTATTTTCAGGGACAATCTTTTCTAAGTGTTCATGTTTTCATCGGCTTTTGTACTCTGTCATTCATTTGAAGCCTAACTAATACAAGTTATTCACTCTTAAAAAAAAGTTATAAATATTAGAGATGTCAAATTAGTTTCATTCTTATTTAATATTTTGAATGAATTTATAAATTAAAATTGTCCTATTTTATTTAAATTTTATCTCTTTATATTTTATCTTATTTTATTTAAATTTTTCCTTAATGAACTCATGTAGATAATTATATTTTATTTAGTTTCATGATTTTTTTAGCTCATTTAGGACAAATAACATATCCTATTATATATCAATCTATTACCATTTCAACCTATAAAAAAAATAAACAAGATAAGATAAAATTAACTCACAAAATTTATGGATTAAAACGTACCATTTGACACCTCTAATAACACTAAACTACTATGGTTGTTTAGCAACCTGGGATTAGAGTAACTTAGACTGGTCCTAAGCTTACAAATAGAACTGGTTTCATCGATCATAGAAACCCAAGACTTTTGGAAAACAACTAAGCAATACCAATCGGATCAGAATTAAATAATTTATGAATTTCGAATAAAATTAAGGAATTCACAGAAATTTTTTTAGCTAGAAAGACTATATCAGAAGGGTACCTCTGAGCGAACATGAGATGGGCATACCAGTGACCGCCGTCGATGATGGATTCGACGTTCGACGGCGCCAAAATAAGAGAGATAAGACGCTGTAACTGCCATTGAAGACTTGATTTTGAGGCTAGGTATGGGCACGTGGAGAGCGGGGACGATTTTTGTTATATGCTCCGATTTGGACTTGGTATATTAGGTTGGGAATTGGGTGGGGACGGATAAAAAAAAAACACTAAAAATTCGATTTAAGAATATATATTAAAATTAAATTAGATATATTAATAATTTTGAGTATTAAATATATTAATAATAAATATTTATCTATATATTAAAATCAAATCAAATATATTAATAATTTTAAGTATTAAATATATAAATAATAAATATATTTTTTATATATATTAAAATTAAATTAAATTAAAATATATTAATAATTTTAAGTACGGATGGATACGTTACGATTTTAGGTATAATCATTATGGTCCCAAAATCGGATAATTTACACCCAAAAATCATTAAAATCATACCCATTCTTGAAAATGGTTAGATATTAGCCGATCAATCGGATCAAATATCTGCATATACTCAAAATTGCAAATAAAATGCTCATTGCTATTCGAGGCTTCAAAAACCGTATATGACTTAATTTTTACATTATAAAAAAAAGTGTATACATTGTTTGAATTATTTTAAATTTTTACATTATATTTCAAATAAATAAAAAATTATTTTTTAATACTTTTAAATTAATTTTAAAAATAAATTGATATTTAAAGTTTTTATTGAATATAGTAATATTTATATTATTAACGAGATTATTCTATTATCATGTTTAGAGTTCTTATTTAAATGTAATTTTTATTTCAATATTATATTTATCATTCTTATTTAATGTGATAATATATTATAAAAGATCAATTAATATTAATAGCTTAAAATAAATAAATAATTTTATACAAAATAAAAATATTAAAAGTGGATCAGATTTTTATCTTTTTATTAATTTTATTCTAAGATGCTTATATATATATATTTTTATACACGTGGAGATTATTTTAGTATAATAATAATAATAATTGATTAAATTACCTTATTTTTTATAATAAAAAAATAGTATTGCCTCTTTTTTCCTAAAAAGTAATATTTGCATTTATACAAAATGAAATACAAGGTACACTGGCTATGACAGAAAAAAGTAAATCGACACAACTTTTAGGATAGTGTCATGAACATTAGTTTGATTATAGAATTTTTTTCTAATTTTTTTTTTAAAAAAATTAATAGTTTAAATTAAGTACTTAATATCAACCTTATTCATCGGTAATAGTATGAAACATGACTCTAGCTCAAAGAATACAAAACAATGGACGTAACTATTATCAGAATCTCGAACTTCATAACAAATATGCCAAACTTTTATTGAACTATAATGTATATATCATCAATGGGACACTAATACAATGACATAACGCTCTAGACCTGTAATAAGTAACAAAAAAAAATGTGGATTAATCAATCATATTATCAGTCACTTTAAGGCTCCCAAAGAATGCTACCAAAGTACCAAATCATGAACCCTCAACCATAATCCCCTCTACACCTCCGGCTCTCCTAAACCTACATTCTAAACCCGAAATGTACACCAACAACTTGGGGTAAAGACCAAGAAGATCCACCATTTAATCAAAGCTTGAAATGACCCAACATGAAAGCTAACACTGCTTCTCCACTTATGTTTTACAAAAGACAAACCTAGAAAAGCAGTGAAGCCAGGGCCAACTCAACCAAATAATGACTTAAAATTCATCCGAGCAAGGAGGAGATAAAGGCGGCACCGCCTTGGGATGAACAGAATCATCTGAGAACTCCAAGATCCTTCTTACAGTTGCTTCGGAATCTTTGTTACCAATCTTTCTTGAAGAATATACTCCAGATGTTGAAGTTCTAGAGGAGTTATTACTTTCAACAGAAGATAAAAACTTTTCTTTTGAACGACTTTCTTGTAAAGCTGATGCAATGACAGAGCTAAAAACACCAGATTCTCTCAAATTTTGAATGATTACCTGTCACATGAAATGAATTGGTCTAAGGATTTGGATTTCACTTTGCGCACAAGACAAGTTAATGCAGACTCATTCTTTTGTACTCACCATGGGTGCATAAATCCGAGCCAAAATACCTTTCCTCATCAGTTTCAAAACCAGTGCTTTGTCTGTCCATACAATACGTTCACGATACCTAAGCAACAAGAGTTTTAGTGAGAAAAACATCATAAAATACATGCCTCCAATAATAATGATAAATTACAATCAAAGTCATCCAATATTTTGTGTTTGAATAGAAAATATCAAACTAATTCACAGATGATTGAATTGACAAAGTGCAATATGAGAGGCACAGGGGAAGAAACTAATAAAAACAGTAAGCAGGTAGGTTCCAAACTTCCCGTAAGGGATAAGGAATGACACTTGCATCCGTATGATCTTTTTTGGCAAAGAGCAATGGCTTAAAGAGCCGTGATCTTTTCATATGCTACTAGGTCATCACAAGTGGTATCCGCTTCCACTGTTAGTAGCTTAGCAGACAAATCCTATTTGAATTCATTATTTTGGGAGTAATCCAAGCTCGTATAATTATAAGTAATAGTAAACAACGTCAAACAGCATAGAAAGAGAGTTACCTTTCCAGTGGATTTTAACAGCAAAACATATGCATATAGAGTTATTGTCATTTAAATGTTCTTACTCAGCTTTCTTCTGTTTAAAAAAAAAATCACTGTGGCTACCGTTTGCTGTTAAAATCACTCTGCTATCTATCATGCTAAGATCAGAGATGTGAACTCAATATTCATAGTTGGACCAGTTGCCTATCAAGAACCTAATAGGATAAAGATCAATCATTTAACTTGAGGGCATGTGAAGTTGCCCACCATTTCACTTTTTACACAAAAATAGGCGAGGAACTTA
The DNA here is from genome assembly GCA_029378325.1 of Elaeagnus macrophylla. Lineage (NCBI taxonomy): Eukaryota > Viridiplantae > Streptophyta > Magnoliopsida > Rosales > Elaeagnaceae > Elaeagnus > Elaeagnus macrophylla. Next base: position 8,049,866 of record CM055641.1, read on the forward strand.
AATTTAAATTATTGACGTAAGAAATTATTACCAGCGAAGCATTTCCTCCTCTGTGGCAGTTGAAGCAATGATGAATGCCTACAGAGTATAACATGTGGGCCATAAGACAAAAAGATAATACCGTTTCACTTAATTATTGATTAAAGTGCATTGGGTATCTAAAAGAAAATATGGGAATAATTAATAGTAATCAAATATAAATTAGGAAGCTAAAAGTTACTTCTTTCAGAGTTAAATGGAATACATAGAACAGTCTTTCTAATCTTACCTTCTAGATTGTAAATTTTCCAATTACAGTTCTAGTATCAATAAAGACAGGTAAAAGAAGGAAAAAAGGGTCAGCTACCCAAAGATGCTCAAAGGGTTAATTTCAATTATCAGATACAATGACATAACCACAACATTGATAATTACGTAAGCATACGTCTAAAAACAACAAATTGATTTCACTACCAATGCATAACACACCACTGCATGACATATCAAAATAATAAAATGGGCCAAAATAAATATCCTAATGAAACTTCAAGATTAAAGCATGGTAACATCACTCTTGATAGGTATAAATCTAGAAGATAGTTGGTATCACATGACCACAAAAGACGACTAATTAGTACAACATGTATATTCTTTTCTTAGTTTCTTTTCTTTTCTTTTTTTTATAATATTTTCCAGCATAAACTAAATACACATATTTGCATCCTAAGGTAACATATGTAAAACAAAAATGAAGAGAATAAAAAATACAAGAGACTTAAAGATATTAAGACTCACAGCTCTATCAAATTCCAACATGAAGCATCTTTTGACGTCCTCCTTGGTAGGCTTGCAACCACACCGATCTCGTCTAGAAGTTAAATCAGAAAATTTTGGATATGTGTAATGCAAAATAGCAGCTTCGTCCAACTTGATCTCACTATTAAAAATTATAAAGATGAACAGTGAGTATTGTATAAATAGAAAAGTATTTGATCTTTTTACTTTTTCATTGTAATTTCACAACTTAGGGAATAGAAATCTAACTGAATACACTTTATCAGGAAGAAAAGCAATATATTTACCTAAATCATTTAGGCATTTGCAGAACACACACATATATATAATATTCTCACTGGAATATCTTTTGTAAGGCAGCTGCATTATGCATGTTAACAAAAACTTGGAAACATTAAAATATAAAATCACCATACTTTGGTGTCTTCATGTAGTTGTGCCACCTGTGTGCTCCATTAGGGCGAAGATGATCTTCAACTCGAGCAGCTGCCTTCCCATTTCCATAGGTTAAAAAGTAATTTGGATTACCTCGAGTTGCGTCCTTGTAATTTCCAAAGTATACATCTTTTGGAAGATGGTCATAGTTCTTCTTGAACATTGAGACCTGTGTAAGCATAATAGGTAAACATTGGTCATTGACAATCTCTCACCATTTTTGTCTAATTGGGATTAGCTGCAAACATAATACATATTTATTTGCTACACATAAATCAACATAGTTAGCATAACAGTTACTGAATTACAAACTTAGAAATAGAGAAGAAAAGGAACACCAAGAAAACTTAATATGTCCCAGCAGTCAAAAAGAGTTCCGTTAGTGCTCAAATAAAGAGAAAAGGTACTATAATCACAGTAAATGAACCACAATAGAGAAACATGTGGTAAACATTTTTCTCTAGCATTTATACAAGCTATTGTCAATAGAACATCCACTCAATTCTTAGCACCCACAACTGTTCACTAAATTCTAAAATCACATCAAACAGGTATTGTACTACAAATAATAAATTTAAACTTGTCATTCCAAAAGCTTCCAAGCATCCTTTATCTCTTCTGTCTTCTTGGGAAAGCAAGGCTAAAAGCAAAAAAACAATATGACAAAGATGTCATACCTCACTGAAAGGATCTCTGATATCATCTCTCTCAACACTACTTTCCTGAGACATATATTATTCAAGCTTACGATCAGCCAACTTTTCACTAAGAAATTGATAATGGAAAGAGATAACTGCAGATTATTGTTTCAAAATAAAACAATATAATAAGCAAACTAGACGAATTATATAAATAATGTATCAACTACCTAATTTTGTAGATCATAGCATTGCAATGAAAAGAAAAACATAAATCTCACATTAAATACTAAAGAAGTTGTGGCTTAGGAGATGTATGACAGTAGCTAGCTACTATGCATCCAAAGTAAAACTAAAGCAGTCAAAACCCAAAAAGAAGATTGCTGGACCTAATCCCACTTACATAATTTGGAAAGACAACCATATCAACATTTCCAGGAACATCAGATAATAATTGTCTGAGGGAGTATTCCCGAGCACCTGCTGGATATATTAGCTCATCGGTGTCAAGATGAATTATCCAATCCATTCCAGCTTCCTAAGATTTATTCAAAAAAAATAAAAATTATTTCAAGCTTTTATCAAAAACAAAAAATAATAATACATACTTTATTGGGTAAGAACTCATACCCTTGCCATTACAATAGCCATCTCCATATTAAGTGATTGCTTCACAAACAACTCATAGTTACAAGGTTTGTAGAAGAAGCTTGCCAGCCATGTCTCATTCCAAATCCGGCTAAAGCCCACAAGTCAGTAGAATCATTGAAGTTAGCACAATTGTGATGAAGACATAGTAGTCTCAGCATTTAACACTGATGGAGTAATACACTAGAGGATGAATCTCAAGTACATTTCAAAATGTCATAAATTTATCCAAACCAGTCCAATGTTCACTATGTCCTCCAAAAGGCACTTCACTTAATTATTAAATTGGGAGTATAACTACAATCTAATTCTATAACATTAGAAGATAAAATGGAAAACCAGATAAAATTCTAGATCCAAGTACTAACAATAGACAACAAAATAGCATCAAAATATACATAAGAACCTTTTAGCTTGTTGCTCCTCCAATGCCCTTGTCCTGTATATGACTTTCACACCCTGATGGTTAATTCATGCAACACAAATTCAGATATGGGAAATGAGAGATAGCATGAGAGTATTATTAACTAACAATATTTTTAGGAGAATGGAGATGACTTGGACTTACCGGAATGGTTTCCAAGACTTTAGTTACGTTTGCAGATGCAGCTTTCCCTTCCACAAAAAGCAAAAAGTTTGAAACTCCAATGACCTTATGATAAAATATCCATGGCAAAGTTTGCTCTAAACCGGCAGAAGTGCTTGTTGCGATACATATCTGAAATACAGTCAATTAAAGAAGGTTGACAAACCATTATGTACGTCTCTTATATAACACAATCAATGTGATTAAAGCCTGAAACTGGACAAGTAAAATTGGTTGCAAGAAAGATTGTAGTGCTCTGTTAAGTGGAACAGCATTAATGCACTGCCTTTTCATGTCAAGGCTGTGCACTAATGGTATTAGACATATTCATCCCAACATTCATTCTAGAATCTTTAGCATATCTATAAAAATCAATTAATTGACTCAAAAACAAATAATTTGACACTTCGGAGCATCTAGACTCTGAAAAGCAGAAGTTCTCAATAAAACACTCTTTTTTATGTATTTATTTTATTTTATTTTGGTTTGTGTATTCTTTTTCTTTCTATTTTTTGGTGGGGCGGGGGGCGGTTATCATAACGTAAACAAACACAAAATTCAACCACTTAAACTAGATCTCTATTACAAATTACTAATATACATGAGCTCTCTAATCCAAATAATTCATTTTATTAAATATCAAAGACGTACAATCACAAAGAAAGTAATAGATTGGATGCTCCAAACACAACCACAAAAAATAAGGCCTCAAAGTCCAATAATCTCAATCAAATTAACAATCCCATAAACCAAAATCAAGCAAACGCGAACCAGAAATCAACAAACAAATCAAACAGGAAACATAACTCGGATATCACAAATACAAACAAGAACTAACAAATAACAATCAACTCCAAACAGAATTGCAGTTAAAACCAGTCAAACACCTCAAATTGGACCTCGACATCTCCTCTACTTGATGTAACATCGAGATGTGATAATTCAAATTTTCAAACGGAATACAATTCCCTAACTATTAAAAAAAAAACAATCACAAAAAAGTCATTCACCTTAGGCTTCAGATCGGAAACATAATCAAATTTCCAATCACGAAAGTAGGGGAAAGAAGGAGAGTGAGAGTGACCGAGAAGATCCACACAACCAGAAGAACGAGAAGAGATCTTGGAAGCTTCATCTCCGGACAAAGCCATACCAGGAAACTCATGGTGATCAGGAGACCATCGAGAAATTGGATCGTCAACACCACCACGCCATTGAAGAATGAAAGCAAAGCAAGCCAATGTTAATGAAAGAACAGTTAGCAAAAAGAGAAGGCGTGAAGTTAACACCTGTGCTGATGAAAAATATGACGATGAAGATGAAGCAGATGAGGAGGGTCTAGCTGAAGAATGCAGACCCGCCATGATAGATTGGTTGAACAGACGGAGCTATGTTTGTGCATATATCGTGTGCTTTGGGGAGAAAGAGAGATAAAAGAGACAAGTCGAAACTGAAACAAACCTCAAAAATAAAAATGAGAGCCAAGGCCGGTTTTGGCGTTTGGTCTTAATATTGTTTTATTGTTATTATGCTCACATTAATTATTACATATCATATATAAAATAATTTTGAAAATAATAATATTATACTTTTCCAAAAACGTAAAATTTTTTGTACGTAATAACAAACTGAATACAAATTTATATATAATTTTTAAAAAATAATAAAATTAACACTCTGTAATAACAAAATTAATATTTTTTGTGTTTAAATTTATATTTTTATAATTAAAAATAATAATTAATATGTCATTTTTTTTTAACATTTATTCAATTATAATTAAACAACGATAATTTAGACCCGTTCTAATATTATTGGAATACTAATTTTATTATTATAAATTTTAATAATATTATTTTTGGTAAATTTTTATAATTTTTTTTGCACCATTAAGATGACTTATTACTTAACTAATATGCTTGCCGGCCTCACTTTGCTTTTATTTTTACTTAATAATTATTATATTTAAATTTTGAACAATTTACTTTGGGAAAATCCTTAGACTAGCTGTGTTTTTTTTTTTCCAACTTGGTTGATTATAAAAAATATATATATATGTATATTTTTTGTACCCTTATATACTACATTTTATTTTTGACTACTAGCTAACACATATTAAAAAATAGAAGTCCCTTAGATTATGTCATGTGTGTTATTTGGTCCATTAGATTATAAGTGGTGTCATTTGGTCCCTTAATTTTAGAAAAAAGGGGCCAATTAAGGACAAAACACATGATTTTAATGATTTTTTAATTAAAATATTATTTTTTAAGAGGTCAATTAATGAAAAATTGTATTATTTTAATGTTTATGATATTAAAATATTAATTTAAAAAATAATATTTTAATTAAAAAATTATTAAAATTATGTGTTTTGTCCTTAATTGGCCCATTTTTCTAAAACTAAGGGACCAAATGACACCACTTATAATCTAAGGGACCAAATAACACACATGACATAATCTGAAGGACCTCCATGATACTTTTCTCTAAAAAATAATATATATAATTTAAATTTTTTTTTAAACAAACTTAATTTGTGGATACTTTATGACTATTTATTGTTGGAGTTGTATTACCTAATTATTTAAATGGTTACCGTATGTCATTTAAAAAAATCACGAAACACCCGTGATTCTCTGTCATTAATACAAATATGGTAAACAAATTTTCCGTTCAATAAAAAAGCTATATTGGATGTTAATTTGTTCCCTTATTCTTATATTTTTGAATTGAATGCGTATCTATTTTTAAAATAAAAAATATATTTGAATGCGGGTGATGTTAGGGGTGGCAATTCGTGCGAGCTGGGCTAGTTCGAGCTGGCCCAAACTAGCCCAGCCCAAATTAGTTCAACCCTAGCTCAGCCCAAATTTAATTCGAGCTAGCATTTGTGAGCCCGAGCCCAAACCAAACACAAACGAGTTGGCCCAAACTAGCCCATACTAGCTCAAACTAGAAATTACATGTTTTTTTTAGTTAATGATTTTTCATACAACCCTATTTTTCATGCACCCAAGCACCCAAGAAAACTCGTTAACTCACCAAATTTTTCATGCAAACTCACACAATTATCAGAAGATTCTCAATGAACATATAAAATATAAAAGTAAGATTGTTTTATGTGAATTAATGAAATGAGAAGTAACTAACCACTCTCAATATAATTAACTAGCAGTTGAAATGAGAAACATATTTACAGTACCTTTAGTTAGCATCTTGATTACTAAGCACAACCATGTTATTAGAGTTTTGAGTACCAGCTTCAGTAGTCACCTCACTTGCAATATCTTCAGCAAGCTCCTCACATGGTTTATCTTAAACACAAATAAAAATTGTTAAATATATCAATTATTCCACAAATTGAAAAGGCAAGTCACGTATAATAATAGCTTCAACTAATAACTCTCTAAACTTTTCAGGATTAAATTCAGAACGACATGAAACCATATTCTTAGATTTTTCAATAATCATCTGACCCACATCACGTGTATCTCTCATAGTACACTTTTTATAATGACGAGTAAAAGTACCTGTTCCATTCTCAGACCTATTTTGATAAATTTGACCACGATACTTGCACTTCTCTCGTGGAATTTTATCAAAATCCAAAGGAAGAGTCTCATAGTGTTCCCATATCCATGATCTTTTTGACATCACCTTTTGCCTTTTTGAATCTGGAAGAACACCAGTGGTTGTTTCATCTTCTTCTACCGTGTTTTCCACAATATTAACTATTTCATCCCTGCCTACCTCCATATTAATTCTTTGACTGAAATAAAACAATGTGTTGTAAGTTAATAATCAAAAATAAAAAGCTATTGTTAATATGATATTTTATGTCGATAATAAAATTAATAAATAAATTTTCTTGGAATAAATAACTACCCATTCTTTTAATAAAACAATAAGCAGGAGAGTATTACATTACTCTAAAAATAATAAATAAATATGCAAACAATCGGAGAGAAATTAAATTGTGAATCTTTGTGGGGTTTTAAAGGATATAAACCTTTCCTTTACTGGCATAGGCTTTGAAAATTTAATGTCAGTGCGCACTTTATTTAAGATCCATTGCAATTTTAAGAAAGACCAAATGGGGGACTGAAATGTATAGTGTAGTAGATATAATATTGTTATGTGTAAAAGAATGAACAGGTCAGTAAACAATAAACATAATAAAAAGCTCTGAACCCACAGCCTCAATCATGGTGATCAGCTCAATAGCTCATATACACTTATACAGAAGGGTACGGATGAATAATAAAACCAGTATCATCACTCGCTTCATGTATGATAAATTTGATAACACGTATCAGGTAGTTCCATTTATACCCAGATCCCGACATTTAATTCTCTTTCTCTATAATTTGTTTCTTTGTGATCTGATTGCTTTTGAATTTTAAATTTTTTCCTTTTCTGGGTTGTCTATTTTTCTGTCGGCCTGGAACACTCCAATTGTTTGAGTTATAACATGGCGGGTAATAATCCACCTGAGGGTCTGGGTGATGATTTCTTTGAGCAAAAACCAATGTTGAGACCAACTATAAGTAAATGTTTAATTCATGGTTTCCTCGTTTCAAAACTCATATGCAAGTAGATCTAACATGAAAATTCAGTTTCTACTTGAAATTTTAAACCAAACATCATTTTTAAAGTTAAAACCAAATCATAGACTAAGTTTGTACCTTAGAAGTAGAACTTTTAGAAGAGAACCCAAATTTCAAAGTCTTCCGTTGATCCTGTTCTACAAGTACAGAAGCACTTCTCTGTTCACTGGAAACAGATGTAAACCCAGGTTCTTCTTGTTGCTGCTTGCGAGTATCAGCGGCGACAGACGGCAGATCGTGACAGGCGAAGTCGCGAACGGGCTGAGGGGCTGGCGACAGGCGGCAGATCGTGACAGGCGAAGGCGAGGTCGCGAGCGGGCTGAGGAAATTGGGAAACTGAAAGAGAGGCGCGATGGCGATGTGAACTTAGGGATTTCAGAATTTAAGCGTTATTTGTTAGGTTTAGGGTATAAATATAATATTTATATTTATCAGAAAAGAAAAAGAAAAAGAAAAAAAAAAAGAATTTGGGCTACCGGGCTGGCCCGAACCCAGCCCGAACCCAGCCCGTTTTTTTTCGAGCTACTCGAGCTGGGCCAAATTTGGCCCAAATCCTATTCGATTCGTGTTCGATTCGGGTTTTTCGATTCGGTTTCGATTCGGTCAAACGAGCTACGACACGAATTGCCACCCCTAGGTGATGTTAATGGCGGGTGAACTTTTAATGGTAATGTGACGAGGGCTTACCATGTATGTCCGCCTTTATGTATATAACAATCCTAATTAAGAAAGATTTATGTTATTCCATAAACTAAAAATAAAAATAAATAATTACTAAAAATAACCCCTAAAATTAAAATTATAAAAATAGCACTCAAATAATATTAAACGATATCTAATTAGACAATGTTCAATATTGAACGGATTTATATTACTGGAGTTTAATTTGAACGGATCTAAATATTCATAGTTCAATTTGAACGGCGTTTAATTGAATTGAAATTAAAAAAAATGATGTAATATTTATTTTTTATTGTAAAAATATATTATTTGAATACAAGGGTATTATTTTTGTTATTATAAATTTTGAGAGTATTATTTTTATTATTTGCTATTGTTATTTTTATAAGAAGGATACATTTTTTATGTATGCATTAGTCGTTGAGTTAATTTACGTTTCTTTATCTTTTTTATTTTTATTTTTTATAAAATAGAAATGAACTTGATCCAATTATATATCTGTATATAATAATATCTCTATAAAAAAAAAACACTAGTATTTGAACAAATTGAAAATTTATCTTAATAATATAACATTCAGACATTTTAAAAGTAAAAAAAAAAACATATTGCATGAGCATACTGTTTACGGACTCAAAATTTGAACGGGTCCGGTAGCCTGGGGCACTGACCCGCCCGTTGGGCCAAGTGCATAAGAATCAGATATTTATTACTATGGTAAATGTAGTGTTCCATATGTTTTTTAGATATGGGTTTAAGTCTTTATCTCCATAGTTTAGAATGATTACCAAGTGTGATTTCTAAAATGAATCGTATAGATTGAAAAAACAAAGTTGATGCATCTTTATAACTTTTCAACAAACCAAGACCTATCAAATTTTCACCAACATTTGAATTGAAATTGTTCCTAGACAAAACGTTTGATATCAGATTATAATGTCACTCAATTGTCTTGAATTGACATGAGCTCCAATAAGAAGTTCAAGATTTCCATCCAATACAGAATTTAAATCGGTCAGTCGGATGCCAGTTTTGAAATCCTCTACAAGCTTGTAGGGTTCAAACATGTACTGCCTAGTCCTCTGTTGCCATACATCAACAATGGCCTCTCTTTTGATGTCACTTACAGAAGAAACTCCTTGTTCCCATACAATCACCATTAGCTTAGCCTTCAATCGATTTCGGGCTTTCATTATATTTGCAAAGTGGCTCCTCTCACCTGCACACCAAATTTTATTTCAGAGTGAAAATGTGCACGGGCATGTTCTCGTTCGTGTGCTTGTGCATGCAAGCATTGATTTTGCCAATGGAGATAATATCAAAATCATAACTAACGATAAATTCTTGTAAATTACTGAGACCTGCTGATTGGACTTTTATGCTGGTGGGAATATGGTGAATGGAAATTGCTGACTTAGACTTGCTTTGCTCTTCTTCAAAAACTGAAGGAGATGTGATGATTAAATCTTCATCACTAATTTGTAGGTCAGAAGTTTTATCAAGAAACAGGGGAACAATATCAACACTAGCTGAACAACTCTGCAAGATATCAGCAAAAAGTATTGGTCAGATAGACGAGAAACAAGACATGTCAAGGGAGATTATTTTATACAAGGGTGGCAATCGTGTCATTGACGTACTCGTAGGTTATTCGTGTGATCGGTTTGTGTTGTATCGTGTTTGTGCTTGCGTGTTAATTCACACAATAAGAAGTTTAGATAATCTTTAAATTTATAGAATAATTAGTCATAAATTCTAATCCAATCGTGTTTTGGTAGTGTCATAGGCGTGTTCGTGTCGTGTTGGTGTATCGTGACAGGACTGCCATGAATTATTTATTTAAGGTAAGACTTGACACAAATTTGGTGTTTGAAAAAAATGAAAACAAAATCTGGTACCTCTTGATCAGAAGATCCATTTTTGGAACTTCTAATAATGGAGTGAGTCCCCCTTTCTCCTGAAAGATGGCCATAACCGAACTCAAATTCAAACTCAATGGTTGCTGTTTTGATGCCACCATTCAAGGAAGAACACCTTTCAATCACCCTCCCTTTATTGCCTCGCCTTTTCGCCCATTTGACATACATGTTTAGAAGTTGATTTGCCCAAACCTAAACTTGAAAATTTTAAAAAATGAATTACTCAGTAGAATTATATAATTTAAAAGAGGGGTAGGGGGAGCCTATTCTATAAAGCTTAAAGAATGACTTTTCTCATTCAAGGTTCAATATTAGGGGCAAACAGATTATTTTACCAATGAAATACGATGGTTGTTACAAAATTATCATTAATTTTAAATTGTTATAAACTGCTACCAAACTTCACTTATAGTTAAACAAGTACCAAAACCATTATATTTGTCAGAAAAAGAAAAACGGAAAAATACAAACAGTCATGGTACTTTGACTTTCTCCGTTAGTTTTTTTCACAAATTTAACAGCGATGAGACTTATGTAATAACAATTGAAATTTGGTGGTAATTTTACAAAAGTTTAAAATTTCGTGGTACGTTTGTAACAAATACCATACTTATGCTTCAGTGGTAAAAAAAAATCTATTTAACTTATTAAGTAATTAAGACTATAAGAAGCTTTAAATGTTCCAAAAATCTTGCATATTTTTAGGCCAAATGAAACTTAGGGAAAATTAGCTCACAAAAATCTTCAGCAAGCTAAAAGAAATCAAGTAAACATGAGATTATTAAACCTCAGAGTAGTCTTCTGGTCCAGCTTCAACGATTAGACATGCTCCCTCTTTGTCATATGGCCCCTTGAGAAGCTTAGACATTTCATATGTGTCCATAACCTTGTTTGCATATAGAGATGCTTTATATGCTCGCTTAAAAAGCCCATAATTGATGGCATCTTTCTCTACCAATTGAGCTATCAACTTCGCTTCCTCAGCCTGCAGATGAAGGGAAAAAAATGCCCTGTTAGAAAATCCGAACCTCTCTTCCCTCCAAAGAAAAACATGAACTCAAATCATGGAATATATAAGTAGCATATCATACATTCGAACGTGTGTCAAAAGCTTTAATGTTTGGCTGTAAATAGATATATGTGGATCCTAAAAGTGTGGAATGGGAAATATGTTGTAAATTCCTATCAGCATACATAACCTTAAATGCCAAATCTTTCAGATAATCAACCATTTTTGTGCTATCAGCTAACTTGGCAAGAATCTCACTGGATTTAGCTGGATCATCCCAAATATTGCAGTCACGTATCAGTTCTTCCTGCTTATAGCGTCTTGCTTCTTCAATTACAAGTTCTGTCGATGCCAACGCCTCAGCTCGGCGAACTGAATCTTCAATTTTCTTTTTCAATGAAAACAGTCCTATACAAAGTCCAACTGTCATTTCAAACCTCATATGAGAAGTATTTGCATGGTATGCATGTGAGAATGTGTGTTTTTACGCTAATAGCATGCCAATTCTTGTGACATTAACTTATCAGTATCCTCAAAACTGAATAAGACCAACACAATTCTGGACTTCCCTCTAAAAGGAGGGAAAAAGGAAGTTCAAAACTATGAATGAGAATGTTTTCTTGTCATTATTGACAATAAATAAATCCAGGAAAATAAGATAAAACTAAAATAGCCACAGCTGAAGTTTCAATGTATGCTAGACTTTTTATGTCCGTGCAGGGGCGGATCTGTTCACGTTGGAGGAGGGGCACGTGTCCCACCTCAATTTTTGACAAATAAATTTTTAGGTGTAATATTTATAAAATTATAAATAATTATATATACAAAATATTATTGTGCCCCACCTAACTTTCAAATTTTAGATTTAATATTCAATAACTCAATATAAACTTAATAATTTGCACATATTTTTACTAAAATAAGATACATATAATATATATTTTTAATTAAAAATAATTAATTATTAAAAAGTATTAAATATTATTTTTAATTGTATGTATGGTGCCCCTCCTGAATATAAATTCTAAATCCGCCACTGTGTCCATGGCTAGAATCTTTGAATCACTAAGACCATTGGTCAGTTGATACATCCTAACAAGACCCTCAAATATGAGCTCTATATAACATGTAAATGTAACAACACTGAAATTCAACAAACTGGGATTACAAGGATTTGATCATAAGACCTCCCAACTATGATACCAGAACATCAAACTCTATTATTAGTAGTTTTTGTTAAAGAATATAAATGATTATTAGGCCCACTTTTGAGATAATTGGTGCCTAAAATTTCTTTATGATATCAGAGCAATAACGTGATCGAATCCATGTGGTACCAACTCCCAAACTATATGAAATTTTCAAATTGATGATGACCCTTGCAAAAAGAGAAGGAAACTTAAGAAAGCACAAATGGCCTTCACTTGAGGAGAATGTTAAAGAGCATAAATAATTATTAAGTCCACCTCCCACGCTTTTGAGATAAATGGTGCCTCACACTTCTTTAATTTTTTTATAAAATTACATGAAAACCAATCAAGGTTACTATTTTTTATTATTTCATTTTTGTATTTCTTCCACCAAAGAGTTAATCCACATAGCAAAATTGTCAAAAACACATTGTAAAGTTAATGGTCATCATAGATGGACGCAATTGAAAGGCAGCAATTCCGGACACGACAAGAACACAATTATGATACGACAGAACCCAGCACGCCAAAACCACATGATTGACACCTTTAACTTCTCATTCCCACTCATTTGACCATATCGAGCTTTCAAATCGGAGGCCACGCCCATTTGACCATAAATTTCAAATGGGTACAACCCATTTCATATCTAGACCCCAAGAAAATAAACAAACTCGGTATATATCTTCACCACTTTCATGTATCAGAATACCAGAAATAAGAAAGAGAGAGCATACCCAATTGTTTATAAACTCTATCTTTGTCATCCACAGAGTGAGAAGCTCGAATTTGGGTCTTTGCTCTGAAACGTTTCGATACAGAGCAGCTGAAGACAACACACGTTGTAGCTTTTCTGACAACAGCGGATTCTACGGCCATGTTGCGAGAGAGAGCAGGAGAAGGCGGATGTCCAAAATGTCTTCTACTTATCTACTTGTGTTGGAAGGACTTGCGACTTGCCTTAGCCACGTGTCCAAATCAACTCGAGACCATAATTTTTCCTATTTAATAATATATTACGCACTTTAAATTTAAATTTATTTATGTATATATTAATGCAACTGAATAGAATTATTTTTAATATATTAGTTGTAATTTGATATTCATATACATTAAAACTATATCTGTACTAAAAATTTAAATCATAATTAATATTATTTTAAGTAAAATTATTTTTATATTTTAAATTATTAATATTAATTATCATTTTAATATATATATATATATATATATTAAATATATTTTTTAAATATAATAATAAAATGTAGATAATATTTTATAATAATTATAATTATATAATAATTATCACATTTAATAAAACTCTTTGTATTATTTTACATTAAATTTTTTAAATTAATTTAAAATTCTAACAAGATTAATTTAATATTTATTTCAAAAAATTAATCTAAAAAAATTAAAATAAGTAAAATAACTTACAACATGTATTGATGTTAACTATCATTTTAATATCTATAATTACATCAAAATTTAATCCAAGAAGATAACATTAAATTTTTAATTGATATTAAAAAAATTCAAAATTAGATATTTTGCTATCACATTTTTTTTCTATCATTTATCTCATTTATTATTTGATCCCATATTCTTTTTTTTTTTGTTAATATTTCTTACATATTTAATTTGATAATTAAATTATATGTTATTAAAAAAAATATTACATCAAATGATCTTCATTTTTAAATCTTTATTATTTTTAAATGAATTTTGAAAATATTTTCACCTCACATCTAGTTTAAGAACACAAAGATTAACCGAACTTCAATAATTTTGACGTGAAACATAACCAAACAACAACAAATCATACCTTATTGAAATTTTCACAGATATTATTATTAAATATATATTTAAATTTATTTATTTTTAAATAATTGTTTAATTTTGAATGAAAGCTTATTATGAGGTAAAAATGAGGGATAGTGAGCAAGAGATTTTTTGCTACTGGATATTGAACAAGAGATAAAACAGAAAAACTGTTCTTTAATTTAATTTAATTTAACTTTTTTTTTAAAAAGTTCGATAGTTTACACATCAGTTGTTCAAGAATAAGAGTAATTTTTTTACTAGTGTAGCAAAAAAAAAAAAAAAGAGTATTTTTTTTAATAAATAAATTCAAAAACAACAACCAAAACCCCTATAAACCCTCTAAATTGGGGCGCGCTTCTCTGTCTCTCCAAAGCCTCAATGCCGATGGCAGCAACAGTCTCCTTATCATTTTCACAATTCCTGCCTCACAAACCCCTCTTCACTGTGAGTATCTCTCCTTAGTCTCTCTCTTTCCCTGGTTCCAAACGTACAGTGGTTTTGAATAATGGCTATTATTGTAGCAGCAGAGCCTTAATAAGAGCCAAAAGGCGTCTCTTTTATGGCGAAAACGACCAATTGGGAGAAACTTTGTAGTCAGAGCAGGTTCAAAGAAGATATCGTTTGGTAGTGAATGCAGGCAAGCCTTGCTAGCTGGGATTGATAAACTAGCTGATGCTGTTTCTGTTACTTTAGGACCTAAAGGTATCTGGGTTTTGCGTTTTTAATTTTTCAATTTATCTGGGAAATCTATGATTTTGTATCTTTCATTTGTTTCTATGAAGATTTTTTCCAGATAGGATTGTGAGAAATTAAGTTTAATTTTTTGTTCTGCAATTCTGCATCTTTTCGAGCGTATAATTTGTTGTTTTAGTTAGATGGAGGCTTTTTCACAAGTGCGTTTTCGTTTCCGATTCATGTAGATGGTGTTAGGTCTTGTATTAGCAGGTGTGGAATATCTTTAAATTTTTCTTTGTTTAACTTGATAATTGTCATGTGAGATGTGACTTTCTTGTTCATTGATATATTTTCAAGTTCAAAGACGATAAACTTAGATGAAAGTACATATGTGCTTTAACCAGTTATATAATTGATACAAAACCAAAACTACTTTTGAGTGTAGTATTATTTGTATTGTGGTTCACCTAGCTGTCCAGTAAGAATCACCATTTCCTATTTCAAGTCACAGTTCAAACCACGCCAGTTACTGTTTGTTCTAAAGAAAAGTAGTATTATTTGTATCTTCTCTTTATATAGCAGTTCTGATTATCTGACCCTTTGCTAATTTATTTTAAGTGGAACTATGCAGGACGAAATGTTGTTCTTTCTGAGTCTGGTACACTTAAAGTAATTAATGATGGCGTCACGATTGCTAAATCTATAGAGCTTCCAGATGCAACTGAGAATGCAGGAGTCATGCTTATGCAAGAGGTCATCCATGGTTGCTACATTGTTCTTTTCTCTGAGTTTGTTTAGATGCATTTTATGGCATAATAACCAGAGGTTCTGATCTTAATTGTCCTTCTCGGCAGGTCGCAATTAAAATGAATGATGTAGCTGGTGATGGTACCACTACTGCGATCATTATGGCACGAGAAATGATCAAATATGGGCTTCTGGCTGTTAGTTCTGGTGCCAATCCAATTTTGTTGAAGAAAGGAATGGATAAGACTGTACATGAATTGATCAAGATCCTGGACATGAAAAGTCTTCCTGTAAAAGGAAGAGATGATATCAAAGGTCATAACTGTTTCATATTCAAACTTCCTTGAAATTGGCCTCTAAAGATGATAGTTCATGTATGTGTCTTCACTTTTTGCAGCTATTGCCTCAGTCTCTTCTGGAAATGATGAATTTGTTGGGAACCTAGTTGCCGAAGCTATGGAGAAGATTGGCCCTAATGGGATAATTTCAATTGAGTCATCCTCATCATCTGAAACTTCTTTGTTAATCGAAGAGGGAATGAAGGTATTCTAAGATCATTCTGACTTGTAAATTTCTTTGGCAATTTTAATGGATAAATCACAATAGGTTAGCTTAATATAACAAACAAACTGGCAAAGTTAGACGCAAAGGCCTTATAACCAGTCTCAGTTACAATCAAATTGTGATGAAGTCTCGAAGTCCCTTAGAAAAGTTTGAAGCTATCAAGATTGGTGAAATCATTTTCGTAATAGATAAAACAGGGCTGGTGTTTAATGCAAATTATTCTAGAATTCTCTTATATAATCAAACATCTGAATCTGGCTATAGACTATAATCTTGACGTTGAGGATTCTGTAATGTCTGATTTAATTGCTAAATTGTTCAAACCACCAGTATTCAAATGATTTGAAATATGGTTTGTATATTTTCCTGCTATGGTATTCATTATACTTGTTATTAACGTTTTGGGTTTCGTTGTGTGCAGATTGACAAGGGTTACATGTCTACTCATTTCATAACAAACCAGGAAAAATCTATTGTGGAATTTGACAATGCAAAAGTCTTAGTAACTGATCAGAAGATATCTGGCATAAAAGAAATTGTTTCAATATTGGAGAAGACTATGCAATTATGTGCTCCCTTGCTAATCGTTGCAGAGGATATCTCCAGGCAAGTACTGGAAACACTGGTGATGAACAAAAAGCAAGGTCTATTGAATGCTGCTGTTATACAATGTCCTGGAGTTGGAGACAGAAAAAAAGCTCTCTTGCAGGATATTGCACTTATCACAGGTGGATGCATTACCAACCTGCAAATTGTTTATTCAAACTCTTTATTTGCCTGCAAGTTTGTGAAGTTGTTCACCATTGTTGTTTCTTATCATAACCTTTTAAATAATGCTAATGTAATTTAATTTATTATGTGTCCTTATTTTCATCCATGTTTGACTAGGACCGTAGGTATGTAAAGATTCCATCTTTTACTATTTAAGTGTAACTTAACGGCATATTTGTTACACCGTATTAAATACCCTGACAGTTCATGATGACAAATTTTATGTTTCTGCTCGGGTTTCTCGTGTTTTATTGACATCATTAGGTGCTGATTTCCTTTGTGGAGATCTTGGCTTGACCCTTGATGGTGCAACTTCAGATCAACTTGGAATTGCACAAAAAGTGACTGTAACGAGTAATTCAACCACCATAATTGCAGACCCTTCTACTAAAGGTGAAATTCAGACAAGAATATTGCAGATGAAGAAGGATCTTGCTAAAACAAATAATGCCCATCTTTCAGAAAAGCTCTCTGAAAGAATTGCCAAACTTTCTGGCGGAGTGGCTGTTATTAAGGTATCCAACTTTAGTCCGTTTTTCACAACAAACCACTTTAAAAACTCTGGACTGATTATGTCGCAGCTGTCAAAGAACCTTAAACAGATAAGTTTTCAACTTGTTCAACCCTGAAAGGTAGCAAAATCTAGTAGGGAGCAAAAATTGTACACCTGATTTAGCATTGGGACTGACAGACTATATTTGTATACGAGTTTGGCTAAACTTCTTTATTCTCTAAGAAATGCTCTTTACAAGACAGTTCTTGAAATTCATTTTAATTTAATTCTGGCAGATTCTGGTCATCTAGTTACTGTTTACTTGGGAATATATTGCTCTGTCCTTTTATTTCATTATTTCCCATGCATTAGTAAATGTTATTACGGATGTGAATTAGGTAGGAGGACACACTGAAATTGAACTTGAAGACAGGAAACTAAGAATTGAGGATGCAAAAAATGCAACATTTGCTGCTAGGGACGAAGGAATAGTGCCTGGTGGTGGTGCCGCATATGTACATCTCTCAGAAATGATTCCTTCCATAAAAAGTTCTATTGAAGACTTAGATGAGAGTATTGGTGCAGACATTGTTGCAAAGGTGCAGTGTTCTCTTTTCTTTTCTTTTTTTGTTGACCCCGGCGGTATTTTCCTGTTTTTCTTTTTAGTTGTTGCTAATACAGTGCAGATGGGAAAAACACTCATCTTTCCTTAACTCAATATGCTCTTTTGTGAGTCTGTAGAAACTGGGTCTTATCCGAAAGTGCAGTTTTACATGTCTAAATCTTAAGATTAAGGCATAATTTTTCTCAAGACATTACTTCCAAAGTTGCCTTGTTTTTGAAGTCCTGAATCAAAATAAGATGTGCATAGCTCGTGGGGATATTCCATAATGTCATTTATGTGTTTCAGAAATTAAGCATTTGAACATCTATGTGTTGGAGTTTTGGGGGATATCAAATTTCATTTGAGTCGGCAACACGGTAAATTGCTTCATGGTTTTTTTTTTTTTCTTTCTTTCCCTTTCTGGGAAGCATACTGTCCCTGAACGAGTCAATGTCATTTAAAAAATTTCCAATTTTTGGTTGAAAGGGCATAGTAATGAATAATATTTCATCGTAGGCAACTTGGCATCTTTATCTCTGGTATTGCTGTACTTAAGTCTGTAAAGGAAAATCCGTTTGGCATCTTTTTGAAATCATGCTTGTCTCTATTTCATAGTAATCTTTCAATGGTAAATTTCAGGCACTCCTCGCACCTGCAAAATTAATTGCAACTAACGCAGGAGTTGATGGAGAAAATGTTGTAGAGAAGACTCGGACTTATGATTGGAGAACTGGGTATAATGCAGTGACAGGGATGCATGAAGACCTTTTAGATGCTGGTGTTGTAGATCCCTGTCGGGTTTCAAAGGGTGCCCTTGTAAATGCAGTCTCCATTGCTGGCATGGTTCTGACAACTCAAGCTATATTGACCGAGAAAACAAAGAAGAAAAAGCCTTCTGTCCCTCTTGTTCCAGGGATTGCTCCATAAAGTACAGTGCAAAAGTCCATACTGTCACATGACCTTATGTAGCATCTACAACAAGGTTATTTTTCTGAAATGATATCACATTCGACATGAACTTACTACTATTATTGCGTGCTGAACTACAGGACGGCGATTTTTCAAAGACAAAGTTGTTATGAATTATGTGGTGTCCAGAATCACAAGTTACTAGATCTCCACTCATTCAAGAATCTCCGAGAGTTTGGATTTTGCTGCCTACTTCATCCTTTTGAGACGGAGAATTGGTGATTTGGCTGAAGTGATAACTCTGCATTCGCATTGTGGGTGGCAGTTACAGGCTTACAGTTGCATGATAATTCATGTTTATGCATCCATAAATTACTTATGGTGCACTTGCAGCATAAACTATACCTTTTTGGTGTTCTATTTTGTCATAGTTGTAGTCTAAATCTACTACCAATGCTGAGATGAACTGAGTCTGTAAGTACATGTCCTGAATTGTTTTTGTACCACCATATGTGAACTAGGACAATTATTTTAACGTTATGTAATGTCTTCTAGAATTATGAACAATTTCTTGTGATTGTTTTTAGCCTAAATTATATTATTGGTTTTAAATTTTGTCTAAATTAAGGATAGGTCCCAATTTTTTTTTTTAAATGTAAGATTTAATTATCAAACACTTAAATCATACGATTATGATTAATTTCTTAAATTTTTAAAATTTTACACATAGATTACTATTGATATTTAAACTTTTACTAAATTTATGCGTAAATTTTAAAATTTTCAAATGTAATATTTAGTCTTCAATTTTTTAAAATTTAAATATAAGTCTTTAAATTTTTAAATCTGTTGATGTTAAGTTCTAACTTTTGTAATTTTTTAAAATTTTCAATTATTTAAGGATTTTTAAAAGAATTTATGTGTGAAATTTTAAAAATTAAGACTAAATTATACAATTTTAAAATTTAAAGCTTGTATACGAAGTTTTAAAAATTTTTAGAAATAAAATCTTGCATTTTAAAAATATAGATGCGTATATGTGAACTTAGAAGAAGAGTGACTTAACAATAATATAGATTAATCTTCTTCAATAATATAATTTAACCTTGCTTTTAATATTATAATGTCTCGTAGAATTATGAACATTCTAACAAAATTTGCCCGCAACTTTTTGGGTAATTTTAATAGTATGAAAGGACTTAAAGAAGTTAATAGAATTTATGATAAGCATCGTTAACGATTTTCTTTTTTTAATAATATTATGCGAGGTCTTCAACAACTTTGAAGAATTTCTCATAAGCCTTGCGGACAATTTTTCTATGTTTTTAAATATTTTAGAACACCTTTAAAATTTTGTGTGAAGTTTCCGAGACCACGTATTTTTGAAAATTACCACTTAAGAATATGGTAATATTTTTAAAAAAATCTAAATAAATAAATAAATACTCCTTATAATCTATAATAATAAAAATAATATTTTTAATATTAATTTATATTTTTATTAATTTAAAATAAAAATATTATTTTTATTATGATAAATTTTAAAAATGTTATTTTATACCTTATCCTTATATTTACCCCTCTAAGTACATGTTGACTACTCTAAATATTTTTCCCTCTGACCTTGTTCGGTTTTTAAAACTTTTGGACCAAAACTGACCAATAAATACAAAATTATCTGATAATATATATATATATATATATATAATTTGGTTGAATTCGGTTCGAAAAAATCAGTTTAGTCGGTTTTAAATTATACATGTCCATTTTTTAATGTTAGGTTTGCTATTGTAGTACTAATTTGAGTTTATTTTTGGTAATTTATTTACACTTATTATTAATTATTATTTTAATGATATTTATATTTTAAAAAATTATTAATTTAATATATTTTTTACACATAATCATTACATACAATTTTAATAAAAATTATTTTAATAATTTTAATTTTTTATACTCTTACAATATAAATAGTATTTTAAGCATTTTCATCAAGTTCTTTTAGTCTTTTTTCTCCCTTATATTTTTAACTAATTTATATTTTTTAAAAGATGCATTATTATAATTATTCGATGCTTATTTGATAAATTCTTATATGATAAGTTCAAATTACAAAATAAAGTTTTTGACAATAAAAATATTAATAAATTTTGTATCTTTTTTTTTAAGTAAAAAATATATAATGAACTGAACAAAAATAGAAGTATAGTACCACCCATTTTTATAGTTAACGAAAATCACTAGGGCTTGGTACCTTTCCAGTACTCAAGTTATATCAAAAGTACCCCAAATTGACCATGTTTTCAAACGGTTCCAGTTTAGTACCCATGTTTTCCAAACGGTTCCAATTTAGGGCAGATTTTTTACTATTCATAGATTTGGGCAGGGTAATTTAGTCATTTCAATCCCTCATATTAATTCAGTTATTTGTTTTTGTTTTATTTGTCGATCAGAGAAACAAAAGAGAAGCGGCGTTGGACTTAGGGCATTTGCGATTGAAAAAGCACGAACGCACAATTCTGATTTGCGAGAAGAGTGAGTGGTGTTGCCCGTTCCAATTCTTCGAGGGTTCACGAGGTTGCCGATCTCCCACGATCTATTGTTCTTCGCGTTCAGCTTATTCAGGCAGTGTAGGCATTCGCGATTGAAGCGTTGGACTTAGGCATTTGCGATTGAAAACCACAAATGCACAATTCTGATTTGCGAGAAGAGTGAGTGGTGTTGCACGTTCCAATTCTTCGAGGGTTCACGAGATTGCAAATCTCCCACGATCTACTGTTCTTCGCGTTCAGCTTATTCAGGCAACGTAGGCTTTCGCGATTGAATAATCAATTAAGCACACAAAAGTTGCGAGAAGTCAGTGGCGTTGCATAAGGCATTCTTCGAGGGTTCAAGAGATTGTAGATCTCCCACGTTCGTTTGTTCTTCGAGTTCAGGTTATTCAGGTTCTTCTAAAACTTTTTTTCATTATTTTTTAACTTCTCTTCATCTAGGGTATATACATGATTTAGGGCTTGGTAAATTGACAACATGAGAGTGAGATAATTAGAGTTACCTTATGGATAATCCCATCATCAAATATTGAACTTCTGAATTGTTAAAGAGCTCATGCAAATAAGGTAAATACTATATAGCAATATGCACACGACTGAAGCAATTTTTGACTGATGACATACCAAATAACATTTACGTATGTTTAGTAAACTCACAAGTTTCTAATGTGCATTTGGATCTGTTTTGCACTGTTGTGTATTTGTTATTCCAAAACTAAGCTACTAAGAGCCAATGGGCAGGTCTGCTAAACTTTTTTTTTTTATCAAAAGTTCACCTAGAATGTTTCCAAAGAATCACAATTATTTTTTTTGTCACAGAGGAGAACTCTTCATCTCCATTTCTTGGTGTCAAAACTGATTTCTTGCAAAACTGTTATTATTCTGTGCAAAACTGATTTGGAAAATGTGCTATGTTGTTCTGTTTTCAATTGTTCAAAATTTGATGTAATTGTTACAGCAAACTGTTTGTATTCAAAATTGTTATGGAAAACAGTTTGTTGATTAAAACTGCAGTTTTGGTGTCAAAACTGATTTGTTGCAAAGCTGTGGGAAACTGTAATGTACTTAGTGTTATTATTCTGTGCAAAACTTATCTGGAAAATGTGCTATGTACTTCTGTGCAATTGTTCAAAATCTTATGTAATTGTGGAAAACAGATTGTGGAAAACTGTTTGTTGTGACAAACAGTTTGTTCCGATGCAGAAATTATTCAAAATTGTTTGTTGAAAACAGTATATTCAAAACTGTTGGTTGAAAATAGTTTCTTGAAAACTGTTATGGAAAACAGAATTATTGATTTAAAACTCCAGTTTTACTGTGCAAATAAACTGATTTTGTTGCAAAACTGTTCTTAACTGTTATTAATTGTGCAGTAAAAGTGTGTCCCACTTTGTTTTGTTCAATATTTTATTAGGAGACATGTAATGTTGGTTCATGCTCTACTGGACCGCATAGTAAAACAACATCTATGCCAACATCAAATAAGGTAACTCTCTTCTAATTTTATTATATCACTTCAATCAAATTCAAACTCATGTATTTTATTTTTAATGATGTATTATAGATACAAGCTCAGGAGGTAAACCCAATAATGACACAAGAGAGTCAAGTTCCTTCGAATAATATGGATGCTATTACAGTTCAACCAAGCGAACAAACTCAAATGGTCAGGCACATCAAGAGGAAGGCTCGACGCATAAAGCAAAATATTAAATGTGTAGCACTTCAAAGACATACAAAACTATTTGACATTGCTGAATATTTTGTTAGGGTAAATCTATACAATAATCTTAAAGATTATGGGGACTGATGTAAATTATTTAATGATTTCTTAGGTTTAACTAGTTTATCAAAACCGTTGTTATTTAACAGGTTTTAACTTCATTTTAGTTTAATATGACAGGTTGAATATTATAAGACATTTATATTATATGCATGTGATTTAATATTATATGACAGGTTTTATATAATATTGTAATACTACATGCATGTGAACTTAAAAAAGCTTGCAAAATGGATATATGACAGGGAACTTCACAAACTTTTAATAGCACACACATATATGAACCGAATATCGATAGTTTTTAAACGGAGTTTAAAATAGCTACAAAATTGAGGATTCGTCTATCATCCTCCACAACTTATCTTAAACCATAACTATATTATTTTAAAAAAATACAAATACAACCACGTAGTAATTAAAATAAAAAACACAATATTATATTTTTTCTTCAATTTTGCCATATCTTCCTTCAACTTTTTATTTTCTTTCTTCAATTTGTCATTCTCTTCTCTCTTTTCTTTATTTTCTTCCTTAATTATATTCATGCGATTAAGCAAACCATTTATAACAACAGCATATCTATCAGAAGGTGCATTATCATGCCATCTAAAAAAATCACAACCGTATCTTCGAATTGATTGAACTCTTCCATTTACGTTTCTGGTACGTTTTTGTAAAAAAAAAATTAATAATAACAAATTGATACTTATCAACTAAACAAAAAAAAAAAACATAACAAAATAATTTTTTTAATACTATACTACAATTTAATTGTACTGCAAAAAATAAATAAATAAAATCACAATTTTACATAAAAATTATACAATTAAAATATTCAAAAAAATTAATATAAAAATTCAGTATAAAATCCCATAAAAAATCACATTTTCACAAAATATAACTTTTCAGATACCAAACAGACAAATGTCAACATGCCCCCGAATTGATAAGTATTATTTTATAATATTTAGAAGCATTGAGCTAAATAAACTCATAACCTTCATTTGTTTTTCGAAGACACTAAAGGTGATACATTCAAGCAAATAATAAAATAAGATGTCATAATAAGTTTCTTTCCTCAAAATAATTCCAATGTCTCCAATAGAAAGTAATAAAGAACACAAAAAAAATTTCACAAACTCACTACGTATCTTTGCAGTGAAGAACAATATTCTGCATTACGTGGGTGCAAAAAATTCACTCACCTCTTTGCAAGTATAAAACCTTCTACCAGGATTTTGCAGTGTTCATGAACACAGTAAATTTGCAGCTCTCCCACAATAACAAACTGGAATACTTTCATGGGATGTGCTCCTCCTTATTTCTTCCATTCTTCAAACTGAAAATTCAAAGAAGAAGAAGAAATTGAAAATTTACAGATCTCTCACTAAAAATTCAAAGAAAAAAAAAGAAATTGAAGAAATGAGATTATAAATATGTTTTGTGATACTAAAAATAGGAAAAATGGCTGGAAAAAAACCTTCAAACCAGTAAAAATGGCGGAAAATGGCGTTGGTCGTTTTTTTAGGCGCGGACCATAAAAAATGGACGAAATTAACCGTGCCCTATATTATAAATCTGACCAAATTTGCAAAAATTTCAAATCCGGAACTATTTTAAAAACATGGGTACTAAATTGGAACCGTTTGAAAAACATGGGTACTAAACTGAAACCACTTGAAAACATGGTCAATTTGAGGTACTTTTGATATAACTTGAGTACTGGAAAGGTACCAAGCCCAAAATCACTCCATTATTTTCAATATCTAACTTATCACTTCTCTTTTTATTTATTTTTATTTAGCAATACAAATATCTTATTTTAATAAGCATTTTTGTAATTAGCTAAAATTATACAATTTTTTTTCTTATAATCTGAACTTATTAGATAAGAATGTATCAATTATGTATTGATTAATTATAATAATACATCATTTAAACAATATAAATCAGTTAAAAAATATAGGAGAGAGAACATAAAAAAATGGCTAAAAATGCCAAAAATATAAGAGAAAAAAGAAACCAAAAATATTGAAGATGCCAAAAATATCCTTCATTAAAATTACATATATTAATTATATATGTAAAATTATATTGATTTTTAAATATATGTATTATTAAGTTATTAATTAATAATAAAAATAAAATTACGGTACTACCGAGATAACAAACCTCTACAAAATCAAATTTCAACATTTTGGGGCCAGTCGTTATTTCAAAAATTAAGAGGGTTATTTTCGATATTTATTCATACCCTATGTCCTCATACCTGTTTTTCTTCTTGGTCTGCTCCTGACTTCCCAGTCCCACACAAGCAATCTTTCTTCGTCTTAATGGCTCGGCGCCACTTACTTCTCTGCTTCCAGTTATAGCTATGGCAACAGCGATCTCATCCGCCGATAATGGCCGAAATTGATACCGAAGACGAAATGATAGAAATGAGAAGCAAATGTAGAGTTTGGTGGCCAAAGAACATCTCACTCAGTGACACGTCTTCCTCCAAATCCTTTTTGTTCGGTTGGTTTGTTTCGGCATCCTCTTCTGATTCTCTTGACGTTGTAGTTGCTTTTTCTTGCAACGAAGCGTCGATTTCCAATTTTCAATCAGATCGTATAGAGGTATCTTGGTGAATTGTATGATATCGATTTGTTTTTTTTTTTTTTTTAATCCAGATTTTGTGTTTTCTAGGGATTTTGTTTTCAAAATTATTTTTCTGTAAATGTGAACTTTGGATTGATAGTTATCTATAATATGACAATGGCAGATCTAGGACGTAAATTAATCATTAGAACTAAAAATTTGGCAATGAAATTTTCTAAGCGAAGAAGTATCAAAATGTAGGGTTATTACAATTTTATTAAATTTTAATTAAATAATTGAGTTTACATAAAATTTGAGCTCAAAACATTTTACGCTTAGAATATGACTTAAAACTTAAGTTGAGAGGGCCACCACATGTTAACTTTCATGAAAATTACAAAATTTATATGCAAAATTACATTTTAATTAAGGAGGGGCACATGCTCCCTCTAATCAATAGATGCATCCGCCCCTGGTGTGATGATTTACTTCTGTTTACGAACACGCATTTTACCCCTTTTTTGTATCAGTATAAACATCATAATTAATAAGTTGAGCGTGAAATAAATGAAATGAAATTTAGGTTTATATCGCTTTTTTGTTGTCTTTGTAAAGCCTTCTAAGCAGGGCATTAGTAAGAGTAGGTCTCGTGTTGATGATACGTGTAAATACTACAAATTTGTATAGTTCTTTACTTTATGAACACGTCCCCTGTATTTTCCTAATCTTTTGTTATAATAGAATTAGACATCATAATCCACAACTCCGTGCAAAATAAAATGTAAATACCCCTTTATTTTATAGGCATTATTAAGATCTACGATTGGGATTCTTGTTAAAGATATTGATAAATATATACATTTTCCAGTATGGATAAAATAATGCTTCTTTGGAGCCATATTTTTGTTGTTTAATCAAGAGCCAAGTTAAATTTTGGTGACATATTTACAGTGTTCTGACTGCCTTTTATCAGGAAGTCCTCCGTGAAATAGATGGGAGAATGCCAGTTGCTCTACAGGAGAAATCAGTATTTTCTTTATTGGGTTATTCTTCCCCAGAGCTTAGAGGTAATGGTCCATCAAAAAAGCCAGGATTGCGAGACGATTATAAAACAAAGCTCTCTAGTTGTGGCAATGCAAGTGTGCTTAAGAAAAGACAACGGACCTGCGGGTGCCACAAACATGAATGGTTACCAGAACCTTACAGGAAAGCTTCTACAGTGAGCAGTTGCTGGGTCCAACTTGTTTATGATTCTCAAGAAAAGATTGGGAGAAACATGTATGGGGTTCCTAGATTGCATCACATTCACTGGAATGGACAGATAGTGTCACAATGTGATGTTCACGTATGTAAGTCATGGACACTTTCTATTCCATTATGTCTTTATTTTTTCTTACTGGTCATTTCATGTCATATTTGTTATTTCTGATTAATAATTTCTTTAAACAAATTTAGGTTATATTGTATGAGATTCCCACGTATGGTTCTCATCATTTCTCATTACGTCTACCAAATTCATGTGAAGAAGTGAAATCTGCTCCTAGAAAACCCAAGTGGGTTGATGAACTTCTCCAAAAGAAGCCACTTATAGACATGGTAAATGAATTCTTTTATGTCATTCTTTTTGCTGAGTAACATAACTTTCTAATGACTGTGGTTTTGCTTGAGTATCTTAGCTTTTCTGTTAAACTTTTACAGGATATGGTTATTCTGGCAATCAATAGTGCCAAGGCGGCCACAATGTCTTTCCAAAGACCTGCAATTCGGAGGAAATCTTTTTTCTGGTGGTCTTCCGTGTTCATGTATTTTCCTGATTGATTTCCTCCTCCTCCTTTTCCTTTTTTAGTTCTATTGTTGGGCAATTTTTAATTGACTATTTTGTTTCTTTTCAGGTTTTTGGCTTTCACTTGGCACCTCCTAGCTGTGTTTGTGGCTTCATTGTCTACCATGTTCTATATCCTTATTCAATTTTTTTACAGGGTCACGACTCACTCATCTAACTCTTGGTTGTATACCACATCAGCAAAACTATTCAACACTACAAGGATAAATATTCAAATCCGCTGTTCTCAGATCCTGTATTGGCCAGTTTTTCTTCAAGACTATGACAATAGGTAATAATGTGTCTTCTTAGTTATAGTGGATATACTGTGCTTTGATTTCCATCTTGCTGAAATTTTATTTTATGACAAATTAGAAGATCCAGACTGTATTTGATTTTAAGCTTGTAACCATAGACATTTAATTTTCAGTTGGTTGAAGTTGTTAAAGGACAGTATTGAGTAAATGATTAGTCAGCACAATGATATCTGGTTCTAATTTAGAATAGAGAAGCTGCATGAGTATGCCTTTTATCACTACTAGACGGTTTTTCCTCCTCTTTTTTGTGTCTATTTTCATCCTTTTTGGCCAATTAACAACCATCTTCTGATCTTTAAGGTCTTTATCATGTGTGGAATATGCTGAGAAAGCTGCGCTGCATAAGCATTCTTTGTGGTCAAGTTTAGCTGCTGATCTTCTCCTTGGAAACTTGATTGGTTTGGTATTATTATATCATGCAGAATCTGTTTGCTTCTATATTCTGAATTTCGCTGATGACGTAACAAACAAGTTACTGCGTACTGGTTGTGTATGGTTGATGGGAGTTCCTGCCGGTTTCAAGTTAAACACTGAACTTGCTGGAGTTCTTGGCATGATTTCTCTTAATGCAACTCAGATTTGGTCAACAACACTTTGGGTTTTTTTGGGTTTGCACTTCATTTTTTTCATTAAAGGCCTAGCTGTTTTAGGAATTATATTTGGGGTGACCATACCGGCTGCTTTGGTTGTAGATTTGATATATCTGGCTACATTACATGTGTCAACTCTTCATTGGTTGATTTCACGTCTGTATTCAACTCAGCTACAAGCATTAGCATCTTTGTGGCGCCTTTTCAGGTTATATTTGCAACTCTTTATTTCGGCTATGGTTTACGGTTTAAAATATTGTCATCTGTTGTAAGAGAAAATGTCTTTCATTGTTTGTTATCATCATTTCAGCAAACCCCGGTATTTGTAATTTAAGCAAAACACTATTTGATAATATTTCAAAATTGAATTTTAATATTCAGTCGTTTACTTTTGGTATTTTCCAGGAAAGCATTGTGGATCTTGATTTGGTACTTGCAAAAAGTTATTAAGTATATATGTGTATTTGAATTGGAACAAAGAACCATATCCAAAGCCTATATTTCCTAGCTTTTACATAATTATGCAAGATTTTGACAACAATTTTAGAACAAAAAACTTTAAAAGTTTGTTTTAGCTTCTTACTATTTTTATAAATCCTTATCCAAAGTCAAATATCTTTGATACTTTATTCTATTCATTTTGGAGCATTATCCATCATCCATATAGGGATCTGTTTTCTAGACTACAATGTTCAGTTTTTTTTTTGGTCCACTACTACAATGTTCAGTTGGTCACTGGTTATTATGTATATGTGCTTTTTCATTAACATATTGTCTGCTCATTTCTGCCAAATTAAACATTTAGGGAGCTTAAAATTAGAACATTGTCTTCTTATCTACCAGAAGTATTCAAAGTTTTATTTATTTCCTTAAGTGCTTCCTTTAGATAATATATAGATATAAGGTGAAAATTCACGATGTCATCTATATCTTGTTGCTCGGTAATTTATTGTGGCAGGGGCCGGAAGTGGAATCCTCTTCGTCAGAGATTAGATAGCTATGATTACTCTGTGAAGCAACATATTGTGGGATCTCTATTGTTCACACCACTTCTACTTTTAATACCAACAACTTCTGTTTTCTATATCTTCTTTAGCATGGTGGGCACATCCATTGGGCTTATCTGTATGCTGATCAAAGTTTCCATTTCCATTGTTCATGCTACTCCATATATCAAAATTTTTCTTTGGTTGGTCAGGCCAAGAATATTTCCATGTGGTATATGGTTTGAAAATTTGTCATGTCAGGGTGATGACATTGGCTCTTTTAAGGATACAAATTCCCCATCTGAGAATTTTCGAAGAAAAGGGGACCTTTACCGAGAAAGATCTTTTATGGTTTCATTTCTCCACAGCAACTTCTTGACTTTAGGTCAGACCTTTACGTTTTCCTTTCCTTCTCTCGTATTTCCTCATAAAACTGGTATTTTCATTGTAAAATGTGTAAGATTAATAACGTGAAGAACTGCATGCTATATGGTTGAAGAAATAGTGAAATACTTCACTTCAGTACTTCCTAAGTTGGCATAATCCTTACCTATAGTCATCCACTTAGTTGCGGTTGTTATCTTATCTTCTTGTTTCTACATTCTTATAATATTCGGGCTCAATTATTTTGACCCAAAAAGTAGACCTATGTTCCAATAATCCATTATTTAAATGTAATTCTGCAATTCATTATGGTATTTGTTGTGCTAAAGACATCAATTGGATTCCATGTTTCAGGAAAACTAGTTTTACCTCACTACAAAAACATATTTTCCCGCATTTCTGGGTCATTTGTTGCAGCTTCAGCTTATGGAGTGCTCACCGGCAAAAGGTGAGTAGACACTAGGCATTATTTGCTGGATCTCTTACTAAAGCTAGCATACTTATATCTTTTCTATTAAACTTGATTTCTTAAGTCCCCCCCCCCCCCCCTTTTTTTTTTCTTTCTATTTTTTGTACGTCTTCAGAATAGAGTCATCAACTATGGTAACCGATCTTCCTTCACCATTGCCTTGGATGTTCATCCCGTACAGAGAGTATTGGTGCCTCTGCCGTGATTCAATCATTTCATGTTGCAGAACGTGATTTGTTCTAGTGATTAGTCCCGATTAATTGTCCTAATTCAAGATTTAAGAACCATTTTGGTTGGCCATCGACTGCTTTTATAATTTTTCAGGGTTGATTGGCTACTTGGGTTATCAATGCAATTTTGAGAATTTGTTCTAGGCATTAGTTTTGGAGATATAATAACAGTTGTTTTTTTTTTTTTTCTGCTCCCGCGCTTTTTAATGCTGGATAATATAAATTCTAATCGATGGTTATTTGTTGTTAGAATATTAAGCTTCAATTTTTTTTTTGAAACGTTTGTTCTAGTATCCCTCAAAATTGTTCATCATTGAGTAATATTTTTGTTGGAAATAGTCGTATGTACTGTTGCTAAGCCTTTACTTTGCTACTGCTTCCAGTTATGATTGTGACGAGTTTTTTTTTTTTTGATAAGATGATTGTGACGAGTTAGGAACTTTATTTCTGGGTGATGCACAGGTTATAAGTACTTCCATGTTAAATCAATGGCATGAACATTTATTTGTATTTATTTATTTGATAAATTACTAAATTATTCCAGGTACTTAATACTTGTATAATTTCATTTTTAACCCATTTCAAACGTTAAACATTTATTTTGTATAATATATAAAGCATCTTTTTATAAATAAGCCAAACGTATGTTTTTACAAAGTGACAAACTTTTTTAAAAATTGAAAATGTAATTAGTTGAGTAATTGAGTCGTTCAAATTCTGTGTGTAATTATCTTCTTGATAAAAGTAAGATTTTTTAACAAGGGCAAAATAAATACCAATTACATGTGAGATAGTAAACCAAAAAAAAAAAAGAGAGAGAGAGGACAAAGTAAAATTTCTTAACAAGGGCAAGGTAAATTTAAGGGCACTTGGGACCTCCTCTCTTGGTCTTCCAATTGTTGTAGCAAGGGCAGACTTGTTTGTTGCCATATGTGCCTGGAGGCACACACAAGCATGTTGCACAACACTTGTTGCAAAAGAACAAACATGGCTTCTTGTATTGTGTATTTGAGCATCTTGTAGTGCACTTTGGTCCACACTCTACAATAAATGTTTTTTATTTATTAATTTATAAATTTTGCAGGAATATAAAAGGAAGGTTTTCTGTTAATTTCTATCTTGATTTTATCTATAAATATAAAAAAAAAAAAATCAAATTTCGTCCTCAAATTATTTATATCATACCTTGTGGGCTAAGGCTTCCTTGGGTAGTGCCATGCTGAATATGAAGAAAAAATAAAAGAATATTAAATTTCAATCATAGCCTTCAAATTAAAGAAGAATGTGCTGCAAATATAATCATTTTAAAAACGGGTTCGTTTTTGAATTCTAACCCCCTCAAGCATCCATCTTATACCAATACTCTAAATTTATTTTTTAATCTTCATCTTATATAATTGAGTAAATATGGAGAACATGTTGAAGAGAAAAAAATTGCTAGTTTAAATCTCAAATGGTTGAGATTAAAGAGAAAAATTGTATAATATTTTGTAGCACTAATCCTCTCCCAATACACGAAAATTTACAAATATATAAATGTGTATTTTCCTACCCAAAAATTAGAAATGAAACTCTAGCATGATAATAATGCACGTGCATTAATCTTAAAAGAGCACAAATAAGTAAAAAAATAAAAATAGATACTGATAATTAAGGAAGCTTGGAAATTAAGAACCATTCCTATAGCAAAAATCACATATAAACTAAGCTCACCACCATAGAATTATTCCTACTTTGTTGAGGCTGTGGTAAAGGAGCTTCACTTAAACTAGTAGCCTGCAAAAGAAAGCAAGTTATAGTATAAAAAAAACGCACTCTAATCATTAACATGGTAAAGTTCATGTAGTGGAAGAAATATATTTGTAGCTTACATTGTTCTCTGCTAGCAAAAGAAATAGGATAAGAATATAAAATCCCAATCTTAGCTTTGTTGCCATTTTGCCTCCTACTACTTCAGATATAGACAAGCACTTCACTTAGAAGATGGAATACTTTAGTGTATATGTTGAAATGTAGTTAGTACTACTCTACTTATATACACATGGAAAGATTACAATTAGCTAAGATTTTTTAATTTGGAAATTCAATATCATTGTCAAATCTTGTAAATTGCATGTGAAGATATGTGGAGCCATATAATGAAAACCTTTCTAGATAGCCCTTTGAATAATATTTTGCTTTTCCAAGTAATTAACAGTCATGCTTTTGTCTTCATTAGGAAAAAAATATTTATTCTTTTTAGAATTATTGTCCATATATTACTCTAGGCATATTAAATTAATTATACTTATAAATGCTAACATTTTATTGAAATGTGATCTAACGTGTTGATTGAATGGCATAAAGTAAATATGGAGAAGATTTTGAAGTTTAAATCTTCATTATAATTGTGTAAATAATATAACTATTAAAAATAAAAAATAAAAAAACACATTTTATTGAGATGTACTCTTATAAAATGTCAATCTTAAACGAACTCTAAAATAAAACAACAAAATATGACTTGACCTATTTAATCCATTTGTGAAATGGATCAAATATGACATAACATGATAACTCGAACATGATAACTCAAATTCGTATTTTTATCAGACTTTATTTCATCTAATTTAAAGACATGATAACCCAAACTCGTAATAACATGATAATATAAGAACATATATATTAATAGGTTACCTTTAACTTAATTTTCATAAAAAATTGAGCAGATGAATGAAGATTCTTTTAACTTATATTATTTGTATCATTTGGTTCCTTTAGTTTAAAAAAAAAAATCAATTAAAGACAAAACACATAATTTTAATAATATTTTAATTAAAATGTTATTTTTAAATTAATATTTTAACATCAAAAATATTAAAATAATATAATTTGTCGTTAATTGACCTCTTAAAAATAAAATTTTAATTAAAAAATTATTAAAATTATATATTTTGTCATTAATTGGCCCATTTTTTTGAAACTAAGTGACCAAATGATACTAATAAATAACACAAATGACTTAATATAAGATACTTTCATGATACTTTTCTAAAAAAAATAATAAAAAATAATGTTTTCTCTGAAGTTGGACAAGTTTAGACTTAAGCCGTGGTTTGTGACTGAACAATTTTGAATAATTATGAGATCCACACAGGAAAGTAGAAGTTATAAACTTTTTGTTGTTGCTGCTAATAGTTGAAGTTATAAACTTGGAAATTTATCATATAATGGAAATGACATTTATCCTCTGGCTTTTAGCGTTTATTTAATTTGGTTTTAAGAGTCATTTTCGAACTTAAGGACTTGACCCATTTGGAAAATGTTGAAGCGCTTATCTAAAATTAGCAGAGAGAGAGAGACAAAAAATTGCAAGGTTCTGAAACAGTATTGGTAGTATACATAACATTCCCCAATTAGCTTCTATTGAAATCACAAGCATGTGAAAACGTTACCATGAAAGTGAAAGGAAGCAGAAACCCATGTGGATTCACATGTCAATGTTCGGTCTCTAATGCCTAATTGACAAAAACTTGATCACAAGCGAAAGTGATACAACAACTATAAAAAAATCCATACCATGCAACTTCTTATTATACCTGCACATAGTATTCTACTTATACATCGGTGCCAATTTGGGCACAAATACAACACGATACAAATAATTTTTTAGTCAAAATTAATTGATAATTTTTTGTATTTGTAAATATATTCTTTATTTATTTTCTTATTATATATATAAATAAATAAATTGACTAAAATAATTTAAATATTATATAATATAAAGAAATATGTTAATTTGGGATGAATAAACACAATACAATTCATACCTCAAAATGTGCAAAAAGCAAAGGTAAAATAATCAAAAATGATTATTTTAAAGTGTAATTTAAATTATACATATTTCACAATATGTTGTTTTTAAATTTTTACACATTTACACACCTATAAATATAACTTGGCATTTGAATTACATGTCTAGAGTCTATATTGAATAATTTTCACAATATATGTATTATCTACTTTGTCTTGAGTGTTGTACGTCTCTGTTTTGTAAGTATATATATATATAATATATGATGCCGTTCCCGTGATCAAATATGAATTTTTTTTTCTTCTAATACACCAAATTTGATAGTGTTTTTATTTTATGTAATTCTAGCCTTGGAAATATGGAAAGAGACAGAGATGAGACACTTTGTCCTTGCCATACAAACCAACAATTACGGTTAGGCATTATCGGTTATGTTGGTTTCCTCCCGTGAACTATATCTTTTTTGTCTTTTTTTTTTCTTTTGTCTTTATTTGCATTGCATGTTGAAGTTTCATTTTAAATGAATATTTTCATTTAGCCCCTTATAAAGTTCACGGTAGTCATACTATTGATATTATGTAAATTATAATATGATATTTTTAATCTCGTTATTTATGAAATTAAAAATTTAAACATAAAAATGCATTTTAATTCGAGAACTAAAATGCATTTTTTTTTTTGTATAATTAT
Organism: Elaeagnus macrophylla; assembly: GCA_029378325.1. Classification (NCBI taxonomy): domain Eukaryota; kingdom Viridiplantae; phylum Streptophyta; class Magnoliopsida; order Rosales; family Elaeagnaceae; genus Elaeagnus; species Elaeagnus macrophylla. Next base: position 8,085,139 of record CM055641.1, read on the forward strand.
AAGACTTTAAATATTCATTTTTAATAATTATAGAATTAAATATATTCACTTTTAATATTAATAATACTAGCTATAGCTATTAGTGCTTAATCCAATAATTAAGTGACATTTGTGCTAATTTTTTTTTAAAATGAGATCATTTGTGCTCTTCTTTTTGTTATAAATTGTGTTTTTTAGTCATTCAATTTTAAGAAAATTTATCGATTAAAAGGAAACTATATTATTTTGATATTTTTTAATTAAATATTTTTTTCCTATAAAAATAATTAAAATAATATAAAATACAAGCCATTAATATGGATAAAAATGACGTTTAATATGAAATTATTTAAAAAAATTCAACAATAATAATGTTATAACAGAAATATTAAAACAAATATTAAGAAAAAATATTTTCATATTAATTATCATTTTATTATTGTTAAAAATTAAAATTTTAATGTTAAAGGAAAAAACTAATATTTTAATAAAAAAAAATTATGAAAATAATATTATTTGCCTTTAGGAGATCAAAAAATATTTTATAATCTAAGATACATTAGCTTTAATTTAAGGGAGAGATTTTTCTCTAAAATTTAAAAGTTAACTCGATTTTGATTTATATTTAAACAAGTCTCATAGTTTAAATTTTTTTGTCCACTTTTTCAAAATAGATGGGTCGGAATTCGGACCTAAGCTTATTTGAACTTCAAACTAAATGTTGAAAAGTTTTTTCATTACAAGTTGTAATAAATTATCAACTTAGGTGGTAAATTGTAATAGAATAAAATAGATGGACTCATTTCTATTTTTCAATTATATTCTATCATGTAAGTTAATAATTTATCACAATTTGATTGCTCAATAAAATTAGGTTATATCGTTTGAATTTAAGATGGGCTTTAAATTTATAAATTTCACGTGAAATGTACATGATCATACTAAAATTTCAAAGATGCTTTAAATTTGAATTTGATACTTTAGTAGTATTCATATTATTATTTTAATATTCCTTCTATTCACATTATTATATTGGTATCTATTTTTATCTATATTATTAAAAAATTATAATTTAGTATCCAAGTTTATCTATTATATGTTTTTTTTTTTTTTTTTTTACAAAAATCTAAAGTAACATAAAATTTTAGGTAAATAGAGAGAGATAGTTTTGAACGTTTAAAATTACTTTCGGGTAATATTTCTTTTTTACTTTTAAAAAAAAAGTTACACACCACACAGATATGTACATTAAGGGGTATGAATTCACATCCTTTCAATGCCCATAATAAATATATATCATAGTTATTTTTTAATTATTAACAGCAAAAAATAGAATAGCAATGACAACTATAAGTCGTCCACTAAATTGTCTATTCTTATTTATAAAAAAAAAAAATCATTTTTCTTATTTTGTGAAATTTTAAATAGTTTTTTTAAGAAATTATTTTTCTTTCGGTCTATTATGTCGTTAACAATTAAAAAAATTCACCTAGCTTTTTTAATAAAATAATTTTAAATATCAAAATTATCAATTTTTAATTGTCCAAAATTTTGAGTTACATAAAATTATCCCTATATCTAATTCATATATTGTTACTATTAAAAAAATATAAATCATCATTTTAAATTGAGCATTATCTAATTGAATTAATTGAAATTAAATTACGACTATTTAGACATGTTAATGTTAAATTTGTTCAATTAAATCTCGTTCAATATTATTGGATTATTGATATAAATTTTAAAGAAGTTATTTTTTTTAATTTCCCAAAATTATTCATATTTATCTTTATCTTACACATGAAAACATAATTAGATTTGATTTGCATTGAATAGAAAAAATACATTTTTTAATAATTTATTTATTTATTTAAAACGAAATTCGAAGGTGAGTATCTGTACATAAAAATTATTTATTATTTTTTAAAAAAATAATAACATATACTCTAATATTAATAATTATTATATTAATATTTAAGGTTGGGGAACTAAAGTTTCCTTGCTATTTGGTCCTTGCTCGTGATCAAGCCGAGGAATCAAGATCATATCTTTGCCGTTTGCTTCTTCCTGACCTTAAAGTTGAAGAATAAGCAAACATTAACTAATTATTACTATCACTTTAAAAAAAAAAAAACTTTAAAATTTACTTCTTTTTATTAATAAAAAAAAAATATGCTCGTATATTCGAATGAAATTCAGACTTAAGTTCTTAGTGAGAGATTGTAAATTTTTACCATCTAAACCACAAAAAATTTTCAAAATTATTAAAAATTACTATCACTTTTATATGTGAAAAATAGAGTATCGTGTATAACATGTATTTATAGATATTCAATTTTAAAAATATATATATTAGTTATACATATGGTAAATAAATATTAAATGTATGCAATATATATTCATTAATATATACATGCATTTTATTTTAAGATCAATTCACTGATTAGCAATACATACATTTTATTTAAAAGCTTCAAATATGTGAAGACAATTTCGAGTAAACTAAAAAATTAATTTTAAAAATTTGAGAAATGTAAATAATGTATTTTAATTAAGTCGATTCCTAAAATCATATCAAATACTTTAAAGCTTTTTTTTACACTATTTTAATTAAAAGTGTTGATTTAGAGTCAGTTTAGAAAAAGCACATATAAATCAGACCTTATATATTTACATTCTAGTAACAACTAAGAAGTACAATTAATGTATTATACTTGTTGTACAATTCAGGAAAAGAGAACACGTGTATAATAATAATAATAATTACCTGAAGAGACGACAAGATGAGTATTGAAGGCCAAATTAATGAGGTGGCATAGGAGGGCATTGAAGATGGCGATATTCAGAATCACAAACAAGAGTACAATCTTTAAATCTGTACTTTATAATTTTGTCCCTCTTCATGATCATTAGCTATATTCAACATAATTTGCTTATTATTATTTGGTGGTAACCTAGATGCATTTGCAACCCTTGAACTCAAAATTAATATTATTGCAAGGACTGTCACTAGAAGCTTTCCCCAAACGAACCTCTTCATTATGACTGAGATATTTGCAACTGTAAATGCATTAGAAATTAGTATTAATTGCATATATATATATATATGATAAATTAATAAAACGCAATTTCTTTTATAAAACAAATTGGTAAAATGCAATAACTAATAATTCCTTTTTAATTAACTAGAGAGTTTTTGGTAGTAAACGTATGCAAATGCGTAATAATTGTGTCATGTTGTGTCTATGTGCTAAGTATTTTCGTGTTATGTTTGTATTAACATGCTAGTTGATAGATAATATAAACTTTACAAAATTTCTTAAAAAATAAAATAAGAGTATGAAATATTTATCAAATTAAATTTTTTTCAAACACAGAGACAAAGGAATTCGCTTGGGTGGCCAATATTAAGGCTTATGACAAAAGCCTTAACATCTCTTAACCAATTTATGCAAAGTTTGTACACAAAGATTGAGAGATTATGGAGTTAAAAACAAGGTTAACAGGCAAAAGACTCCAATTTCGATACAAACTATATATTCGTTGCAGTAATTGGCATAAAATTTTGAGATTTTAACGTACAAGCTTTGTTTGACACAAACATAAAATTTACATTGCTTCGATGCAAACATAAAAATGATAAAAGCTTATTAGATTATATTAATAAGTGAACTTTTTTTATTTTATTTTATTTTAGGTATAACAACACAAGTGATTGGAAATATTCTCGCAAGGGAGGATTATAATGATCAATAGAAATTAATTTAGAAAAATCCTTGGTAATACCATTACACCCCTAATAATTCCACCTATATGTGGTATGGATTTAACGATATTTTATACTTTAAATTTTTTAATAAAATTTAATTAATAATAAAAAATTGTGCTAATTACACTCGATGGTATTGCTAGTGTACAATATTATTGGTAAATATAATTAAACGCACATAATTATATTCAATAAAAAAACTGTCACATCTGTTATGATTATAATAGAACTGTGATGTATAAAAATATTATAAATATAAATGCTCATTAATTTTGGAAAGATTGATGTACACCTAGCATCGTTTAATTGAGTGTTTAGTTTACATGCCATTACTTATAGAGAATTTATATTTAGAAAAACTTGTTATAATGTCACATGACTGTTATTTAATAGTTAAAATTATTGGGGCATTTTTTCTTAACTAATAAAGTACATCTTCTTATGATATGATAACAAAAAAATTTGTCATCGTATCTTATCCTCGTGGGTAGGACACCTTGAGGGATTAAGACGAGATCGTTGTAATATAAAATCTCACATCCTTCTAGAAGAATGCAGTCATTAAGGTTTTTCCTTTTGCATTATGCTTGTTTTATTTGTATAAATAATATCGTCCAACAAAAAAAAAATGAAGAAATTACAAATAATACACGACCAACCAATGGTGATGAGATTTTTCAGCCATTCTTCTTATGAATGCGGTTGTTTTCATTCCACCTTCTTATAGATTATATTTTATTTTTTTAACTACTCAAACACATATCTCAAATACTTAGTATGACCAAATAAATTGTAATCTAATATTCTTTAATTGTATCAGAATCAACAATTATGGTAACACCAACAAACTTCATTGAAAGGAATAGCATCCATGTAACATTCTCCTTTTTCAGCACCTTCTTCATTCTTGCATTTATCATTGCATTCATCTTCACGAACATCTAGACAATACCCCTTGAACGTTCCACTGTATCTTTGACAAAGTTTGTTTTCATTCACTACTTTTGTCCCTGTAAAAATTGTCTTTTAAATTATTAAACAATTTTAAAAAATCAAATATCACTATATATATTCATTGCCATTAGTTGATACAGCACATCTTAATTTCATTTTAAAACCCCACTCACCACTGCCAAATTTATTTTATATGCTTATTTTGTTATTGAACATGCTTATATATATATATATATATATATATATATTATATATATATGGGCTTTAAAGTCCCCTTCTTTTTTATTAATAAAGATAAAATACACTCACACATCCGAGTGAGATTCGAACTTGGATTATTGGTGGAAAAATTGGGAGTATTATTACCTGAACCACAAGAAATTTCTATAAAATAAAATAAAAAATTCAATATTTTAAATTTGAATGATTTTGTCAATTTTTTCTATTAATTACATGTAGTTCCATTATTTTGAAAATAAATATGAAATTTAATTTATCTAAAATTTCTAGTATAGAAATTAAAATTGAAATAAAAATCTTATAATCTTATATTTTATTTTTTCAATATTTTTCCTTTTATTTTATAAGAAAAATAACAAATAATTACATTTGATCATTATAATTAAATATATAAAATTAATTTTTAAATTTTTTAACCCATTATTTTAAAAGAAAAATATTTAAAAAATAAAAATAAATATATAATTATGTATTTTAGGTTCTGTAGGATTTTTTTGTATAAAAAAATAAATTATAAATAAGACTCTTATGATCTATCTTTTTAATAATATAATGTAATTATTATCATTAAATAAATAAAATAAATAATAATGATAATATTATAATTAAAGCAAATATTTGAGGATAAAATGGTCTAAAATAGCAAATGATATATAGACATATATATTTATATATGTAGAGAGAGATAGAGATAGGATGAGAATACACAATTTATTACCTAATTTTTTATATATTTAATTTTCAAAGGTTGAGATTTAGTTTAATAGATTTTTTCTATTTTCTCTCTCCTATTTTTTCTAAATCTTAACTTTTAAAATATAATAGTATAAAAAATTATGTATAATTTTATATACATCAATCCAATCTCATATATGTATTCAATTGTAAAATAACTAACCCTGAGCTGATAATGTATTGAAGTGCCAGAAAACACACAGGAGCACAGTACATGCGACAAAGTTAATAATAAACCTAGTCATTGTGTGATCAATCACATTTATTAAGAACATTTTTGGAGCTGACCTTTTATATATATACGTAGTAGTTTAGCTGACCAATGCAATATTATTCCAAATTTTTCAAAAGGATTAATTATATGAACCAAACAACTTGCCTCCTTATCATCTCCAATCTACCTCTTGGAATTGGTGTAATCCAGTCGGCAAATATATTTAAGAATGTAATAAATGTGAAGGTAGTCTTATGTCATTTTATGCGAGCGCTAGAGAAAGTTGTAGGTAAATAATGCAATAATTTGAGTTATTTTAACATTTAATTATAACTTTACTGCTCAAAATAATTTAGTGCACTGAATAAGATAATATGAGACTACTAGCAATTTTTTAAAAAGCAAAGAAACTAAAATTTGTATGTTTGGTGATATATATAGCCTTGGAATTGGACATGCGGAAAGAACATCATTGCAAATTTCTTATACAATTTTTGTGGTTTTACTAATATTTAACAAATACATCGTATTATAATATATATTAAATAATATATCAATTATTAATTAAAAAAATTAAAATTATAAGATAAAAAAATGATTTTAAAATCTCTTACTAATAAAAGTTAATTAAATTATATAAAGTAAATTATTATATATATTAAATTAATAAACAAAATATTTTTGTAAACATAATGATTAGAGACTAAACTCAAAAAATTAATTTAGGATTAACAAATAATAAATTTATTTCTATTTGTATTTATATTTATTCAATATATCACATTATGTTAATAATAAATATCCAAATTTTATAGGGATAAGGGTTGGTCTCACCCAAGCCCCTAGTTTCAATATATATTTTTTCAACAAAAAAAAGTTCTCTAAAGAAAGACGAGTAACTTACGCTAATTTTTATTTACCTGAATTAACACTTTATTTTAAGAGTGTCAATAATAACTAAGGATCTTTATGCATAATTACGACTTTTTTATCATTCGAACTTACAACCTCGTGCATATAATCTAGTTACGTAACCAACTAAACTATCCACTATCGATTAGTTTCAATATTTGTTAGTTATAATATTTGATATCATGAATAAAAATGTTAGTTTGATCAATAAATTTGTCTTGTTTTTAAAATTCTTGTTATTTATTATTATTTTATATAGACAATACTATTGAAGTAAAAAATTTAAATGTCAATTAGTAAATTAACATTACATAATTTTTAATAAATTAACACTACATAATTAATGCTAAAATATGACATGATTAATAGCAAAATACGATAGAAAAACGTCTAAATGACACAATTTATCACACCTAGTCACAATAGTGATAAAGAGTGGCAAAGGAGAATTAGACTCAAAAGAACCTTAACCGTACGTAATATGATGCCAACCATTCCGGTTAGACTCGGTTAAATCGGATATGTTAGTTTCCAGCCGTGAACTACGTTTCTGGTCTTTATTTTATCATCACTCAAAAATATCCTTCATATTTGATAGATTATTGATTTAGTCCCTCACATTTTGTTGACACTGGTAGGTTTAAAACGTAACCTATAAAGATTAAGGGGAATAAAAATAAATAAATAAAACTCTTTACAAACCAAACCTTACAAGCTTTTAGCAGCAGCAAAAAATAAAATAAAATAAAATGATAACTTCGATATATGAAGCTTGCTTTAACTAATCTTCCTGGCCTGCAAATGCATCGAATATCATAAAAACATGAACCAGTAATGTTATCTACTTTTGTACGCTTATGACATCCAGTAAAAGTGCTTATAAATCAAACAAACAAACAAACAAAAATTCCTAATTGCTTTCAAGTCTCAAAAAACAAAATTTGTGCTTACTGAAAGCGCATTTTTTTAAAAGGATTTTTGTAACAGAAACAAACCCTTAAAAATATGTAAACATTACTTGAACTGAAAACTAAAGTGAATTTGCGGACTTTTATTTATTTATTTACCTAATGAAGTTCTTGCCCAAGTTGGCTCTGCTCTGTATGAATCAAACTTGATATTGTGATACCTAATCACAAGTTTTCAACTCTGAAAATTTGGAGTCACTGTCTCAAAAGCCTCAACCAAAAGCTCTACTTTTCTTTTCCTAGCAGGAGTAAGCTTGGCAACAGCTTGCTGAAGTGCATAATCAAGCATCCATTCCTCTGCACTTTTTCTCTCCTCTACATCTTGATGTCTTAAATGAACTTCTTCCGCTTCAATCTCAGCCTCAACCGGTAGATAACGCGGTTCTCGTGGATTCAACCTTCTTGCATTTTCCAATGCTTTGATGAATCTTTTAAGCAATACCATCTTTTTCAGATTGCTCCATCCCTTAGACTTTTGTCGATTAGGTTTGCTTCCTATTTTTGAATTCAGCTGCTCTTGTTTTGCAGTTGTTGTATTACTACATATAGCCAATTTCGCTTCGGGTTCTACAACGTTATTGATCTTTGCTTCTCTTTGCATTGACTCTTTCAACATCTTCACTGGTTCTGTTTCTACTAAATTTTCCTTTTGCTCTTGACTTAAGTCACCATTGCTTGATTGATCATCAGATGAGTTATCTTCATTTTCAGGGAGAAGGGTTTCATCAATTGCCTTTTCTACTAGCTTTATAGCGTCAATACGCCGGAAGTCAACTTTTTGGTTATCTGGTAAACTTTGACAATGAGATGAAAACTCTGTTTCTTCCTGATCTGCTCTAGCAGGCACATTGTTTTCTTCTTCTCCACTAACATCTGATACCATGTGCTTGTATACAAAGTACCACAACTTCATGTATTTCTTCTTTTCCAATTGTGTATCTTCAAGTTTTCCAAACCCTTTTAGAAAAACAGCTTGTGGCTCATTTTTGCCTTCAGAAGTTTCAATAGATGCAGAAGAGACCACTTCTTCTGACTTACACGCTTGTTCCGGGTTTAAAGCAACTACACAATTAGTCTCAGATTCTTTGTCATCACATAACTCATAACCAGCATTACTAGGTATTGAATTGAAGCTTGAGTTAACTTCTAGTGACACTTCAGTAACATTTTCATTTCGCTTCAGCTTGTCACAGAATCTGTAGTTACTCTTCTGTGGAGAACATATATTGACTGAACCAACCAAGCTATTCATGTCATCAATATTGATTGTAGTGCTTTGTTCTCCTCCCAAGTCTTCATCAGTGGCTTCAAGAAGAGGCTTATGAGTCTCTAGTTCTGTTTTAATGCAATGGCATTCTGAAGATGTTTCCTTTAACTCTAAAATTTTCTCTGAATTTTGTTGTTTTTCCAAGAGAGAATCGCTGGCTTCTTCTGCTTGATTATGGTCAGTTATTGCCGGCAGTGTTTCTCCAAGCAAGATTTCTGCAGTGATGAGGAAAAAATAGTCAAGAGAAAAATTAGAAAGCTATATTAACTCATATAGCTTATATTGATTTAGATATAGAAGCGTACATGATACATTTAGGGGTTTTTTTTTTTTATACTTTTATTAAAATTTATTTCAATGGAAAGCAATTTTAGAAGAAAGTGGTTTAAAAAAATACATAATTTGTACTTCTATAAGTAAACACAAATGTGTTTTTTGAGCCCGAAAGCTATTGTAGCAAATTTAGGGTTTGCTTGTTTCTGCTTCAGAGACCCAGTAAAAGCGCACTTGATAGAAGAAGAAGAAGAAGAAGAAAAAAGTTTCAGGACCAAAAAGAATTTTTTTTTTGTCAAAAGCACATTTTGTGCTTGTTCCTGAAACAGTTTTTTTTTTTTTTTTTCCCTTTCTAAACCACTTATATCTAAAATTACTTTTAACAGAAGCACAACCAAACGGATCCTTAATACGTCTATTTCAGAAGCACTTTTTTGTTATACATTAGCATTTTTTAACTATGGAAGCGCTTTTGCAAAACCCTAAAAGTATAAACATACATACCCCTATAATAAGGTGCAACACTTAACTCTAGTAACATAAAATCCTAACTAGACACAAACTAAACATTTAAATTTAATTTTCCAACATGCAGAATTGCTTTCTTTACCTGGATTTCCACCATGGCAAGGTATCGATTCACTGAAGACTTGATTCTGATCGGCCCAACATGAATCTTTTAAATTTGATCTGAGGCTGCATTTCATGCCTGACATAGGAAGAACTGTCTCAAAAGCTTCTACAAGCAATGCAACTTTTCTTTGTTGAGCTGGAGCTAGTGTAGAAATAACTTTCTGAATTGCATAATCAAGCATAAATTCATCTGCTTTCTTCCTCTCTTCCATTGTATGATTCCTTAGACTAACTTTTTCAGCTTCCGGATCAGGCTCAAACGAGAGAGGCCTAGCTGGAATCCAATTGTTGATTCTCCTCACCTTTTCAAGTGCCTTAACAAATCTCTTCAAAAGAACAATCTTTCTCAAATTGTTCCATCTCTTAGGCACTTTCTGTTCTGGTTTTTCACCCTCTTTCAGTGAAGTTTCTTCTATTGGAGGATTTGTACACACAACATGAATCTTTTCACCAAGTCCCTTCTCCATGCCTATGTCGTCACTTGAACTCATTTGATCATCAGATGAAAGGTCTTGAATTTCAGAAAGAAGAATCTCATCAAATGCTTCTTTTACAAGTTTAACAGCATTAATCTTGTTTTCTTCAAGTAAGCTCTCATTGTCTGCAAGTTCCACTTGTTCTTCTTTGGTTACTCCATTAGAACCTTTCACTGCATGCTTATACATCAAGTGCCACATCCTAACATACTTCTGATTTTTTGACTGCTTAAGTTCTTCGTTGGTCGAAAACTCTCTCTTATCTTCTCGATTGGCCATTTCTTGTTGTTCTTCTAATAGCTGATCATGAGAAGCATAAGTGATTATCTCCCTACCTCTTGTTGCTTCTTCTTCATTTTTATCTAGGGTCGATCTGAATTTCTCAACTTGATTGTCACCAGAAATATCACAAACCTTCAAACTCTTTCCACTTGATTCAGAATCAGAGTCCCAACCTTCATTGCAAACAAAACCAAAGGCCTCATCTTCTATATTAGTTCTTTCAAAAACTGGTACTTCCCGTTTTTCTTTCAGACTCTTTCCACTTGATTCAGAAGCAGTGTCACACCCACCGTTGCAAAGAGAACCAAAGGCATCATCTTTCACATTAGTGTTTTCAAAAACTGGTACATCGCATTTTGTGACAGTACAGTAACTACATTCTAGACTTGTTTCTTCGGGTTCCTCAAATTTCATTGAAGCATGCTTCGTATTCTCTTTAAGATTGTCAAAATCACTTGTTTCTTCAACTTTTTTCCCATTCTTGCTTAATCTAGGCTTAGTTTCGGTCTCTTGTACATTGCTAATCAATTGACATTTCCGCATTTCTTTCTTGATCTTACCAGAAGTACTGTTTTCTCTATTAGAAAACTGTCTATCCTTCTTTATATTCCTTTGACTCTTCAACAAACGTCTCCTTATCGAAACAAGACGTTTCAAAGGAGGTACATTGTTGTGATGATGTCCATGAAGAGAACAATATGTGAATGAACAAATCTTTATGGTTGAACTTCCTTCAGCTTCAAGCTCCACCAAATTGGGGAATTTAGAATCCTTAACAATCGAAGAAAATGTAGCTCTTTCGATACTTGACTCCGAATTTTGAGGGAGTGGAGGTTCTTTCTTTACAAAACACCTCTTAGATTTTGCATCACTCATTGTTGATGAGTTTAAGTTTTTTCTTGAAAAAGCTGAAATCTTACTAGTCTTATCAAAACTGCTACTACAATTAGATTTAGGAGTTATGGGACTTGCCTGAATCTCCTTTGAGAAATTTGGCGATTCTTTGTCAAACTTACAATCAGTTCTCATCTGTGATCTTTTGGACAAACTTGAGCTTTCAGAATTTGAAAGTACTTTTCTCATGGGTTTCTTGAGTTTCATGCTAGATCTTCTTATTAACTTTCTTGTTGATCTCTACACACAAAAATTAACCAACCCCATAAGGGGAAAAAGAAAAAAGAAAAAACACCAATTTCAGTTTTTCAAAAATTTAATGAAAGCATGTAACATTTAACAGAAACTAAAGCTAGAACAAATAGAAATAAACTTGTTTTAAAGCTAGATTACTGATCTCTATATAGAAAATTAACAAACCAAAAAAGAAAGAAAAAAAAAAAAAAGAGAAACCCGGTTACAGCTTTCTAGCTATTTAGGAAAAAAAAAATTCCTACCAGAGCAAGAGAAAATAAATAAACTTTTGTTTGTTTACCTGGAAAGTTTCTGTTTTTGCCTCAGAATAACTTGGTTTTGTTGGGTTTGAGTTTTTTATTCCTCCTTCAGTAGACAAATCAACAACTAAGTGTTTGGATTGAGATTTGGCTAGTCTTATGGATGGTGATTTTGAGAGGTTGATTGAATTTGATCTCAACTTCTTTGGTTTCTTCTTTTTGTTCTTCTTCTTCTTCTTCTTCAGATCTACTAATTCTCTGTTATCTTCATACTGAAAAGAAGTTGATTCCATTGTTATTGAGACGTTCTCAGATTCAATGTTATGATCAGAACCAAATCCAACTTGAAGGTTTTGGGATAAATTTCAATGTAGTGTTTAATGAATTTCTTGTCCCTTGGGAGCGTTTATTATTATTATTATTATATACAGAGAATTAATTGTGACTTGTGAGTAACAATCGATAATAGTTTACTTCTACAAAGTGTTAAGAAGTTGACTTGACCATTGCAATTACTCTTCTAGATTGTCATTTTGAGATGCCCATTTTGTTGAAAGACCAACATTTAATTCTCTTTCTTTGAATATGTCAGGTCGTTAGAAAATTCCCAAGTTATTTATGCAATTCAAAGAAGAGATAATATCTTATCACGAGAAGATAAGAATAAGAATACCATCACGAGAGAAAAAAGCTCCCGCCTCTCTCTAAAAAAAAAACACTAGGGTTTCAAATTTTTTTCGATCGTTTGGCCGACGGCGGGCCGTTTTTGGCCGTCGGCCAAGCGTTGGTTTGTCTTTAACGTTTTCTTTCTCGGTTTTTCTCTGTTTCTTTCTCGATTTTTCTCTTTTTTTCGCAAATCTCAAGTGGTGGTTGTGCTCGTGTGTGGGTTGTGCTCGCGTGGTGGTTGGGCTTGCGCAGTGCCTGACTCGCGTGGTGGTTGGGCTCGCCTGCGCGCCTGGCTCGTGTGGTGGTTGGGCTTGTATGGTGACTGGCTCACGTGGTGGTTGGGCTCGCCTGGTGGTTGCAGCGGCGCAGCTGGTTTCGATGCGGGGTTCAGTAATCCCTCAGCGCACGGTCACCAGTTTTGAGGTTTGTTTCGTTGCCGGCAGAGATCGAGCTGTTTGCGGTCGTCAGTGGCGTTCCTCGTCGGCGACGTCGTCTTGCTTGGCGATTTGTTGTGTTTAATTTCATCGATGAGGGTTTTGATTTGTTGTATTATTTGATGCTGAAATTTTATCACTTTTTATGTCCTTTTCAGTAAGCTTTTAGTCTTATCTGAGTTTTAGAATACTGATGTAATTTTAGATTGAATGTACTGTAAATCAAATCCTTGTTTAATAAAGTTTATTCTTTTGACTTAAAAAAAAATAATATCTTATCAGTGAGAGAGAGAGAGAGAGAATATTATTATTATTTTTTTTGACAAAAGAGAGAATATTAATTTGACAGATAAGATAGGGAGTAATGGTTTGTAGTTTCTACGGGTGGAAGAAATTTGAATTAAATTTGTGCTATTTCAAATAATTCGGAAAAAATTTAGTTATGCTTAAGCTGAATTAAGATTAATTTAAATAATTAAGTTAAAATTACTCTTTTTTATTATCATTTATTAGTTATTTTTTACTTATTCTTTTAAAAAGTGAATATTTATAATTTATTAATTTTATTATATTATTTTTATTATGATACATTATTTAATGTTGTTATTTTAGCATTCAATTCTATTAATTTTTTTGAATAAAAAAATCTACTCATCTTTAATTTAAATTAATAGTATGAAATTTCTATCTTTAAACCGATCATGCATTAGTTTTTACAATAAAATTTTGAACTTTTTTATCGATCTGTGTTTTATTATTCTCTTTTTAACTAATCAACTGTCATGAGAATCATATATTATATAGTAGTCAAAGTCATCTTCTCCTGTAATATTTTATATTATTTGAACTCTTTATTTTTTTATAACTATATGTCCCAACAATACGTGGAGAGAGTTTGTTAAAATTTTGGGATAATTTGTACAAGTTCATTTATATTTGATTTGGATTCAAGCTCACATATGCTATTTCAAATAAAATTCAATTCAAATTAAAGTTATATTAATTTAAATTACGTTAATTCGAAACTGGTTCAAATTAGTCTAGTTCATAATAATTGTCACTTTTTAAATTAATTAGAAAACATTCTATTTTTAAATTTTGATTTAGATTCTAACTTACATATACTAGTTCAAATAAAATTCGATTAAAATTAAAATTATACTAATTAAACTAGGTTAATTCTGCTCAAATTGCCCCATTTCATACTAATTATTACTTTTTAAATTAATTACTCCAAATTTTATTTTAAAATTACGATTAATCAAAATCAATAAATATTAATATTGTGTTTGCTTAAATATGCTTTATATATTAATAATAAAAATGTTACGACGTTTAATTTATTATAAAAAATATATAATATTTATTTTTTTAAACATTTATATCATTTTAATTATTTTTTGTTAATAAATTTAGTGTATAACCGTTAGCTTTTTAATGAAAATGACCAAAAATGACAAAAAAATGTTAACTTATATAAATGTTGGGGCCATTTTTGTAATAAATTAAACATTAATAATATTTTTGCTACTAATCTCAAACGTTAGAACTTAAAACATATATAAATTCATATTATATTATTTTTATGCATAAAACTCATCTATTTAATTAATTTTATTTTTAAATCTCATTGAAAAAACAACTTATGTTCATTATATCATTAAAAAAACATATATTTAGTTCATTTAACAATATGTATTAAATATACGTTATAAAAAACATATATTTAACAACTAAAAAATATTAAAAATATAACTTCATCCATAAAAAAAAAAAATAACAATATAACTTTATGTAAAAAAAAAAATTATGCTATTAAATCTCAATTTTTTTTAAGAATTTGAATTAAAAAAATATTTCTTAAATCAAACAGTAATTGAATAACTTAAAAATAATAGAAAAAATAATAAAATTAACATCCCTTAAAACTTCTAATAACAAAACTAGCACCACTTGTATTTAAATTTATATTTTCATAATTAAAAAATGATTAATATGTCATTTTTCTTTGAACACTCATCCAATTAGAATTGAACGACGACAATTTAGACCCGTTCAATATTGAACGTTCAATATTTTACGTTCAAATTGAACGTTCAATATTATTGAGATGCTAATTTTGTTACTATAAATTTTAGGGGTGTTAATTTTGATAAATTCCCAAAATAATATTCACATTGAGATACAGCAAAATGGTTTAATTATGTAATTGACACAATTACATCATGGCAAATTATGCTATTAATTTATTTTACAATTATTTCTCTAAATTATCGGAAAAAATATTATATAAGACACATTTTTACCACGTCAAACTCGCATTAAACAATATATTTTACACATACGTTTACCACAAATAACTGGACTATTAAGATTGAAGACAAACAAGAGGTTGAGAAATGAATTAAAAAAAAAAAATACAGATGTCTTACTCAGAACCGGTAGTCCACTATATCTCTATCATTGAAATACTCATATCTTATCTCATCCATTTCTTGAGTATTTGGGGTCGATTAGCCTTTAAGCCTTTTATCTGGTGAGGACTCTCTGAATCTGTGGTTATAGCAGTGGATAAGTTTCTTTGTATTTGTTAAATGTAGGGGTAATGTTTAATTTTTTCTTTTATTTTTTTAAATAATTGAAATCTTAAGACGTCAATTGACTTAATAAGAAATTAATTACCATATTTCTTTATTTGCTTTTTATTTAAATATTGGATCCGGTTACCTACCCATTATAATGACCGAATTCGGCTCTTAATGAAAAAGGAAAATATATAAAAGTAAATGAATACAATAATAACTTTCCTAAATTAATTAATAATACAAAAAAATTACATGTTTACGCAATTTTTAGTCGGTCGGTAAATAAATGTACAAATCGATACAAAGATAGTCAAATTGTTAATGGGTTAAATACAAGGCAGCAATATAAGTATTGAATATGACACAATACAAATATTTTTTACGCTAATTGAATATGACAAAGATAATCAAATTCTTAATGGGTGATAATTTCTTTTACAAATTGAATATGATACAATACAAGGCAACAATATAAATATTGAATGATTTTTTTTATATATTTTTAAAAAATTTGTTATTTTTTATTATTATAAATAAACAATACGAAAAAAAATCGAGTAAATTTTTTTATGTGTTAATTGACACAAAAAACCAACACAAATAATACAAAATGAACCCAATACTAACACGAATAATAAAAAAATAAATACAATATAGATATAATTATTACGACATAATTGTCATCTTTAATAATAAGATACATCGTTGGAATTTTAGTGTAATGTGTTTTAATATCAAACTTATATACGATATTTTTGTTTTATTAATTTAAGATTGGTTAATAACCTCTGATGAATCAAAAAAAGAATGTCGTGTCTAGCCACTCACCTCCGGTCTCCTGTTGAATTTTTTTTTTTTTTTTTTAAATAAATGTACAAGTACACTAATTAATATAGTATAATATATCAAATACATCACCCACAATTAGCATGTAAAAAAAGTTTTTTATTAATATTTTGTTTACTGACTCAATTGTCAACTGTTTTTTTTATTTTCTTTTCAATCCTCTCCCACTTTGCGGCAATCAAGCAGTTTATTATTGTTGACATAATGATAAATATTCTATAAGCATAATAATTTTAAAAATAATAAATATAATATTAATAAAATTTATAATAATAAAAATTATTGAATAATCAAATTATTTAATTAATATTATTTTTAATCTTTCACTATATATATTAATATATATATATATATATATATTTTTTTCTAAATAAATTAAAAATAAAATTATATGTATAAAAAAATTATATCATATAATTAAACTTAATAAAAATAACACTATTAATATTAACATAATATTAACTCGTATTTAAGGATATAAAGTTGAGTGAAGTGGGTTAACCTAAGGTTAAAACTTTAGGTTCAGACTGAAATTGAGCTAGGATCATATTTTTTAAATTAAACGTAAGTTTAAAGTCTAATTTCTAAAATATTTAGATAAATTTGAGTTTAATTATTTTAAAATTTTAAATTGACTTAAGTTTGTACTAAAATTTAAATGGTATAAAAAATTATAAAATAATGATATATCATATTTAAATATATATATATATATATATAAAATATAAATTTAACTCTCAGGCCGGACTTGAAATATAAATATTTTATCATAAATAGGTCCTAAAATTATTCCGTTAAAATTAAGTCAAAGCAAACTTACTTGAGTGTTTGGCCTTATTCGAACTTAATTAATTTTTTAAGTCAAGTCAAATTAGATTAGATTAGATAATTTAGATTTTAATTTAATTAGGCTAAATTTACATTCCAACTCATATATCTCTTAATTTAAGGGGGAAAAAAATTGATGAAATTTAAGGAGTGTTATTTTAAATAATATTTTTAATAATTTATAAAAAAATAAAAAAGATAAATAGTTTATTTTTTTACTGGAAAAATCACAACCATTGGTTCAAGATATATAATGCATGACAGTAGACATAAACAAAAACGCAGTGCCGCAAACAAGACAAGTAAACCAACCATCGTAAACTGAATACTTATAGACTCCAAAATAACCAAGAAAGAAAAAAACAGAACAAGGAAACGTAAACAGAGAAATTATGATTTGCTTTTGGATTAAGTTGGTATTTTAAATTAATAAAATTTAAAATTAATATAAATAATTTTAAAAAAATATATATATAAATATTTAATTAAAAAAATAATATAATTGATAAAATACATATTTTAAAAATAATGAACAAATATATACACCATATAAAAAAAATATATTTTTTATATATTAAAAAACATATATGTCTATAACATAAAAAATTTAAAATAATTTTATACATGAGAAAATTTGTTATAAAGTTAAACTAATATTTTTATTTTATAGGTAATTTGTGTTGCAAGTTACAACTTGGAATACATACATATTACATAACACAAAATATTATTTTTAAGTAAAAATGACTATTAAATCTTGTTATAATTATAAATAAATAATTTTGATAAAAATAACCCACTAATTTTTTTATACGACTTACTTATAAAAAAAAATTATATTGTATATTTAAATATATATTAAATATAATTTTTTTACAAGCCTAAATATAATTGAAAAAATAACAAAACTAACACCACTAAAATTTATAATAACAAAATTAGCACCATTTGTATTTAAATTTATATTTTTACAATTAAAAAAAATGATTAATATGTCATTTTTTTTTGAACACCCATCTAATTAGAACTGAACGACGACAATTTAAACAAGTTCAATATTTTAGGTTCAAATTGAATGTTTAATATTATTGAAGGTGCTAGTTTTATTACTATAATTTTAGAGGTTGTTATTTTTAGTAATTTTTCAATATAATTTAATTTTTTATCTTGTAAATTTTGTGAATTTCTTTAATAAAAACAAAAAACAAAATGAAACATACAAACGGATCATAATGCAAACAAATATGTCACAAATTCGCACAAAAATTGTAAGGAAACAAAGTCGTTGATTGAAAATTTGTAGAAGTCGAGCTGAGCAGTAGTGAGTGGGATAGAATATATGAGTGTGTGAAGCGGGTGGCTGTGGTTTCCAACCTATAAATCTTTTCCATTATCTTCTTCTTCTTCTTCCTCCTCCTCTTATTATTCTTCTTTTGTTGAACTCCACATTTCATTTCTATCTCTAATCTCTCTCTCTTCTCAAGAAATAGCTATGGCGTTACAACACTCACTCAATCCTATTCCTCAGCTTCTTCTCCCTCTTCGTAATGGTCTCTTCGTTGTTGATTTTGTTGGACTTCATTATAAATCGAAGCGGACTCGACGAAAATTCGGAAACTCTTTGCTATCTAAAAACCACAACAACTTCCCTCAATTCGTCGCTAAGACTACGTCATCGGTCAAAGCCGCTCACGATCTTCAATCTCCTGCTCGCTCCGATTTTAAACCACAGGTACTTTGTTGTTGTTCAACTATGATCGATTTCGAATTGAATTTGAAGAAGTGGTTGGAAAATTAACTGTTACTGGTATTCGGAACAACAGCTATTGCATATATCTAATACTCCCCACTCTATACTCATTAACCTTAATTGATTTTGAAGTTTTTGGTAGGTGTATACGAAAATAGTGATGAGTGTATAAAACTATCATTAATATTTTTGACAATGACTTAAAAGTTTTGGAACCTATTAAATTTGCTGCCAACTTTTATTTTGTTAAAAAAAAAAATATTTCAATCTAATGTTTCGGTTACATTTAAGTACTTTTGTTTAATTTTTATATAGTTTGTTTTGTTAAAAAAAATAACAGAAAATGATACGTATCACATGAAACTCAACCTCGTTTGTAATTTTTTTTTTAACAAAACAAAGGTTGAAGTTGAGAGCAAACTTAAATAAAACATAGTTTGCCCTCCATTTTATGAAACGTTATTTGTTTTATTTTATTTATTTAAATTACTTTCAAGTGCAAAGTTTATTTTCCCGCTAAGAAATTTTACTTTGCCTAAACCAGTTTACAGTTTCGTGTTCTGAACTGTAGTTTAGTCTTTTTTCCAGATGTAGTTATTTGTGTCCGTACTTTTTAATGCCGAGCATGCTTTGCAATTTCCTTTAAATTTGTCTAACAAAACCCAGAAATGCTAGTCAAATAGTACCATCCTAAGTGAATAAGTAATTTCGTCTGTTTTGAGAGTTTAAATGAATTCACTGTACTTTGATATTGCTGATCGAATAGTGCGGTTTAGTATTGGACTACTATTGGGATATATTGGTCTTCCCCAAACCTGTTTATTGGAGTAATAATGTTCAGCTCTTCTTGTTTGCTGGATGATGACTTAAAAGCTAAGCTTGTCATGCATTCCATCGGTATATAGAGTTGATTGCCATTAAACATTAGATTATTCATTCACTTAATGGTAAAGCAATTATGCTCAACACACTCGTTGCATTAGAAGATGTAACATTGTCATAATGCAGCACGACTATTGGGATCGTTGTTATTCTGATGAGGAAAAACTTTAAATACGTGGAATCAATTCATATTGTTTTGCTGTTTAGTATCGTCAAGGTTTTTATTGGATTAATGATATCTTGTG
The DNA here is from genome assembly GCA_029378325.1 of Elaeagnus macrophylla. Lineage (NCBI taxonomy): Eukaryota > Viridiplantae > Streptophyta > Magnoliopsida > Rosales > Elaeagnaceae > Elaeagnus > Elaeagnus macrophylla. The sequence goes on from CM055641.1 coordinate 8,105,465, forward strand.
CACCTTTAGCTAGTTACTTTAGTTTGGACAGATGATCCACCTTTTATTGCTCTAATGGAAGCTTCTATTACTATTACTACTAAAGAAAGTACATTTGTTTCCATTTTTTCTTGATCCAAATTTCATGCTCAGCAGGTTGTGAATCTCGAGGATATAATATCAGAAAGAGGAGCTTGCGGGGTTGGATTTATTGCCAATTTGGATAACATAGCATCCCACAATATTGTTGAAGATGCTCTTACAGCTCTTGGATGCATGGAACATCGTGGGGGCTGTGGTGCAGATAATGACTCTGGTGACGGTTCGGGATTGATGACTTCAATTCCATGGGATTTTTTTGACAATTGGACCAACAAACAAGGCATTTCCAGCTTTGAAAAATTGCATACTGGTGTTGGAATGGTTTTCTTCCCCCAAGATGATGAACTAATGAAAGAAGCCAAGAAAGGTAATTGTTCAGGGAACAGTTTTTAAAACCTTACTAGAATTATAGTGTCCATGTAAGTGTCACCTAGGAATTGAGGATTAATGCTCAGGTTTTAATAAAGTAGAACTCGCTTGCTTCCATTTTTCTCTAGCTTTCTCCCTTTTGGGCAATGAATTACATCTTTACATCGCTATTTTGGCCATTCAATAGCTGTTCCATGAATTCACAGGAATGAAATGTGTGTTTCTTTCCGCAGTAGATGTCAGTATCTTCTACATTCTTATTATGCTATTCTGTTTGGATTTTTATTTTTCTTTCTCCTGTACTTCTATGGAGTAGACACTATAAATATACAGTTTCTTCTTTTAACAAAGTTGCTTCTGAAGAGGTTCTATCTAAATATTTTTGTTTCTATGTTCTTTCCTGCTGTTGAAATGGTGTTGAATGTTCGCAAGCTATTTGCTATTTGACTATTCATTTTGATTTCTTTTGTAGTTATTACAAATATTTTTAGACAAGAGGGCATTGAAGTGCTGGGGTGGCGGCCTGTACCTGTGAATTCTTCTGTAGTTGGTTACTATGCAAAAGAAACCATGCCCAACATACAGCAGGTATTTGTAAAAGTTGTTAAAGAGGAGAATGATGATAACATTGAACGAGAACTGTACATCTGCAGGAAACTGATTGAAAAAGCAGCACATTCTGAAAGTTGGGGAAATGAGCTGTATTTCTGTTCTTTGTCCAATAAAACAATAGTTTACAAAGGAATGCTTCGCTCAGAAGTTCTTGGGTTATTTTACTATGACCTTAAAAGTGATCTTTACAAGTCCCCATTTGCCATCTATCATCGGAGGTATAGCACAAATACTAGTCCAAGATGGCCTCTTGCTCAGCCAATGAGGTTACTTGGTCATAATGGAGAGATAAATACCATACAGGTTATACATTCAACTTTCAAAGTATGAAGTTTAGTTCTGCATTGTTTCTTTGTATCGCAAATAAACCTTTTTGGTTGCACCAACATTGGGTGTAGGGGAATTTGAATTGGATGCAATCACGGGAAATCTCTTTGGAGTCTCCTGTATGGCGTGGCCGTGAAAGTGAAATTCGTCCTTTTGGAAATCCCAAGGCATCAGACTCAGCAAATCTTGATAGTGCTGCAGAAGTATGAGCTTTATCACTAATTTTTTCGTACAATTATCTTAGATGATTCTTATTGGTAACGTTCATGGAACAAATTTAGTTGAAATGGATAGAGGATACTGTTCTACTAGCCGGTTTACTCGTCTTGAACGTAGAAGGATATATTATTGTACAAGAATCAAGACCCATAATTTTAGCATGTTTGCAGGCTATACTTTCGTCTTTATTTTAATTAGACTGTTCCTTATAAGGCACAAAGTAGCAACTCCTTTACTTAATATTTCTCTTGATTAGACCAATGCATGTCATTCTTTTGATGCTCTTACGTTGCTCTTTTTGAATGCTTCTATTTCAGTTGCTAATACGAAGTGGGCGGAATCCAGAGGAGGCTTTGATGATTCTTGTTCCTGAGGCCTATAAGAATCACCCAACTTTGGCGATCAAGTATCCTGAGGTACTTGAAATTGGCAATTTTACTATACATAATAAGGGGATCTTTTGTCTGAGACATATCAAGGATTAGGTTAAATGTCTTCGCTTGTATTTTTCTGTTTTGCTTTAGGTGGTTGAATTTTATGACTATTACAAGGGTCAAATGGAGGCTTGGGATGGACCTGCCTTGTTATTATTCAGGTAAATGTTCTAAAGATAAGACCTATTATTGGAAAGAGCCTGATGTTTTTATATTTTAACTCTTTATGAATGAAGGTTTCTTCTATTTACCTGTGTAATCGAGTTTCTCACAAACTCTCTTTAAAGTGATCTCATCTACTCACAATCTCCAATGCTACAAAATTATATATCTGTAGTAAAGCAAACTCTTCTGAATATCCCATATATTCAAAATCTTCAACACCATGCGGTTCTTTTGTGTGTGCTTTTGGAGGGAAGGGGTACTCAAGTCTTTTTCTTACTTTATTCCCCTATGCTTCAAACTGTTCTGAAAAATGTGCACTGAACTCTATATATTTTTAGTACACTTTAATTCTACAACTTTACCCATGAGTCTCTTATCCTTAAACTAATGAAACACTTTATTGTACTTCTTTTTAGTGTCTTAAGGCGTAGCAATGTCAAAATAGGTATACTAAAGGGTCCCATTAGTTGAAAGATAAGGGACTCATGGGTACTACATATAACTAAAGAACTGTATCTTTTCCTTTCATTTTCATTGTTTTAAGTTAACTGTTACTCAGGAGCTTTTGCCTTTCAAAAATTAATAGTGAACAATTTTGCCCCTTGTTTGTCTTTTTTAATAATTATTTTCCCAATATTAGGCTAATCTGTACAATATACAAAGACTTGAGTGTAAAAAAAAAAAAATCAAATGGTGGCCGAGTGTGTTCTTTGGAAAGCTAGACTCCTAGGGTAGATTTTCCATTTTATTATTTCCGTTCTTTTTTAACATTTAAGCTCTTGATCTTTACGGTTAATGCAATTCCTGATCATATGGAACAGTGACGGGAAAACGGTGGGAGCCTGTCTTGATCGTAATGGACTTCGTCCGGCTAGGTATTGGCGTACAGACGATAATGTTGTCTATGTTGCATCGGAGGTGCGATCCATATTTTTGTTATCGTTCAAAATTCGTGATGTTCAATATCATGTTGCAATGGTAGAACGGTATCTTGCTCTTGCTTTTATCTGGGTTTTTTGGAATTTATGCAACTATAGATCTTCTCTTTCTTCTAATTGCAAGTTCATGTACTGTAACCACCCAAAAAAAAAACACACACACACAATATTTTAAGAAGAAAAATGGATTCTAAAAATGAAATACATAGTTGAGATGGAGTATATAACAAGATTCAATAGAAGGTGATCAAAAACTAAGATTTTGGGAATTGTCAATACATAATGTCTTCGAAAGATCCATGGTGGATGCATTCTTTTCCTCATATTGTGTAGGTTGTCTAATATACATAACTGATTCATTATGAAGTATCAAATTTGTTTGGGAATGATTTTCTTTTAAAATCTCAATGATAGGGAGGTGGAGGATTTAATCTCTTTGCTCAAATATCCTGAATCAAGTTTTCCTCTCCAATTTGGAATTGGATAAACGTTTTTGAACTCTTATGTCCTCAGTATCCTATTCTTGCAAATCCTTCTTTCTCCGTTTGACCAATGATCCTTTGTACCTCAATATTCTCAAGCCATTCATTTGGAAATTAGTTGCTTCCCCAAAGGACATAATTCAACTTATTATATCTATGGTGTATCTCTGTTTTTTTGAATATAAAAAACATTCATTTCTATATAAAATGAGAATCTTCTATTTTATCTGTTTTTCTATAGGAAACAGAAAGATTCATTTTGATGTGGGTGGTTTCTTGTTCAATCAGTTGAAGTCTCAGTTGGTTAATGAGAAAGCTCTCTTTTAAGACATATTAGTTGGTTTTGATTTAAACAATTTATGCTAGGGCGAGTATATTGAGCAGAATTTCAGACCCTTATTCAGTATGGCATTTTAATTAGATTTACTTTCTGTAACCACTATAGTTTTTGTGCATTTATATGCAACTAGTTCTGTCTTATTCAATATGAAGCTGTTAACTTTGAGACATAATTTTCACTCACGTTTCTACATGTGGTATATCTTGCTTAGGTTGGTGTTGTACCTATGGATGAGTCGAAAATAACAATGAAAGGCCGTCTGGGTCCGGGAATGATGATAACTGTTGATTTACAAAATGGACAGGTTTGTATATAAATTCTTTCCCCTAGGCTTTTGTTGGTGAGCTTGCTTTACATACAGCAGGAACTAGTAGTTCTGGTGCAGTTGACTCGTAATTTTCCATGCTCTTTCTCTCACTCAATTAAGAAGGCACTCATACTGGCTAAAAAAATGAAAGAGTGTAAATGAATGACTCAGTTTCATCTAAAATAAATTGACTGGTGTGAGGTTGTTTGGACCTTGTGGACCATATCTTATTTTACTGATGTAGGCAAAACAAATCTTGACAAATCTCTCTTCAGAAACCTTAAAATCAGTCTTAAATATTGACGTTTCTCTATGTTTACATGTTGAACTAAAGTTGGATAATGATAGACAAATAATGAGAATATGTCATTGCATATAATATAAATTGATGCTGAGACTAGATTAGCTGTAAGCCTGTAACCTGTAGATGAACTTCTTAATAGTCAAATCACTTCCTCTTTCTATATGCTATAGCTGTTCCTTTGTGTTTGTGTTTAAGTAATGTAATTTGTGTCTTGGGTGACCATTCTCATGTTTCTCAATGAATATTTATTATTAATAAAAATATTATTGTATGCATTGAGAGCAGTGAGAAGCCAAAATAACATTTCTTTTTATAAGAGACATCATATTATATTTATAAATATAAATAGTTAAAAAAAAAATACAAAATGTGGACAATTAATCCAATCAAAAGAAAAGTTAACTATAAGATAGCCTATTCTGTACAAAGCCCATCCCCTATACTTAGACTATACAAGATACCAATTATAGCTTAGAAATTGAGAATAATCTTAAAACTCTTTTTAAATGGGTGCGCATGATGAGGCCAGAAATAAAATTTTCTCCCACAAAAGATCACCTATCATTCTCATTTCAAATTAAAGACAATGAATACGTGGCCATAATTGCTGAACATTATATTTTACCAATTTGAGCCTTTGCATGTGACAATACAAGTTATAATAAGGATGCTGCTCAAGAGGCTTATTTCAAATCTTAATCTTCTGATGACAGGTCTATGAAAACACAGAGGTTAAAAAGCGAGTTGCCTTATCAAATTCATATGGAAAGTGGGTGACTGAGAACCTGCGATCTTTGAAGGCTGTAGATTTCCTCTCAGCAACCGTTTTGGACAATGATGCAATACTAAGACGGCAACAGTGAGTGTTAAATTTCAGTGGCACCCTTGAAATTCTCTATAAAAAAAATTCCAGGATCAAGTATGGCCATTAATTTACTTTGTTAAAAAATTCTATTCATTTTTCATATTGGTGAGGGCAGAGCATTTGGCTACTCTAGTGAGGATGTTCAAATGGTTATAGAGAGTATGGCTTCACAGGGGAAAGAACCAACGTTTTGTATGGGAGATGACATTCCACTGGCAATATTGTCTCAGAAATCCCACATGCTTTATGACTATTTCAAACAACGGTTTGCACAGGTACGTTCTTTTCTTCTTGTTTGGCTTAAAAAAATTAGATGATTTTAGTAGCTACTAGTCTATTGTACAGTGTTCTTTCTTTCTTAAATATGCCTTTAATTTCTCACAACATACATTTTGTTTTATTTGTCAAAATTTTGCATGCAGGTTACAAATCCTGCTATAGATCCTCTTAGAGAAGGTTTAGTCATGTCTCTCGAAGTCAACATTGGGAAGCGAGGAAATATATTGCAGGTTGGACCGGAAAATGCTGCACAGGTATATTACTAGGTCTCCTTGTCATCATTCATGATAATACCTGATTGGATACACAATCTATTTGTTTAAACACGGAAGCATTCTCTGGGGTCAGCTAAACTCATAGTCTTGGACCAGGTTATATTGTCTAGTCCTGTACTGAATGAAGGGGAGCTTGAGTCATTGCTGAAGGATGCTAATCTGAAGCCGCATATTTTACCAACTTTTTTTGATATTCGTAAAGGCCTTGATGGTTCCTTGGAGAAAACATTGAATAGACTTTGTGAAGCAGCTGATGAAGCAGTTCGGAATGGTTCTCAGATACTGATTCTTTCTGACCGGTCTGATGATATGGTAATACCTAGTAGATTTGTGCCAAGCTTATACTTATTTCATAGATCCTGGATCTATTTTAATTTTTAATTATATCTTAGATCATATAAAACCTGAAGGAGAATAACCTCCTCTGCTTACAATTTGACTTTGATGGTTTTGAAGAGCGACAGTGTATTTCTTGTCCATAATTTTGTTGCAGAATTTAATTCAGGTCCTATATTGAGCATTTTTGGAATTTGAGCAGAAAATTCCCAAAAACGTGGTATTGTGTACAACCAATTTTAGGCCAATTTTTCTCAAACTATGGTTTATTTTATAGAGTCTACTATGTTCCAGTTTCCTTCTTTTTATGGTTTATTTTCTACATGCTTATTTCACTTAGTTAATTCTGGCTACTTCCTCTATAAGCTACACTTTCTGTCTTTAGGAATCTTTTAATTGACTTTTGGTATTGAAGTGATACCTTAATCTTTTTTTTTCTCCAATTTTCAAGGTACCGACTCGCCCTGCAATTCCAATACTTCTTGCTGTTGGTGCCGTACATCAACATCTTATTCAAAATGGCTTGCGAATGTCAGCTTCTATTATAGCAGACACTGCTCAGTGCTTCAGTACTCATCAGTTTGCATGCTTGATTGGATATGGTGCAAGGTTTTCTCCATTCCCTCTCACATTCTTGTTTTCTTTATGTGAATTATTTTTGTATACTCCTTTTGTAAAGTTTCCGTTTCAGTTTCTGCCTATCACTTTTATTGTAGCTAAAAGACAATCAACTTGGATGACCTTATAAGTTTGAGGAGAAATACTATGTTTTTATTATATAACTTTGAAGAAATTGTTGATAGCTGGATCCCTCTTAATATGACCTAGGTTTATCATATGAAAATATCAATTTGTAAATTTAACCATTGTTGTGTCTTGGCTATTATAAGAGTCACTTTCATGTACATAGAAATATGTACATGTTCTGTTTCTGGAGTGAGCCGTAAAAGGAGAGTGCAATCACATTAGTGATGGACAATTCTTCATTCACCTTCTAGGAAAGAGTAATAGAGATCTCATCTTTGCCTAAATTGTTACAAATTTATGGAGAATTGGGACAATGAGGTGCTATTTCAATGAAGTGGGAATATATTTTAGGGTAGCCAGGATGATCCTAGAAATGTAATGAATTATGGGGTTCATTTATTGGACAAAAGTAAAGGAATTGAGGGTCGATGCTTTGAGAATTGAAAGGTAGCATTTTTAAACAGCTAGGTTGTTCCAAGAAGACAGATAAGGAAAGGAATTATCATATACATGCTTGATTACGATGGTGATTAGTCTTGTAATTGTGCTATTTTACTTGCATTAAGTACACTTTTCTTTTTGTATTTCAGCTATTTGGCTTCATGCATGACTTTATTGCACTTCTTAGATTTGCATAATCTTACTCCTTATCCTCATCCAGTGCCATATGCCCTTATTTGGCATTGGAAACATGCCGGCAATGGCGTCTGAGTACTAAAACAGTAAATTTAATGCGAACTGGAAAGATGCCTACTGTGACTATTGAGCAAGCTCAAAAGAACTTTTGCAAGGTTAGTACATCAATGGGAAATTAATAACATTTACTTTTTATTTAACTTTTATTCAAATTATTCATGTGCATAATGTTCTAATTATTTCGATTCTAACCTTCAATCATGGAGGAAATGTTCTCTGCTTGCCTCTGTATGAGTCCAATTTGTCATACTGATTGCTTCTTGGCATCTCAGGCTGTTAAATCTGGTCTTCTCAAAATTCTTTCCAAAATGGGAATCTCGTTGCTTTCAAGGTACAAGGATAATTATTTTCATTTCTTTGTACTTTATTTCATGCTAAGGCTTCTCTCTAATCTAACAAATATGTATTCTTTTGCTCCTTGTGAAATATTTTTATTTCTCTAAACTTGTCAGCTGACAACTGTTACGAATCTTCTTTTGCATCATTCTCATTGAGATTTCTTCTGTTGATTTTTTTTGGTTTTGGTGATAATTTGTTGATTTGGCCTGCTTTCCATGTTTAGCTTTTGATGTAATTTTTTCTCTTTCTTTTCTTCTTTTTTGCATTTATAAAAAATTAATTATGTTCTATCAAAAAACTGAATGCATGGACGAACACACTCACCTTCCCATATTTCAGTTACTGTGGTGCACAGATTTTTGAGATATATGGATTAGGGAAAGACATCGTTGACTTTGCATTTTGTGGGAGTGTATCAAGTATTGGTGGGTTAACATTTGATGAGGTGAGAATTTGGCTTTGAGTTGCATAAGCTTTTGATTGCTACATACTTTAATATAATATAATGTTTCTTATAAAAGAAACATGCATAAGTTTTGCTATTAAATGTTTGTTAAAAAATGTAGTGACATGTATCACTCTGAAAAATACAATATTTTAAGATCCTGCCAAATCTTGTAGATACTAAACTAATTTAGTTCAAACCTTTAGCTATAATTAGTTCAGTTCTTGATTCAGTGCCATTATCTTTTCTGCAGCTGGCAAGGGAAACTTTGTCATTTTGGGTCAAGGCTTTCTCTGAAGATACTGCTAAAAGACTAGAGAATTTCGGATTTATACAATTCAGACCTGGAGGTATCTCTTGTTGTCAGCACATTTGTTTGTATTGAGGCCATAAATGGCATGTTTTTTGAGATCAAGCGAAAAATATCGAAAACTGCATGTTTTTGCAATATACTGGTTGTACCTGCAATTTTGGGACAATTTTGACCCAAAATCCAAATAACCGCAATTTAGGGCCCAACTTTATCTGTTTATGTCACAATGAATCTGTATGTGTTCTAATTTTTTTCTCGGTAGGGACTTTTTTGGTTAAAGTTATTAAACTATTATACCTGCAAGTGCTACTGTGTACTTGCTTTCATTTTATAATGAGTGCTGTTATTCCATCCTTACTTAAATGAGTTTTTGCCTGTGTAGATATACATCTAAATATGGAATATTTCTTGGATTTGTGTGTTAAATTTAAACTTAGAATTTCTCTAAGACTAGTGCGTTTTATTATCAATGTAAGGGGAGTATCATAGTAACAACCCAGAGATGTCAAAGTTGCTCCACAAAGCTGTTCGCCAAAGGAGTGAAAGTGCATATTCGATATACCAGCAACATTTGGCTAACCGACCTGTGAACGTGAGTTCTTCGACATTTATTCTGTGTTTTTCCCCCCTTTATTTTCCTTTTCTTTCAATTGCACTTCTAACATTTTGTTTATGCATCAAAAGAAATGAAAATAATATTTAAGTGAGCTCTATCTTCTGAATTGATCTATAGGTTCTCCGTGATCTTCTTGAGTTCAAAAGTGATCATGCCCCAATACCTGTGGGAAAGGTTGAACCTGCTGTATCCATTGTTCAACGTTTTTGCACCGGTGGCATGTCACTTGGAGCTATATCAAGAGAAACTCATGAGGCAATTGCCATAGCAATGAACAGATTAGGAGGAAAATCCAATTCAGGAGAAGGTGGTGAGGTATGTTGATGCTGTTTATTAATTTTAGTACACGAACTTATTATTTATTAAATATCAATAAAGTAAAGGAAGGAAAAATCTTATTAATTTACTCAGTTCCTCGTCATTAATTTCTCTTTGTTGTTAATCGGGTCAAATATTTTGACCATTATGCAAGTTAATTTTATTAGCTATAATTCAGGATCCTATACGTTGGAAACCACTGACAGATGTTGTCGATGGATACTCTCCCACACTTCCTCATCTCAAAGGTCTTCAGAATGGAGATACTGCCACAAGTGCTATTAAGCAGGTCAGACATTGAACTTTTGGAATTTTACCTATTGTACGTTTCTTAAGCTTTGGCAGCTAATGTAGGCCATTCTATTGTGCGGCTAGAAGATATTTGTTTTATTTAATCTGAAATGACCATATTTCAACTGGTATATTAAATGCTCTCTCTAGAATTGACCAAGAGGAGTGAACTTATGATTTTAGAGCATTTTCTGTAACCTATACGTTAACATATATTTTGAGATTTCTTTCAGGTTGCTTCAGGACGTTTTGGTGTCACTCCGACATTCCTGGCCAATGCTGATCAGTTAGAAATCAAAATTGCACAAGGTGCAAAGCCTGGTGAAGGTGGTCAGTTGCCTGGAAAAAAAGTTAGTGCCTATATTGCAAGGTTAAGAAATTCAAAGCCTGGTGTGCCACTTATATCTCCACCTCCACATCACGACATATATTCTATAGAGGATCTTGCCCAGCTCATATATGATCTTCATCAGGTGATGATCTGTATCTAACCAAATTTCCTTAGTTTCGTGTACAAGTAATTGACAGATTGTTGTTACAAGGTTACTAATGTGCCATGTCTACTGAATAGGTGAACCCTAAAGCAAAGGTATCTGTAAAACTTGTAGCAGAAGCTGGAATTGGGACTGTTGCTTCGGGTGTTGCCAAGGGTAATGCTGATATCATACAGGTATGTCTTTGTCTTATTGTGACTTTGTACGGGTTGTTCTCTATTAAAATATATAATTTCACTCTATTGCTTTTCTGTTGTTTTTACATCTGAAATTTTGAAAATTCAAATTTCCAGTAAGTTGAATACTCAAGTTACTCTTCACAGGTTCTTCCAGGTGGCTCTAAAATTCACTTGACAGCCCCATCCATTATCATGCATCCCATATCTAATTTTTAAATACTTAAGCCAAAGGTATTGTCCCCATGTCTTGCTTCATCCTAAACCTCTGGTTTACCTTGCAGATATCCGGACATGATGGTGGAACTGGAGCAAGCCCCATAAGTTCCATCAAACATGCTGGTGGTCCCTGGGAGCTTGGACTGACTGAAACACATCAGGTTATTGGATGAAACAGAGGATTAAATAGTATTAAAAACTTTAATTGTTTGCTCTGTCTCAAGGCCCTTAACAAGTGCTGTTTAAAACTTTTGAAATGTTCTTTACAGACCCTCATTGAAAACAGTCTTAGAGAAAGAGTTATTCTAAGAGTTGATGGTGGCTTTAAGAGTGGAGCTGATGTACTAATAGCTGCAGCTATGGGTGCTGATGAATATGGGTTTGGTTCTGTTGCAATGATAGCTACTGGTTGTATTATGGCACGCATTTGCCACACAAATAATTGTCCTGTTGGTGTTGCAAGTCAGGTATTAGGACGTATTTGTTGTGGTGTACTTGTGTTGAGTTGGGGATGTGTAATGTTTCTTATGCTTGTTTTTTTAGAGTGTGCACTTAATATTGCATTTTTTCCTATTTGTCTTCAGAGAGAAGAACTGCGTGCCCGGTTTCCTGGAGTACCTGGTGATCTTGTTAATTTCTTTTTATATGTTGCTGAGGAGGTAATTCTGTGCACACTTTTGAATTTATAATGCAATTGTTTCTTGGATGTATGGCCTTATATTTCTCAATACATAAATGTACTTTCTATTCCTATTTCACAATGCATAAAAGTAAAGAAATTTAGTGTCAAGTATTGAAATTAAAAAAAAAAATTATCAGGGATGTAATTACCTAATTTTCAAAATTATGGTTGCAGTAGGTCATTTTACCAAACTTGGAAAGGGTCTGGACTATTTTTCCTTATATACTTACATATACGAACAAGAAGAAGAGAGGAAAACATTATGTTCCTGACTAAATATTTTCAAAATAATGCCCCAGGTAAGAGGCATGCTAGCGCAGTTAGGATATGAGAAGTTGGATGATGTAATTGGACGAACAGATTTACTTAGACTGCGGGATATATCTCTGATGAAAACCCAGCATCTTGACCTCAATTATATTCTTTCGGTTGGTTTTTTACTATATAATTTTTTATGACTTATGTATGTCATTATTTTCCTCTATTTCTTTCCTTTTCTTTTATCCTGATGAGGTCATCTCACTTTTATTACAGAATGTTGGGATGCCAAAATGGAGCAGTACAGCTATTAGGAATCAGGATGTTCACACAAATGGTCCCATTCTTGATGAGGTTTTATTAGCAGATCCAGAGGTAACAATCTTTATCTGATGCCTGCTAGGTTAGCTATTCAAACAATTATTCTCTTATATTGACAAGTGATTTTTAGTTCATTCTTCTTGTCACTCTATTGGTATTCAGACAGGATTAGGATGCTTAGCATCACACGTTGAAGTAATTCCTTGATGACATAAATTATAGTCGTATAGTGATTTCATGTAACTTCTCATCTTGCCTTTCGTAGAATTTCCAGACACATGATGAAGCTGCCCTATACTTAAGGGAAAAATATATGCATCTTGCCATGCCTGCCTACATAGCAAAATATCCTAATATGTTAGGAAAGTAATGTCATTTGCATCTTGGTCTTAGATGAATATAAATCGTATATAGGTCAAGCCTGAGGAGTAGTGTTGGATCAATCTCCTTTGGGAACTACTCTTAAATGGCATCTTATTTTTTTCCCATGGAGCATAGCTATTTTAATTTGTTTGGCAGCACAAGACAGAAAATTCTTATATATACAAGAACAAAATTCAAATGCTAAAAACGTTTATGCAATCCTGAAATTGCAACTTCAGGGGGGGAAAAAGAGTAACAAAAAACAAGGTTTTGTGGAAGTGTGTATACTGAAAAAAGAAAGTGGAAGAAACACTACATAAATCACCATAAACTATAGCTGCTATGTTTTTTGGGTGCTCTGAGCCTTGTGTTTGTTACTGAAGAAATGTGATTGTATATTCCCAGGTATCAGATGCAATTGAGAATGAAAAAGCGGTTAATAAAACTGTAAGGATATATAATGTCGACCGTGCTGTTTGTGGCCGTATAGCAGGGATTGTTGCAAAGAAGTATGGTGATACTGGTTTTGCTGGTCAACTGAACATAAAGTAAGATGAGTTTTCTTTGTCAAAGAATAACTTCTTGAGGGACTTGCAGCACTGGCTATTTTAGGCACATGCTAATATTGTCCATTCTTTTTTCCATTCAGCTTTACAGGAAGTGCTGGGCAGTCATTTGGATGCTTCCTGACCCCTGGAATGAACATCCGACTTGTTGGAGAGGCTAATGATTACGTAGGAAAGGTACCCTAAAACCTTTGCTCCATAGGTATCAAGGATCAGAAGGCTTTTGTTTCTGATGACTCTTATCGAGTTACCTGTAAAATTTGTGTTCTGATATTTATTTTAGAAATCCTAAACTACACAATGGTCCCTAAATTTTTCCACATGCAACACTTTTGTACCCTTTTTTTATATATACTTTTAAATCTTAATTTCAAGTTGGCCTTAAATTTTGGACTAAGTGTTTAAAAATCAAAAAGGGACCAAATTATAATAAAAAAGTAAGGGGATCACACTTAAGAGCTCATTGTTGATATTGAGAGCAAGAGCTTAGGCTTTTCAAAAGTGGCAAAGTTAAACTAGAGAGAAAGTTACTGTTCCAAAATATTATTGGTCAACTTTTGAGATTGGTCCAGGATTCAAACTATGATTCTGAACTTTATACTAGTTTTTACACAATAGAATCTAATTGTAGCAAAATAAATGTGAAGGGTATGGCTGGAGGTGAGTTAGTAGTAACTCCAGTGGAGAATACTGGATTTTGCCCTGAGGATGCAACTATTGTAGGGAACACCTGCTTGTATGGAGCAACTGGCGGTCAAGTCTTTGTTAGAGGGAAAGCTGGGGAGCGATTTGCCGTGAGAAATTCTCTTGCTGAAGCAGTGGTTGAAGGCACTGGAGATCACTGTTGCGAGTACATGACTGGTGGATGTGTAGTCGTACTGGAAAGTAAGGAACTTCTCTTTGCATAAAGCAAATTCAAATTGGGAAAAAAAATATATATATATATTAAGATAAAGAAGAGGAAGTGTTAATGTCTTCTAATTATCTATGATAAATCTTGCAGAGTGGGTAGAAATGTGGCAGCTGGAATGACTGGAGGTTTGGCATACATTCTCGATGAGGATGACACGTTTATCCCAAAGGTTCTTGCTATATGCATTCCTACTATATTTATTTTGTTTTGTGTTTCTGTACTTAATTCATTTGTTTTCTTCAAATCATCATATTATAACTTCATATGTACATCTGGTGACTGAACAGGTAAATAGGGAGATTGTGAGGATCCAGAGAGTAACAGCTCCTGTTGGACAGATGCAGTTAAAAAGCCTGATTGAAGCCCATGTTGTAAGTGCATTTAACCAAACCCAAGGTTTATGTATCCATTTTCTGCAACATGATCTGTATAAAATTTGGTTTTTATTAGTTTAGTATAATAAACTTTTGGAGCAGAGCAAAAGAAAAGAAAAAAAAATTAAATATTAGTTGACTATCCCTACTCCAGCGTCAAGCTAGTTGTTAGTTAATCACTGAATCTTCTTGAAGTGTTAGCTTACTTACCCTCCCTTTATATGTTCAAATTGAGTGGTATATAGTATTATTTTGGAAAATGTTTATTACAACTTAATACATACATCAATTCACGTGTCACAATCTAAAAGACTATTTGTCCAGGCTATTAGTAAGTGATTAAGAAAATAAGTATTCCTACAACTACTTCAATTTTTTAAATTTAACATTAAATCTAATATTGACATGTTAATTGATGCATATAATATTATTTTATTATTTATGTTGCTTTCAGAATTTTGTATAGTATAAATCCTTAATAGTCTCTTGAATTCTCATCTGCGAATGTACGTTTTATATGAAGGAAAAAACTGGCAGCAGCAAAGGCTCTACTATTCTGAATGAATGGGACAAGTATGTAGCCCTCTTCTGGCAACTGGTTCCACCGAGTGAGGAAGACACTCCTGAGGCTTGTGCGGACTACGACAAAACAGCTACCGAACAGGTGGCCTTTCAGTCAGCATAGTTTATATCTGAATGATAGACTGCATTTTAAAGCCGAAAGGTCGGAGTCCGCATTTGTATAGTTGAATAAAGGATGATGAGATTGACTTGTTTCTCAAACATCTACACTTCTGTGGAATTAAGGAGTGAATTATAGTACATGGGGAGACAACAAGTGTTCGACTTGAGATGATTATATTATAGAGGTGATGCCGAAGCTCCCGAGTTCTCCGATATAGGTTGTTCATTGTCAGAGCTGATAAGTGAATAGCATAATATATGAATTCATCAAATATTATTCTAAACTTTTATATGTTGTCAAATCTACTTGTGTTGAGCAAATAGCAAAAACTTGCTCCTGTTGATAATATAGTTTGTTCAGGGTGCTGCAGTCTATATTGTTCATAATGCTTCTATAATAATCTTGATATCGCTGCTAGGTTTTCCATCAGTTTAGAGCTAAACTACTTCACGGCAATAGCTCTCTAGTTAAAGAGAGATTCTTGCATATAACAGAGCATACGTAGAACATATTCATCTTAGTCTTCCAATTTTATAAAGATAGAAAAAGGTCAAAAGTGAGTACGAACTCAGCCTAACAAAGAAAAACGACTACGTTTGTACCCAATCATTTTTATTTTTTAGGGGAGGTGCCACAAGTCTATGATAATTGGTCATTTGTGTTATTTAATTTTTAGATTAGAAATAGTATTATTTAGGGACTAATTATACTAGTTTATTGATTTTTATATTAAAATATTATTATTTATTATTAAGTGATTAAAACATGATTAAAATATAAAATTTTTAACAAAGATAAAAGTAAAATTTAATATGAAATTGTTTAAGAAAAAAATCAATAATAATAAAATTCAAATAAAAATTTATTTAAATATATATTTTAATTGTTAATAAAAATAAAAAAAAATAAATAAAACATTAAAATAAAATAATAACAATTAAAAAATATTCAAAATGAATATTTTGTGAAATTTTTTTATATTATTTATGACTTTGTCATTATTCAAGACTCGTATTTTAATCACTTGATAAAAAATAATAATATTATAATAAAAAAATTATTAAAATAATATAATTTGTTCGACTTTTGTGGCTTTTTTTTTTTTTTCTTTCAAATACCCGATTATTGTTGTCGTTTGCATTTTATAATTGAGTAACCTTTTTAATTTTAAGTCATATTTTATCAATTTCAAAAGTTGAATTCACTAAGGTATTAAAATGGGATGTTACAAGCCAAATATAATCCGAATTCAAGATGTTTAGTACGTTGGGATGAATTTGCTCAATTTGGTGGCAATCTTCCAACTTGCCATCGTTTAGCACATACATAACCCCAGCTCTATTGAACATTTTTTATATTTATTGTTTTAGGAAATTAGTAAAGAAATGTAAAGACTTTATCAACTCTATTAAAAGGTAATCTACCTCAGCTCTATTAACTTGTTTTGTAGCAAAGTGTTTGGGGAGAACATCAACTATATTATTAATAAGGTGATAGCATGTGGTATTTAAGAATTTTTAATATGAAGGTGATTGGGTTGATTGACTTAGGGCTTTAATACAAGGATCTTGTAGATAAAATCAGTTCCATATATCTTAACTATAAGTCAGGAAGCATATATCACTTGTTGAGTTGTATTTCAACTTATTTAAATTTATGTGATATGAGTTAGTTGCTCCAAGAAGCTCATGAACCAACTTACATTTTTTTTATAATAAAATAAAAAGGATAGAAAATAGAATCTAATACAAGTATATAAAATAAAATCAGTTCCATACAACTTCACTAAAAACTTAGAAGACTTGATAGACCTCTTTATATTGTGGAGTAAAGGTGCTTAGATGTGGTCCATTTGTGCAAAACATGACCAAAAATGTCAAAGAAAACAATGTCCACTTGAGTTTGAGTAATTTGGACAGACATGAAACCTTGTCCATCGTAATAAAACTTCAGCTCTTTTGGATTCCACCAGCCGACGTCACCCCTCCAAGCCTTTGAACCTCCTCCACTTGTAAAGAATTGTATTGGACTACAATATACAATTTAATTTACACACAACAAATATTCATTAACATCCAAATCGTAATAAACAAAAATGATAATATTGGAGATGACATTGGTTGACCTCCTTTTCTTACTGCATTTAGACCATCTATATTTATTTCAACATACCAGTGCATGTATCATAAAATAGGAACAAGTAGACGAAAATCTCCATTTTTAAACTCCTTTACTCCCTATTTCAGCAACTATATATTGCCCACATATGCATATACGTTACATGTTAGTAATATATCGGTACACCAAAAATGTCACATGCGATTTGTTTCTTACTCCAACTAATAATGGATAAGAAAAACAATTTTCAACACAAACTCAGTGTTATTGGATGAGAACAAACACATCCCAGTTACTCTTAATACACAATTTTTTTTTTTTTATGTTTTATTCTGAAGAGTTTTTTTTTTTAAATGTTAAAAGCATTTTTATAAAGTTCTAAAAACAAAAACAGAAACAAACCACCCTAAAACTCTTGATAGTTATAAGAAATTCGAGAAGGAGATTAAGTCTTAATACCGAATTAGTCTTAGCCGGGAAAAAGAAAGAAATACCTGCTAGAGCTACTGATGTGTTCTAAGCAATGGTCATGTCCATTAATGTAGAAGTCGACATTATTTTCCTGAATGTTACATGGAGCATCAAATATTGTATAAGTATAAATATTATTCTCACTTCTTTATAATTTTTCAATAAATAATAAAAACAATAATATTTTTTTTAATGAGGTTTTATATTTTTTGGGATGAAAATTTACCTCAAGAATTGGGAGAAGTTGAGTTCCAATCTCCTCAGTGTTACCATGATGTCCTGCGCTTCTAATGGTATGATGTCCAACCACTATTTTCCATTTTGCATTTGACTCTTTCAATGCTTTGTCCACATCCTATTACCCAAATAATTTCATTAAAAAAATTTGTTATTGAAATAATTCATAATTACAGTAATGTTTTCTTGAGGATTTATAACTAAAAAAATAAAAATGATTTTATTAGACTTAAAACCAAAATTTTAAAAAGGGTAATGGTATTGTACTAACCAAAGTATATAAAAAATCTATTTTATTCTTATTATTAATTATAAATTAGTTTTATTGTTCTTGAATAAAATTATCATTAATAAATTATTCTGTGTAATATGAACTGTGGTAATATCACCACCCTAAATATTACATAAATATTATTTTAAAATTTATAACAAAAATAACATTAGAATAACATTGAACAGGTTCAATTGATCCAAAGTTTAATATTGAATAAATTTAATTAGCTAGAATTTAACTTGAACAACATTTAATTGAACGACATTTAACGTGAAATTTTTCTTTATAATAAAATTTACAGTAGCTAGACATAAAAATATTATTTTATAAATTTTAAGGAATATTGTAAATACTTTTTTCAAAAATTTATTTCTTATTGATAAAGAATTATTCTATTGAACGCGTATTAATTACAAATTACAACTCAGAGTACAATAATTTTGTATTAATCCTCTTATAAAATTTGGATAAATTCCCTTGAGTTATTACTTCTTTTTTCTTTTTTTCATCGAATTATTACTTGTTTTATCACAATGTCCTCCTTTAAAGTTCTTGATTTTTTGTTTAATTTATTTTTTAGCACCTCATTTCAAAAAATAAAGACACTTTAAGGAATATAATTGCTATTTTTCAAGTTATATTATGTTTTCTTACTACAAAAAATCCCTTATGATTTTTTCAAATTATGGAGAGTGTGTGTGTGTGTGTTTTTTTTTAATAATATAAATTCAAATAGTAACATGTAATTATTTACCTTTAGAAGATTTGAGAGGTAATCTTCTCTGGGCAATATACCACTCCAATCATAAACATGGTCTTTAGGTTCTGTGAAGTATTTGTCTACAAAAGGAGTGGTATCTACAAAGAAAAACTCTGCAATTTCTGCCAAAGAAAAATAATATTTAGAAATAGAATATCAAAAAGACAAATTACAAATTAGTACTCACTTCTTAAATTAGGTTCCGTTTGGAACCACATTTTTTTATATATATATTTATTTATTGAAAGTAATTTCAAATAAATTAAAGCAATTTCAAATATGATCGACAATATTTACGAGAAATACTTTCAAAAATTTAATAATTCATATTAATGTTTTTAATATAAATAAATAATATTAAATTTTTAAAAAAATGGTTTTAAATACATGCTCACATTCTAAAATAATTATCAAAATATTACTTAAAATCATATCTAATATTTTTCTTTCAAATACCTAAGTACTTATCTTAAAAATATTTTTAATCAAACTACTTCTTTTACAATCACTTTTATAAGAAAATTACATCTAAACGGTTCAAGCATACAAAAGAAATTAGAAGGCAGAGAAAAAATGGTTAATTTGGGAATTACTTACCAGTATCAACTATAAAAGATCTCAAGCAAAGCCATCTATTATCCAATTTTCTTAGGACAGGACTAAGTTGAGCCTCAACATCACCCCTATAATCATGATTGCCCAAAACTGCACATACCAATAGAGAGAGAAAAAATAATTTAAATATCCAGTTTTGACTTGTTTATAATATTAAGCAGTTTAATTTTTTTATTTTACCCATTTATTTTTGTAAATTATGTATACCTCCACCAACCACCAAACAAATTTCAAAATTGCTCCTACAAGTTTGCAAATTATAAACACACACCCATATACTTTTACAATGTTAAACCTAACACTTTTTTATAACGACAAAGGCAACTAACAGTCTCATTACTTTGAGCAAATAAACAGTTTAATTTTATAATTTTCAATTATAGTCGATTATTACCATACTGTACTTTTGGTTCCCAAAATTAAAAAAAATAATAATAAATTACATCTTTTATACCGAATGTATGAAACTAAAGTATATATTTTGTAAAAGCATAAGATTAAAATACTGATTTGATTAAAGCTATGAAATTACTAATATCTTTTGCCCTTTTCATAATGCAATTTTAACTTTAAAATGACATCTTAAAAGGGTGTATTTGTAACTTTTCAAAGTTGTGATGAAATTTTCTTATTTTGAAAAAAGTCATGAAATTATTTATATTTTAATTTTTAACTATTATTTCTATTTTTTTACCAGCCGTGGTAAAATGATTATATTTCTTCATAAACATTTTAATTTCGAATCACTTGCACCCAGAAATATATTTAATAAAATATGCCATTTTTCTTTTAATTAATTTGTTAATAATTTACCTAATATTTCTCTTGGTTAAATTAGGAAATGAAAGGGTAATAATTCCATATTAAAACGTAGATTTAAAGAAGGGTGGTGGAAAAGTACCATTATACCATTGCTTTTGCAAGCTATTTGCTGTGTATATATTTGAAAATGAGTCTTCAAATGCTGAATCATCCACGCCCTTTAGACCATCATCATAAAAATTATCACCCGTCGATATGACAAAATCAACGTCCAAATTCTCTCCAATTATACCCATCTACATCAATATCATTTATCACATAATAAACATTAAAATTTAATATTACTATAAGATCAACAATATTTTTAAATAATTTAATATCTTACGTGTATAAACGAAAGTTTATTGCTCTATAAAAGTATGTTTTTACTATTATATTTTGATTCAATTGTATAATATAATTTTTTTTTTTAGTATATAATGTTTTATTTTTACCTCCATTTTAAAAAGTTGATTATATATTAAATTTGGGTAATGAACATTGAGAATTTTGCAACTTATACAAATAGAACGCTTAAATTTCATAATTTTTTAGTGAATTACATATATTATGTTATTTTTATAAAATTCATACTAAAATTTTATTTTAACCATTAACTAAAAGATGGATCAAATTATGTAATGTACTAGTCATATAAAAAATGTAAAGTTATTCACAATTATTTATCATAACTTTAATAAAATAAATAAAATTGTTATTTTATAAATATTTTTATAATATGATTAATAAATGATATAATTTAATTTCAAATTTTTAGTTAATAGTTAAGAAAATAACAGAATTTTTAAAATTCAATAAAAAAAATTATGTAATCTAGTCTTATAAGCTATATGACGTCTGATCCCTTCATCTTTCAATATTTCCAACGTAGTGAACATGTATTCACTGTATGTTCAATTTTTATATTTTTCTACATATTTATATCCTTATGTTTATAATATATTTATATAAAAAATAAATTTGAAAATATGCTCCGGACCAAATCTTAGCGGAAAAAAGATTTCGTTCCTTTCCCTTTTAGTATTCTTTGTATATGTGGTGGCTAAAACGCCACGTAAATAACAATTATGCCAAACAAACAAAAAATTGATATGACCACTAAAAAAGATGGAGTACGTGTGTCAAAACATACATCAATGTGAAAAGCAACTCAATTTAGTTAAAGCATTTTCCTTTTGACAGTCCACTTTGTCGAAAAGTTGAATGCTAAGATTAGTTTTAATTATATTCTTATTTTTATTTGTATTATTATTTTTTAAATAATATATATAATTTTATTTATTTAAAAAAATGCCAACAAAACAAAATAAAATTTAAACATATTATTTAAAAAATAATGTAAATAAAAATAAAAGTATTACTTACCATGTTGGATAGTTTAAATTATAATGGTCACTGCTAGAGGTGTCCATGAATTAATTCGATTCAATTTTTAACAAAAATAAATAAATAAATAACTAAAGTAAACTTTTTATGTAAGTTTAATCAAATCGAACCAAATCGTTTGACTTATAAAATTGTTAAAATCAGATACTTCAATCTAATTTAGTTAACAATTTTTTATATATTTTTATTTAATTTTTTTTTTCTTTAAATCATGTTGCTGAAACTTAAAATTAACTTTTAAAAAAAATTAATCTAACCAAATTACTTTAAATATGATATAAATATAAATCATATAATATCTCACATAAACTAACAATTCAGTTGATAAAATTTATAAAATATAAAATCATCATAATATACATGCACCTGAAAATTAAAGATTGTATATTAAAGAGCTAAAACTGTAAAAAGAGTTTAAATATAGTATTTAATATTTAATAATAATATAAAATATTTTTATTTATCAAAATAAATACTAATATATTGTATTTAAAAGAAAAATATTTTTTATATATAATATATAACGGTCTTATCCAATTTGGATAGTTAAAAAATTCATAAAATTAAGTCAAATAGTTTGAAAAACGGTTTCAAAATATATAAACAGGACTGAACCATTTGACTCACATAATTAAACAGCCTGATTTGATTCGCCTAACTTTTTTATTTAATTTAATTTGATTTAATTTTTGGACATCCTTAATCACTACTAATGAAAACAAAACTTTAGGAGAAATATTATTAATAAATATATTTTAATTTATATAATTATATTTAATAAATGAAAAAAAAAAAAAAAAAGAAGAAGAAGGATAGATTAAGTCCACAATCTATATATTTAAAATTTGTACTTATTTGAAAAGGTAACACAAGTCCACTATATTTTAAAAAAAATATTATAAAAATATATGTTATAAAAATAATGAATTTTTACTACTTTTATAACAAAAAATGATCGCAAAAATTCATCACTTTATTAAATAGACTCTTAAGACTTTTTTTTTAAATAAATTTGTATTAATTTTTAAATAAGTATAAACCTAAAATATATTTTTATAAAAGACAACAAATTTAAATGTACCATCATCTATTAAGATGTTGTAGAGTTTTTTTTTTTAACAAAAAAAAAAAAAAAAAAAACAGCTCTTTAGGAGGTTTCTTCTCCATTCAATCAAATAAGGCCCATATTAAGATGTTATAGAATATGGATTGATGATATATAATACTGTCTAAAATTTGAGAGTAAAAAAAGAAAAAAACTGTGAAGTCTTAATCTCACCTAAGTAGTTGTCCTCCTAAACAAATGTGTCCAAATACGATTGGGAATTGGAGTACGCAAAAGATATGTATTGTCAAAAAAAAAAAAAAAGGACATAAATAATTGTCTGATAGCCAATCAAAAAATGTTAGATGGAAAATATATAGTGGTTTGTAAAAGAGAGATGATATCTCTCTGATGCAAAAGGAATATGTCTGTTCTGGATAAAGAGCACAAAAGCATCTCTATGGTATTATAATTATACATTACCCTCCCAACTCTAAAATTTTATTTAAAACAAAAATTAATTTAATATTATTTTTAAAACTTATTATTAATTAATCTTGGTTTTCCCCTTTGGACCTGAGAGAGAGAGAGAGAGTTTACTGGAAATTATTTTTGATGTTACGTACAAGGACTTAATGTTTTCAAATTTCAATCGAAGAAAGCTTAAATTATTAGACACTATAAGTATATTATTATTTTTATGATCACAATCTATATTATAATAAATTGTTATTGTTATTTAATTATGACTATTAACGTATTAATTTTAGAATGAACTCTAATCATTTAATTATTCAATTAATTTCTATTTAATTCTTAAAAATATTTGTTTTTTAGGTTACGAATTTCTTTCCAAAACAATCATATATTTTTTCATAAAATTAAAAAACATATAATTTTTCACATTATAAAAATAATAATATAAATGATACACCAACTAGAAAAAAATTAAAAAATAAAATTTTATGTATAAAATAAATTATGTTATGTAATTAAATTATTTTATAATTATATTATGAAATTTAAAATATAACAATTTTCGACATGTAAAGTGTTTTTGATAAAATAATTTTTAAAAATAAATAGGGTTTTACTAATTTTGGAAAAAAATCCCTTGTGATGTTGGTTTTGAATTTTTTTTTAATAGAAAATACCTTAATGAAAATAAAAAGGTAAATAAGAGATAAAATAACTGTCACACACTCACACATTACGAATCGTCAACATTGAGTGAATACAAACGTTATAAAAAAGTATATCCGTTTAAGGTCAATAAAAATCTAAGATTTGACTGAAAAGCACGTACTTCAAACTTCAAATTCATGCATATTTTTGTTCAATAAAGCCTATTATTACCGTATATTGTGTTCAAATAGCTTACCATCCAAAGTATCCTGAATTGGTTTTGAATTTGATCCACGGACATTTAAAGTACATTTTATTCCACTACTAAACACGTAAAAAGAAAGTACTTGTTTCTCAAAAAGTGCTTTTATAACGCACCATTAAGGACACTTATGAAAAAACAGTACGCAACTAAATTACTGTAGTTAATTATTATTATTTTTATAAATAATATATTATAACTAACGCACCCGTAATTGAGCCTTCGAACTCTAATTTATGGCAAGTAAAATTTAGCCAAGAGAATACTCTGATTACAACAATTGTATGGTATGTATTGAAAATGAAATGATTAAGAAAAAAAAATAAAAATTAATTGACATGTCCATACGTTATTATAAGTAATTAAGAAAAAATAATAATTAATGTATGAGTTAAGGCAAATTAAAAACCTGAGAAGCAACTTGAGATTGGTTGTAGTGTCCCTCCTTCCCCAATCTCCAACAACCAAAAGACTAAGAGAAGCATCTTGTTTTGGAGGGTGTTCGAATCTTTGTAGCTCAGCTGAAGAGTAGTTTTGAGAATTAATACAGACCATGAGGTACACAAGAAAACACAATAAGGACTTTTTTGGAATTTTGGAATTAGCCATGGAAGCTAGCTCTCAATAAGTTAATTGGCCTGGGTTTTGATGTTTGAGAGAGACGAAAGCTAGAGCTACCTTATTTGGTTAATGCTTTCAAAAAAGTATTGTTCTTGTAAGCAAAGCAACTCCTTTATATGTATAAAAATAAAATTTAAAACCATTATCGACTTGGAAAGTAATAAATCATATTAAATAATATTTGATTTGTTAATTGTATGAGGATTAATTAGGTAGAGATATGATATGATACAACTGTTAAAGAAGAAAAGGACAGGAATCGTAAGATTTTCAAATGATTTGTTTTGAAAAATAAAAAACGTTTATATAATGCTTTCTTTGAACTGATTTTAACCCATTTTTTTCTCTCTCTTTAATTTTTAGTCACTCAATTTTTAAAATAAATATATAAATTATTAAATTTTTAAAATTGTGAACACTTTAATTATATAAATTTAAATTATGTAACCAAAACATTTTTTTTACTGTTGAAAAGTGATATTTTAATTACATAATTTTAAAATTCTGTGATTATAATATTTTAATTTTAAAAACTAAATAATTTACCTACTTTAACTCATGCACCAACAGTTATATAGCAGTGTGATGTAAATTTGGTACCTTTTTATGTAATTTAAAAGTGGAGACCAGTGAATTTTACCGATAAACTAGTAAGTAAACCACATAAACTTGATACATTATCAAAAGTTAATTTTGGCATCCTAACTAATTACGTGATAATTAATTATTTCTTTCCCCTAAGATTATATACAAAATGGATATACAGCGAAAATGATTGCATACCACAATAATAATAATAATAATAATAATAAATATATTAAATAATTATTAATTATTAATTAAAAATAAAATTAAATATATACAATGATTGAAAACTACTTACAATTATAAATTAAATATATTAAATAAATTAATATATTTTTATAATATTTTCCAGTTTTTTTTTTCAATAAATTACATAAAATCATAATGTAACTTGCAACATTT
Source organism: Elaeagnus macrophylla (assembly GCA_029378325.1). Classification (NCBI taxonomy): domain Eukaryota; kingdom Viridiplantae; phylum Streptophyta; class Magnoliopsida; order Rosales; family Elaeagnaceae; genus Elaeagnus; species Elaeagnus macrophylla. The sequence goes on from CM055641.1 coordinate 8,131,337, forward strand.
CATACGTGGAATTCTAATCATGCTTAAACCCATAAAAGTGTTTTGAATTTAATTTTAAAATAAATCTAAACTATTTTTTTTTTTTAAAATAACAGAAATATCCCTACAATAATTTCTATATTTTTATTATTTTAAAAAATTTATCTTATCGTTTCATATTTAACTTAACGTCATTTAAATGAATATTTTTTAAGTTAAATTATAATTATTTAAAATTATTTAATATAAAATTTATTTAAATTAAATCTCATTTAATATTATTTTTTAAAAAATTATTATTATAAATTTTAGAACATATATCCCTCTTGTTTTTTAAAACATAAATCTAACTTTATGAAACTTAGTTCTTTTTTTCTCCTTTAAAATTCCTTTTTTATATATATATTTTGAAAAGGAAACAGCAGGGCTGTACATGATTGAGAATGGAGGGTACACGTGACAGTCAATAACAACTATAGACAAAAGGACAAGGATGGGCTACTTTCTATGCGTGGATCATTATTGGCGTATATCAATTATGAAGGAGCTAAGTGGATATGGTCCTATTGTATGCGATGCGTTTTCCGGTGCAAAAGAAAAGGCAGTGCAAACATTTACATAATTCAATTTCTCACATTTTTCGTAAACCACACATTATTTTAAATAAAATAAATTATTTAAATTATACATATATAAAAAAAATTATATCATATAATTAAATTTAAATATAAAATATATAAAAAAAAATTACACATATGATCATTTAATTTTTATAAATTAAATATATTAATTATTATTTTTTTAAATTAATATATATTAGTCAATAAATTATTACAAATACGAACGATTTGATTATTTTATGTCAATTTTTATTATTTTAATTATTTTTTTTTAATTTATTTATTCAAATATCTACCAACTTTTCATTAGTAAAGTATAATTCGTTCAAGTTTAAGTTTTTATCAAAAAAATGATAAAAATGATCAAAAATAATTAAAATATTCACCTTTATAATAATTAAATAATTAATATATTTAATTTATAAAAATAAAATCAATCTATCCAATTGACAACGTAGTGTTTGTTAAGTTTGAAGCGTAAGAATCGCTCATGAAAGGAAAAACAAATTACATTCTCATGTCAGAAAATTTTCCTACTTTGTAACTAACTCCATTTGGTTACGTGTGTAAGTGAAAAATCTTACACAAGTTTGTAACATACGTTATAGCATGATCTAAAAAATAATTTTTTTTATATTTTGCATAGGTGAAAATGAAAAAATAAAATAAAACTAAAAAAATAGAAAGAAAAGAAGGGAAAAGAAACTTGTGAAACAATAGTAAAGTATATGATGTGATTTTTTGGGGAAATATTTTGAGTGACGTGCATAGAAATTCTAGGGGCCCAAAACAAGAAAAAATATCAATAATGTTTTTGAAGTTTACATTTTTTTTTTTTTAATATTTATAACTTTTTAAAAATGTCAAATATATTCTTCAATTTTAATAGATATTTAATTTAATTATTATTTAATGGTATTTTTCATAATATTTTTAAAATTAAAAGACATAAAATATAAAATTTTGATATTTCTTATTTTTAACATTAAATAATAAATTATACTAAATAAACAAAATAAAAATAAAAAGAGCATAAAATCAAATATATATGTGTGTGTGTGTGTGTTTACAAATTAAATAAATAAAATTAAAATTCATGCAATAAATAAAACTTTTATTACTTACCAAAAATGATCATACATAATAAATTTGTTATCTTTTAATTTTTTTATTTTCTAAGAAAAACAAAGGTCATATTTTAATTAAATTTAGTCACATATACTCAAGGTGAAATGATAAAAAAAAAAAATACAACTTTAACACCCATAGTGAAATTAATGTTAAAATTAAAATAAATTATAAAAATTTAAAATTCTAAAAAATATATAAAAAAACTAGTATTTATGAATCAATTAACTTAGATAAATTATAATTATCCCATTTTATAATAAACTATCAAATTATTATAAAAACTTAATTTATTTGTAAAATAATAACTTTTTAATTATAAGAATGGTACGTAATTTTTTAATTATATTAAATCAAATAAAAAGTAAATTTTTAATTTTTTATAAGTTGTTTCAAGAAATTTAAAAATATTTATTTTAAATTTACTTAATTTTTTAATTAATATATGTCAACAATAAAACAATATATATATATATTATAAATAATATATATATATATATTTAAAAAATAAATATATTTTAAAAAACTAACAAAAAATTTTAAGTGATATAATTTAAAAAATAAATTAATAATATAAGATTAATTTTTAAAGTTATTTTTAATTTATATAAACTTTCTATTTATTATGTATCTCTTTACTTGTTATAGGTTTTTATTTTTTAATCATAACACATAATAAAAAAAGTAAATACTTTTTTAATATTTTAATATTTTAAAATATATTTGAACAATTTAAAAAAAATTAACTTTATTATTAATAGAGTTATTATTGATAATATGTCTAATCTCGAAGTTATTAAAGCCTTTTTTTTTTTTTTTAAGTTAGAAACATTTTTGATTAAAAGGCAAATATTGGGAGTACTTTCCTCAAAACAAGGAAAAATGGTATTTTAAATTTTTTTGATAACAATGCATTTTTAATAAATTTTATATTAAATGTGGTTAGAAAACAAATCTCTTTCAAAAATTTAATTTTTTGAAGAATAATCAGTAATTATTTTATACATTTGTTACTCTTTCAGGAGTATTGACTCTATACACCATACAAACCAAACACTTATAATTAAATAATTGTAATTGTTGGGCATTTTAAATAGGAATTCAAGCTTCGATACCTTGTTATAAGTTGTTTGAAAATTAACACCCTTAAAAACTTAAGCTATTAAAAAAAAATTAAAATTATTTTTATATATCTATTAATTTTAGTTTATGTTCGTACCCACTTATAATATATATTATTAGACTATAAAATATTTCTCAAAAAATGTTTTAAAAATGGGTGAAAGGCACTGACATTCTCATATCTTTTTGCAATTTTAAATAAAATACTTTAATTTTTTTAACATTTTTTTAACTGTACTTTAATCTTAAAATAAATTACAATATATCTTTTATATTAAAGATAAAATACACATTTTATAAATATATAAAATTAAAATACTCTAATTAAAATTTATGGGAATGTTATAATGACATTCACCCCCTTATCTATTGGAATAATGATAATATATGCAAGTAGAATGCATGGAATGAGATACACCCCAGTTTCTCTGGTTTTTTTTTTTTAAATACAAAAATAACACATTTTAACATTTACAACTATAAAAATAATATCATTTATATTCAACTAATGTTATTTTAAAATCAAAATGCCTAACCTATTATTTTATATCGATGTCGACCAATTAGATATCATTTAAATTAAATTACAATTATTTAAACTTGTTCAATTTTAAACTTCATTCAATTGAGCCATTTATTATTATTTGGTATTATTTTTTAGGTTATAAATTTTAAAGATAATTTTTTTATTTATGTATTCTTCATATATATTAGTTTGAAGTGTATAATTGCTTCTTTTTTTTCTTTGAAATAAACAACTACGCACATTCATACACGGATTGCACTCTAACTTACCTCATTGAAACATACTAAAGCATATAACTTTCCTCTCCCATTCTAGCAACCAAAACGAAACCTTCTAAATCTTCCCTATGAGTTAAGTTCATAAAAGGATGTCTAAACAATTTATCAACAAAGTTCTCCCTTAAGGGCAGCTGCCGCTCTTTGAATAGCTCTGCTAACCCTCCAGATCTCATGTTGAATTGCTGCCTGCCCTTCTCTTTTGCTCATTCTTTTCGATCGACAAATCGCATCCGCTATTCCAGGGAAAAAGAGCATTTTGGTTTCATGATCATTTGGTGGGCCGTAAATCTACAGAAATGAAAATGGGAAAAATGACACAAGTTTAGTTTTATGTTTATGCTCAAAGACAAATGAAAAATGAGTTCAATATATAATTTTGACTTCCCTTTCAACATCAAAATTCAAAAGCATAGCAAGGCTGTTAATCAAACTCACTAAGCAATCAACATCTCTCAAGGTGGTTAGACAGTTTTCCAAAAACTAGATATCTAGCTTTTCATAGAAACAATCATCTTATAGGTTGATAACTTCAAATATTGATGGAGATTATTTTATCTAGGCTTGAGATTGCAGCTACTTCGCAATATAAATTTGAGTTATTCTTTGTTATTTTCAACTCTGTTGCACACTCGCATAACTTGGTTATGTTAGGCCCAATGTAGGCATGAGCTCCCATCCCCAAAGGTTAACCCATTGGGTGAGTTTCACTCATGTACTTATAAACTCATGCTTCCATTGTCATTTTATCAATGTGAGATTTATTTGTTCTACTCCTTAACAAGTTACACCGCATATAACTGACTTAAAAAAGACATATTGCGAACTAATTGTTACCTCAAGTCTATATTGCTGAGATTGTCCAAAATAAATATTACTAAGAAATTAATTCTGAAGGGAAAAAAAATAAAAATAAATAAGGTCTTACGTAAAAAAAGAACATTGACAAGGAACACTTACGAGATGTTTGAACCACCGTCTTCCTTGAAGTCCATCAACATCAAGAAAGCCTCTCTCGGCAAGCATAAGCCGATCATTCAAAGCACGCTTCTTTAACAATGCAAAATCACCTGTACTTTCTTGCTCTCCAAGTCTCTAGAGGCATAAGAACAAGAAATGGCCAGGCATAGACAAAATTATACCCTTAATGGGATGGAACCTAAAAATGTAAGTTACTACCCTTATATAACCTTACAAGTTTATATTGTAAAAGAGTATTCAAAATTAGGGAAAAGTGACAGAGTTCCTTTATTTTTGTAAAATGTATCATTTAGTTCCATAATTTATAAAAAGTGTCTTTAAGTTCTTTTGCTTATGAATAATGTATTTTTAAGTTCCTCTACTTCTAAAAAAGGTATCAGCAAAAACAAAATTAAATTTTCATACAATTTTTTGTTAAATCTAACGAAATAACACATGTATCACTTATATTTTTGATATATATATACGTAAAAAAAAATTAATATTTAATTAAAAAATTAATAACTTTTTTTTAATTTTCAAAAAAATTTAAATAAAAATTAATTTAAATATAATTTTATAAATTTAATAAAATTTTCACTGCCTAATATCTAAAATCACAACTTAAATAATGAAAATCTTATTTAAATTTTATTGAAAATTTAAGTTTGATAGAATTCAATAAAATTTAAATAAAATTTTCATTTTCTAATATCTAAAACTACAAATTAAATAATAAAAATTTTATTTAAGTTTAATTGAAAGAAATTGTTAAAAATTGAAAAAAAAATTCATTAAAAATTATTTAATTTGATATATATCTATCTAAAAAAATAAACATAAATACAACATATGTGCTATTCCGTTAATTTAACAAAAAATTGGTTGAAAAATTAACTTTATTCTTACCTGACACATTTTTTTACAAAGGGACTTCAAAACATCTTTTTCATAAGCAAAGGGACTTAAAGACACATTTTATAAACTATAAGAATAAATAATACCTATTAACTAAGCAAATGAACCATTTTGGCTCTCCACCCTAAAAATTATATAAAAATATATCTTCTTCGAATTTACCTGTACTTCAACTTCAGCTTCCTTGGCAGCATTTGAAAATTCTTGAATTGATGTGATTAGAGGAGACAAGGACACAAACCCATCCAGCAAGTTGCTCAGATCATCTTTATATTGCTGCTTAGAAAGCAAATAATTTAGTTTTAACTTAGCAATTCCTTTGTACTTTGTAGTCATTCTTTGTTGCTCGAGTGTCAAAATTTTAGAAGTTGCAATGGTTTAAACCTGGCTAGCAACGGACTCAAACGAAATATAAAATGCAGAAACTTATATAGTAAAAAAGTTGTTATTTGTGATAGGGTCAATTACAAATACCTCCCTTCAAGTTTTAAAAAAATAACAATTGTCTCCTTTAGTGACTTTAAAAGACTTTTGGAGGTATCTGCAAAAAATTTAGATAAAATCAAGATATTTAGAGAGGATATTGTAATATGGCAATAACTCGAAGGGTTGTAATTGCTTAATTTCTAACTTTGAGGGGCTTCTTTGAAATTTTAAAAAACCTCAGGGTTCCGCCGTAATCTTCCTTTTGTGATATCACAATTACTTAAAAACTAAAATTTAAAAATATAGATGCAAGCAAAATGGAGAATGTGTAAGAAGCCAGGTAGCTAAGAAAAAGGAGAACATACCTTTAGCTGATTTGCATAAGGGATATAATTGAAAGGTATAATTGAATCATCAGCAAGGTGAAGGGTCACAAGTCCCCAAACTTCAGCAACTGTCATGGCACAGACAAAGAAGGTACCAAAGTTGCACTATTGAAAAGCAAAATGACAAATACTTCTACAGAAACATGCGAAGAATACAAAATAAAAGAAATCGAACCAGTCACGTGGCGTCGAAAGAAAGGATCTCCATAGTTTGTCATCCACTCATAGTTGTCAAAAGCAGTGTGGTAAACAGGAAAGTCTATCAAGGAAAGAAGGTTCATCACATTACCATGGGTTACTATCAACTTTTCCATAAACAGAATGTAAGGTTACCAACTTGTTAGATATGACAAAACCTTTATTATCATCACTAGTGATTCGGAATTATGTTAACGATGATGTGTCAATTTTCTTTTATGTTTTCCTTTATTCTTCCTGAGATTGTGAATTTATGTGAGCTTACCCTTTATAGTGCACTAGAGAAGACATCTTATCAGAGAACTAACCATCAGTACCGTCTATGAACTCTTTATTTTCATACTACCTTTCGTTTAGATAAGAAACACAACATTTGGAGAGTTGGTGAGAATATGAAGTCTGAGTTTCATGTCCCAACAATGTGTGCGTGAATGGAGTTTTCATTTCAGGAAGGAAAAAAAAAATCGCGTGAACAATAAAAACCAACATATAAGACGTGGAAAAGTAGTCCTTAGACACCACAGTAAACTACAAACACATAAATAAAGAAATCTTCTCCGACAATTACACAATCATTTTCTTGATTGTCCAAATTTTTAAATGTCCACACTTATTTAGACTTCATTTTAAATGCCATTTGCTATGGTTTTCAAACATTGACCTAATTTTTATTCTATATCAGAGGGAATTTACCTCTTCCATAGTACAAATCGACAGAAGGAACCCCTGCATGATGCACAAATGGGGCAAAATCAGAATCTGATCCACTCAGTCTTTGGATCTGCAAGACAATTATCAAACATCTATTACGTACTTATGCTAGTTGAGCCCATAATACTTCTAGTGAATGTAACTGATGTCGAACAAGAGACAAAGAATAGCAAGAGAAAAGAGAGGCTTCACGAAAGTTCAATGTGAGCTTGAAGAGCATTGTACTCAATAAAGGTAATTGATATAGATAGTATGTTAAAAAGATACCAGTGTTGTGAGCACGTTCGAAGGGTCTATTAAAATGCTTTAGCAGGCTATCATATCATGTAGAATAGATAACTCATGAGCATGTTGTACTTACACCATTGTCAGTATTGGTGGCTGTCGATTTCTGATATAATGTTGAACCCTGAGTGTCAGGATCCTTTACCTGAAATAAACTTGTTATCAGTCAACACAGTTCATTTGAATATCATTCGTCATTTACATCTTAAGAAATCAACAATGAAATTCACTGTTTTCTTCTTTATATCTTACCCTTTTTGTAACTTCAATGAGGAGATTGTCCAGTTGAGGAGTAGCACTAGCAAAGAATCCTGGCCCTTGAACTGCACAATCTACATTGAGGTAAGCAATGGCTTTTGCTCCCAGATTTAAAAGGTTTTGTTCAACCCACTCAGTAGATCCTATCTGGAAACACAAAGTAGTAAACAAATTATGTTCAAGCAACAGATAATAGACCATGCTGCATTGATGCCAATTATCTTAACTAGATGAATTCCCAAAACTGTAGGACACAACAGCAAGTCACCAATTGTACGTGCCTTCAGCTTATAAAATACAAAATTCTGAAATGAAGAAAATTTCAGCCATTGAACGTACAATAAAACCAGAAAAGACTCAAACAAATCATAAGAAATGATTGGGGTCCAACCCTCAGGAACATCACCAACAAAAGGGTTCTTTTACAATTTCAATGGACGAATTCCTCAGCTCCTTTTTCTCATTGGTTAGGTGGAAATAGCTACCTTTATATGTGGTGACGCATATGACTGAGGACGTGAGAACTGGAAGTTTGCAACAGCTGAAAAGCTTATTCTACACCTGATGGCAACTATTCCACACATGTGTCTATAAAATGGAACTAAAGTTCACAACTATAACCATCTCTTAACAGCATATAATCTGCCTAAGCATTATACGATGCAATGCCTTTATTTGATGCACATAATGAATGCTTAAAGAACAGGCAATGAATTATGCTTGAATAGAAACTCATGAAAATACATTTATTGCAGACGCTCATGGAGTGTTACATACCATGCCAAATTCCTCTGCATCCCAGCTGCAGAGAATCATGGTCCTTCGAGGTTTCCACCCAGAACGGATCATCAGACTAAATCGACGAGCAAGATCAAGTAAAGCTGCAGTACCGCTGTTGGGGTCAACTGCCCCATATGTCCATGCATCTCTATGGTTTCCAAGCAGCACAAAGCGATCAGGTTCTTCAGATCCTCTTATAACAGCAAAAACATTGTGAATTGTCGCCATCTTTTTCTCCCCCTATAATCAAAAGATTATAGAGTCAAGGCATGGAAATCGCTTGCTAGAAAAGAATAGTTTAATCTTCAAAATTAGGAAGAAAAGCTAAGGATGCTTTTCTTTCAAAGAATATACTTATTTTGGTGCATCATGATACTCAACATCTTCACTTCTGGAAGGAATTTCAAGAGTTACTATTTTTCCAAATATTAGACTAATTTAGTTATCTTTCGAGTCTACCATAATTCTGACCCAAAAAAAAAAAGTCTAACTTAATAAATTCATCTATATTATTTCCTAAACAGTATCAATTTTTGTTTCCTGAAAAATCTTACAAATAAGGGCAACACACACAAAAAAAAAAAATTCACCTGTGAAGGTCAAACTTTGACTACATCTCTTTCCTACCGTACTATCTATATTCCAGATTAATAATGCACAAAATAATCATCGGATGAAAAATATCTCTTAACATTGATTGAATCAATTTTTAGTTTTCTATAATTCAGCGATAAAACATAACAGAGAACAAAGAAGGTACATATGTGAATTCATCAATGAATATTGAATATTGAACCTCAAGACTCAGCCAAGCAAATTCCAAATTTATCTAGTCAATCAGGTGACTTATTGGTTTAAGTCAAGATGTTGTGTATTTCTACTTCTAGGCAAAAAGCTTCCAACTTTCCAATATAGCTCATTGCCTCATTATGAAAGGTCACACAAGTCAAACAAAAGGTGGCGTTTCCAAACTTCAACTACCTATCTCTTTCCGTCTATGCATAACCAGCCCTCTAAAATGGTTTGACCAGACCTCACACAAACTACCAACAGAAATAAATGACACAAGCAACAAACAACAAAAGTCAAAATTTAACTTTTTATCATAAAAACACATGCTATTATGCTACTGCCAAATGTTTCCATTCACAATTGACTAATAAACAAACAAACATTCATCAAACAATTATAACTATTAGCTACCAACCTGGTATGTGAAATTGACCACCGTAGGACCAGGACCAACACGGCTAACCATTGATTTCAGATTGCCCTTCCATTCTGGTGGCACCAAAGCGCCCCCAAGGGAGCCCAAAATGATGTCAGCAGCCTCAGCAGACAAGGGCATTGATGGAATTTTGGGAAATCTGTTCAAAACCTCACTATCCTCCAAATCCAACCTCTCAGCACCATCAGCCCCAGCCGCCCAACCTGGGCTAAGTGGGTCCCCCAAACCCTTCATCACAGTGCCTCTCTCAAAACCCTTCCTAAACCTCTTCATCTCCTTCTCGGCGTACAATAGCACCGCCAGAGCCCCGTGGGCTCCAGCCTTAGAGACCACCTCACTTCTAGGCAAAAACTCACTCTTCCGTACTACCACTACACAACCACTGACGTTCACACCCAACACCTCAAGCGCACGATAGTCCTCATCCCTACCGTAGTTCACAAACACCGCCTTAGAATACGCTGACCCAGATGGCGAATACGCATGGTAAGGTTGTATCACGTGCTCAACACCATCCCCACTACTCTTTCGATCAAAAGAACGACGACCCACTTCATTTAGAGGCAAATCTACCCGACTCCCATTGCTAAAATATGCCGAGAGTGAGGCGTATGTTGGATAAGAGAGGAGGGTTTGGTACTTAACCATGTGGGTTTTAAGGCCTTGGTCCTTGAAGTGGGTTTGAACGTAGTGAACAGTTTCTAAAGAGGGTTTTGTTCCGGCGAGGTGGGGATGGAGAGTTAGAGCTCGAAGGTAAGAAGCTATGGTGTAGTTTGTTGATAAAGAGAGGAACATTTGGCGAAAGTGAACGACTCTTTGAATAGTTGAAGAAGAAGAAGAGGGTGGGTAATGCAGAGTATAAAAGGACAAGATGCAAAGTAAAATAATGGTGAGGAAGCTGCATAAAGGTGGTGGTCTTGGGATGAACATGGTGGTTATGGTAGTGGGCTGGGAACAAATTTGAGCCATTCTTTTCTCTTTATAGAAAAACGAAAATCAAAACCAAAACTGAGATAGAGATAGAGATTAGAGAAAGATTGAGACTTCAAAGAAATAATTGGTCAAATGAAAAGTTGCAGTGGGACATTTTTATTGCTCGTATAGTTTCAGTGGCACTTCGGTAGTGACTCGTTGGAAGCTGTTCCTTTTCTCTTCACTTTTCTTAGGTATATTTTTTTGCCCAAAAGCAATTATTCCATTTTCAAGGGATATATATATATATATATATATATATATCGCTTTGTAAAAACATATATATATATATATATCTCGCAATTTTTTTCTTTTCTTTTAAATCACACGGATTGGACAAAAATTTTAAAAACACAACATTTTTACAAACTTATAATTATAAAAATAACATTTTTATATTTAAATTATATACTTTTATCATTAAAAATAATTTTTATATTTTTTTTAACGTCAATGCAATTAAATATTATTTAATTAAATTAAAAATAATATTTAATATAAAAAATCAAATATTATTAATAACTACTAATAATAAATAAATAAAGGTTCTCAACTTGTCACTTATGAAAATAAAAGTTATTTTTATGCGGCAAGTTTGTCAAGTAAGTGAAATAGTTCAGTAGATAACTTTACTGAGGTACACATTGTCATTCGTTTGAGGGGTAAAAAAGCTGTAGTTGTGCAAAAAGACCCTTTATGACGTGATCTTGAAGTGCTAATTCCTGTCGGCACTTTCAATATAAACATTGATCTAAGTGAATAGAGAATATCTGACCTTATTTCATCTTTCTCCAAGGAATCTTATTTTGTTCAAAAAAAAAAAGTTTGGCAAATAACCTGAAATAAAGCGATCATTAACATTATTTTATAAGGCGATCATTCTTTATATAGATAAATTATATAAAATTTTTTGATAATTATTTTTAATTATTTATTTAAGTTAATTAAAAATAAATATGTGTTTTTTATTTTATTTTATTTTATTCTCAATTTTATATGTTATTTATTAAATTTAAATTTAAAAATATACTAAAATATATTATTATTTATTTTATTTTATTTTTTTGCTTAATACGGAAGTAATTTCATTAGATAATAAGGAGGTCTGAATACAAAACAAATATAGACAAAACTATATTAAGTCCTAACTTGTAACAAGAGGAACAAAAGTTGAGCAAGCGGGTTAGAAACACAATCAATTAGCAGCGACCTAATATTAGAGTTGCGAGCAACCCAATCTACGATCATATTGGCACAACGCCTTACATGTTGTACTTGTACATTCGGCATATCCCGCAGACCTCTCCTTAAGCTAATAATTAAGTCAGTTCTCATGGAACAGTTGAAGCATCGTTCTTCAAGAAGTCAATGAGTAGTTTGGAGTCACTCTTCAGTTGAAAGTCAGTGCACCCTTAAACCCTTGCTAAATTGAGAGCACAAAGATCATCCAAATATTCAGTCTTCAGAGCTGAGTTGCTAGATACGATGGAGTGCACACCAAATACAACATTACTATTTTGATCTCTTGCTACAATCCCGACACTACCTTGATTTGATCCTACACTATGCACCATCACAATTGATGGTGATGCAATTAGATGGTGGCGGGACCTAAAAAAAGATAACATTATCATGGATAGCAAGGCTAGAGGCTTGTGAATCTTCAAAGACATGATTAGTATGTAAATGCAAAGCTTGATATTCTTAACAGCTTGTGATAACCAGAGTGCTGGTCTTAATCGAGCCAAGTAAAATATGTTCAAATATTCAAGTGCATCAAGGTCATTCAAAGCAAGACTCATATCCATAGCAGAACTAACTTAGTAATAAAACTGTAAACACTCAGAGGGAGCAAATTATTAATAAGTGAAGCAATGAATATAGTAAAATAAAATAGAGATAAGAGCAAAGTAAACCAATAGCCCTAATATATACACACCCAGTTGCTAGAGATAAGACAACGTGAGTTTGTGACAGATGTTAGGGTATAACGTGGGGGAACGCACCCCAGAGAACTAACAAATAATTGTTAGAGCCAAGAGAGCAAACACGCTCTAACTAAAATATATTATTTGTTTCTAAATTTTAACTAAATTTATATTTAAGTCATCGAAATTTTAAATTTTATAATTTAGTCTCTAAAATTTTAAAATTTTACAAATAGATTACTAAATTTTTAAATCCTATAATTTAATCTAAAAAAATTCACACATAAGCCATAAAATTTTGATTCAATAACATATATTTTAGTACTCAAGATATGATCTATATATAAATTTTTGAAAATTTGAAAACTAAATTTAAAAATTTAATGATGTATATGTGAAATTTTAAAAAAAATTGTAACTAAATTATTAAATTTAAAAATTTGAAAATTTAAAAGTAAATTTAGTTAAAATTTAAATATTACTAATAGAATTAAAAATTTAAAATATAATATCAATTATATTATTGATATTGTAGTTATAATAATTTATTAATATTATTTAGTAAATTTATTTGTCGGGTGCCATTTTATAAAACCAGTAAATGTATAATTATAAATTACGATAATCACCTAAATATTACTCAACTACATATTCATGTCGTGTATTAATTGTGGAATCTAATAATCTGGCCCTAAAAGTTGATTGAGATTTTTAGTCTGCTGTAGAACAAAATTTGTCTCTCTTTTATTTGATTAGATTGTGAAATAGTGGTAAATTTTATTTTATTTTTCTAATGCCTTAAAAGAAAATCTTCTTTCAATTTGTTTTTAGTTGGACTGAGTCTGGAATTGGTGACACAACTTTTTTTTTCCCCCAAAATTTGTCTGATAATTTTTAGGCACAAAGGGTAAAATCGACGATATTATATAACATTTATTTTTTAAAATAATATTGAATGGGAGGAATTTGTTTTGTCAAAAAAAAATTATGAACTCAAAATATAAAGTCAATATTATATAGCAGAGATTATTCCCCTCTATTATATAGCAGATGGAGACTATATGATATTATACATGACTTAATTTTCAGGAAGGAAAAAAAACAATATTATAGTTGACATCTAATATATGCTTCATAATAATTAATATAAGGTTATAGGGCAATTCAGTAAAATGTATATTCAAAGTTTGTAACCAATGTTCCAATATTAAGCCTAAATAAAGCTTTAAATACTCTTATAATTAGTAAAATTTAATAATTTGAAAGATATGATAGTGGTTCTAACTTTGTTTAAAAAACATTTATTTAATAATAATAATAATTAATATAAGTATAATATAATTGAAAATTATTGACATTTCCAAAATTCAAGAATTAAAATATTTATCATGTTTAGCAAATTTATAACTTCGAACTAAGCAAAATGAATATGTCAATCTCAAATTGTCATTTATATTTTTAAATTAAATAATTTGTCGTATTGTCGTCGAATATTTTGTAGGTTTCATTGATTATAAAATTGCATAATGTTTGTTGCACTGAAAATTGCAATTATGTTAAATATATGTGGCCATATTATACATTAAATTCGTAACTTTTTAAATATTAAAGAAGATAATATAAAATTAAAGCACGGAAGGAAAATAGTGATTTTTATAGATTCAAATTTAATTACTAGAAGTGCATTCAATAGAAAATAGATTATTATAAATTTTAAATTCTATTTTTTTAATATATTTATATAAATTTTTTAAGACGTCAAACAAAATTTTATAGAATTTTTTAGATTTTAATATATTTAAAAAAAAATTAAAAATTTACAATAACTTTTACATAATTTTATATATATTTATTATCAAATTATTTTACATCTTTTAATTCTTTCATTTTTTAATTTATTTTTTCTTTACCTTTTTAAAATATTATCATTTTTATTATTCCTTCAAAATATAACATTAACAAGTAAATTTTAAAGGACACTCATATTAAACTCTACTATAATAAAATTTTATATTATTTATATTTTATAATAAAATATAAAATATAATGCATAAAAAATTATTTAAAAATATCAACGATACGATTGTTTTACTATACAATAAAGCTAAAAATAATATATAAAATATAAATACATGTTAATAAAATTAATAATTAAAAAACATATAAAATTTAAACTTAATTAAATATTTAAAAAATTATTAAATAAACTCTTACCATCAAACTTATAATATTAAAAGCACATAAAACTCAAACTTAATTATATATTAAAAAAATTATTCTTAAATAAATTTTTATATTTATAAAAAAATTAAAAAAAAGAAAAAGAAAAAACTACTCTTAGAATATTAGATTTAAGACATTGTTATCGACTATAACGTAAATTATTTTATTTTATTTTATTGTAATAAAATTGTGCGATTTAACTTTTTTAAGAGAAAAAAAGTATCAAATAAGGAAAAAAGATTATATGTATTTAAAGAATCAATTTTATATACTAACAAACTTACAAGAAGATAACATATTCACCTTACTCTCTAAAATCCAATTTTTTCAAACTTATATTGCCCTTACTACTAAGAATTTCATCTTCTTCGCCAACAAAAAGTCTATCAAGAAAAATAATAATGTTCATATTTATAATTGGAGAAGACGACGAAATTGAATAAAATAGTTAAAAAAAAAGTTTTCAGAAATCTCATAAGAGAAGATGTTACTTTTAGTATATTTTATTTAAATATAAAAAATGTTAAAAATCATAAAAAAATTCTAGAAATTTCATGGGAGAATATGTTACATGTAGCAGACTTTATTTATACAAAAAATAATTAAAATCCTAAATTTTTTTGATTAAATGAAGTTTTAAAAATCATTGATATTTTAAATAACTTAATATTTTTATAAACTTTTAAAAAATAGTAATTAAATACACACAGACTTTTATAAATTATTAAAAAGTATTTTAAAAGTTTTAATTTAATACAGATAAATTTTAATATATTATTAAAATATCTTACATAAATATACCTAAGCTTTAAAAATTTTTAAAATTAATAAAATTTACTAAAAATTTAAATTGAATACATCCCCTTTATAATTAACATTTATTGGGAACATTTTGGAAATTTTTAAAAATTAAACGTATTAAAAACTCAAAAAGGGAGGAAAATTAGTGAAATATAGCATTCCCATGTGATTAACTCCCTTCCAACTAAACCCAAAAATTTTGAAAAAAAAGAAGCCAAAAATCCACTCTACTATTCGACACCACCCACGTGTCAAAATATCATTATTCTCTGCATGTATTATTCATTAATTGAAACTAAACTAGCATGTCAGTTCATAGCAAGTAAAATAGAGGATAAATAGTAATTAGAGATACAAATAGAGAAAAAACAAGTTTATAATTTTACCTATCATTATCTTCTTCTCTATGTTATTAGTATGAACCAACATGAGAGATTCAAGATAAACCAATAATTCCTATATGTTAAGTTGCTCTCATTCCCTAAATTAACACTCTACACCGAAGTAGTTTTGTGAAGAAAAAAGTTAATCACATATGATGTATTTTGATATTTTCATACCCATATTTTTCACTGTCTATAATTGCACACAATTGCAATCACTTGTTTGAAAAGTTTTTTCAACTTGAGTTGTATGTCAAACAATTGAAGATGCAGATAAGATTGAAGAAAAGAGGATACAACCGTTTTATTTGCACAACCGTTGGTGTGTGCAACAAACTAGCAGTAAATAAAAGAAACATACGCAGATTTAAATTAGAATTGGACACTTGCCAGTTAAATATAATTTAACCCATATTGATGCTTGAAACATAAGAATATTAATTTCATCCAACACCTAAGCACATAACCCAAGAAAAAGAAAAAAAATCTATATATCTCAAATTTGAGACAAATTTCAAATGATATGATATAGTTTTATTGATAAGTATAGTTAGACACACATAATTGTATCAAATATCCAATGTGATCCATAGTAGTAATCTAAAGAAAATTATTCTTATTGCTTCAAGATAGCTCCTAGATCCTTTAGATATATTTAGAAGGCCTAAAACAGTCAGGTTGGCAAATGCAGTCAATAGCATGCAGCAGTTTTCTCCTAGGCCCTACTGCATTTACACCCATATCCTTGAGCTTCTTCATGTTGAGATTCAACAATTGAAATTTATGCAAACCCTTCCTCTGAAAAATCCTAACAAATTGTCCCAACCCCTTCGATGATAACCATGTGCTTAGCCCACCAGCTTTCTCAACTTTCCTCCCTAGATTCAGTGCTCTAAGCCTTTGATCACGAGGCATCTCACAATTATGTAAGTAGCTCCGGCATGGAACTAACAGTCTTGTTTGCATGATCGGTTTCGAGGATCTGGAAACAGCCAGTATTTTATTCGACTTTGATGTATGAATCTGCTTTTGATTTCCCAATTCATTTCGGAAATCTTGTCTCAATAGCTTGGACGATGCTGGAATTTTTCGGACAGAAGAACCATTTTTAACCTGTCTGATGCCCTTGTTTTTTATGTTGACTGCCTGCATTGCTGGCAAGCTTTGCTGCTTACTTGGTTCCTGGTGTATTTGAGGAGATCTATCAGCAACAGTTGACAAAGGCACAAATATAGTAACTCTCTGCTTCTTTACTATAACCCAACTGCTATCAGCTTCGAGGTCATTATCCGGATCGTTATTGAAATACGATGAGCCAATAATGTCTCTTGAAGTATCATACCCATTTGCAGAGCCTGCAACATGCTGTTTTGGTTTTGTTTTCACCAATGCTAGAACCTGCTTACGATAATAAGACGACATACTCAAATACTTCAAATGCAAATTTTGCAATTTGCAAAGAAAAGTTATACCACAAAACAAGGAATAACCATCTTTCATCATAACAGTTGAAAACCACCAATTGATAAATTACAAATCTATTAGGACAAACAAAATGCCATGCCACCACAAACAGTTTGAAGCTAATTATTGGAAATCATCTTAAACTTTCTTTAACTTTCAATTTGTAATTAGATTAAAAAAAAATTGTTAAGCCCTAATTCGATGTGCTACATGCAGTCAACCTACAAGAAAATTCTAAAACTTGTGCATTATCGATTCTGCAGAGCCCATAAGACAACTAACTAAAACCCTAAAGACTTACAGCAAAAATTAACTATGCCCAGAAAACCAACAAAATATTTAAGAGCCGATAACACTCAGAGAAAAGCATAAGAGAAAGAGAGCGAGAGAGAAAAAAAAAACCTAAACAAAAACAGACAGGAATTCAACTCAGATCCTACACCAAACCCTACACGCCTGAACCAATAAAAGGCTTCTAGTAGCAGTAACAAGAAGAAAAAAACTAAAAGAAAAACAGAGAGCAATAGTAGGCAATAGCAATTTCGTAATTTGGGTAGGATCAAAAGCTCACAACCTTATCAGCCATAACCGGCAACAGGGGAAATTGCCTCAGAAACGGCACAGTGGATGGCACAAATTGAAAGCTTGATCACCAACACTACTCGCTATCATGCAGATGGGGATGGCAGGTAAACGATCACGTTCTTTCTTGGCTTTAGAAACTTGATACGACGATTGGATCGTTAAAATTTTCTGAATTCACGTAATTTAGAATTAAATGGTTTATTTTGGCTTTTGGGGTAAGGGACGAAATGATGTAGAGAAAGTTACGTTTGGCGAGAACATAAATGTTTATCCGGACAATGGCAGTTGTCAAATTGATGCACTATTAAACACTTCATTTAATTTTTTTCATGAAAAAATTATTAATTATTTTTAAAATAAATAATAATATAATATTTTAAATTAATAAAATTTAAAATAAATATAAATATTTTTTTAATATATATATATAAATATATAATATATATATATATATATATGATAAAAAAAATATTCCAAAAATAATAAATAATACTTTTTTATTTTATATTTTTTCCTTTTTTTTTTAAGCTAAAATTTTGATTTATTAATAATAAACATATAATTTATTAAAATATTAAAAATAATTAAAACTAAATTATATTTTACTTATAGTAATTTTACTTAAAATTATAGTAATAATATTATTACATAAGTCAATATTTTAAATAGTATTTTAAAAAATTATCAATATATTAGTTATTAATAATTTATTACATAA
Source organism: Elaeagnus macrophylla (assembly GCA_029378325.1). Taxonomy (NCBI): domain Eukaryota; kingdom Viridiplantae; phylum Streptophyta; class Magnoliopsida; order Rosales; family Elaeagnaceae; genus Elaeagnus; species Elaeagnus macrophylla. Next base: position 8,150,211 of record CM055641.1, read on the forward strand.
TTAAAAAAAATAGTCATAAGTAATAAGTAAATTTTGTAATAATTAAAGGACTAAAAATAATAGTAATTATTATTTTAAAATATGTAGGCAATTTTAATAAAAAAAAATTATAAAGTATGATTTAAATTTTTATAATTTTTTTAATATATATATATATATATATATATAATGTTCAATTTCATGTTAATTTTAATATTAAGATTGAATTTATTAAATTTAAAAAATAAGATAATATTTTGAGAAGTAAAAAATTTCATTCATTCATATAATAATATATAAAGAATCCAAATACGTAATCAATTCTAATATATATAAATATTACATCATAAGTGTTATTTTGCATTGTTCTGCTATTAACACTAATAATATTTATCTCCACTAATAATTTTTTCTTTGTTTAAATTATTTTCATAAATGTAATTGTACCAACCAGATTTATTAATTCTATATATTTTGTCATCATAATATCATCATCTTCAATGAATAAACTAATAGGCATAAGATAATCGTACCAAATAAATTTATGCAATAATATGTCACCTTAGGTCTAAGATGTAGATGAAAAAATATCACACTTATGAATGATTCTATTAAACTATGATAAAATAAAATGAAATAATTACCTAAAGGTTCAATTATTATAGTGAAAGGCTCCCTCTCAAAATATAAGGGAATAAGAATAAGAGAATTAAAATGCAGGATGATAAAAAAATATTTTAAAAAATACAGTAACTATTAATATAATATAACCTAAAATGACACCCGAAAAATAAGCTGATAAATAAAATTCCGTAGATTTGATCGGTCGAATTTCTAAAACAAGTTACAAATCGATTAAAGCAATTTTAAGCAAATGCACTATGAAATCCAAAATCTAAGTCTAACACGAAGTAACGGCACACATAAAATTCCATCAGTGCGAACTCCGAAGCACAATCGTATGCACGTGAACTCTTAATTATAAAAATAAGTTACCAAGTCAGAGCCAAATAGCACCAGTGGTCTAGTGGTAGAATAGTACCCTGCCACGGTACAGACCCGGGTTCGATTCCCGGCTGGTGCATCTTTTTTTTTTTTTCATGCTCCTTTTTTAACTAAACATGTAGTAGAAAACATGTTACAACTTATTGATGGAATCTATATTCAGCAATACATAAATTTACAAGCATGAAGCAGACCTGGGTTGAAAGCAAACGACTACAATACACCTTAAAAAAATCCGAGGATATATTCCTTTTTCTTGTCTAGCAATTTAGACTAGGCTATTTGATGGAAGCAAATTGGATAATGAAAACATGAAATTGAAGCTTCAACTCATTAAGAGATACGCGACATGGAGCGTAAACTGTCAATTATTGAGTCAATTGCAGCATGAGAATCACTAGTAGCTGCAAACTTCAGGTGTTTGGGTGCTTCAGCTCTATCAAAATAAAATGCACCTGAAACCAATTTTTCTTTAGGCTGTAAAGCCAACCAAATAACTGTATCTGCACCCTCTTCACTTGTTCTCAGCTTCCCCGAAAGACTGAACATTTTAAAACAAAACAAATAATGCATTAAAAAATTAAAGAAAGAATGTTATGAACATAAACATTTTCAAAAAATGATATCTAGAGGACGAGTTCATACGATTTAGAGAAACTAGGCAAGCTAATGGCAACACCAGGTGTCTCAGCCCAACCTGGGTGCATAGAATAGAAACCAATCCCTTTGCTTTCATACCTATCAGCCCATTTCTCTGTCAATGCCACCTAAAGAGAGTAATATGTCTGTTCTTTTACACAGCTAAACCAACATAACAATTGACACAGGATACTAACAATTAAAGAACGAAAAAACCTCGAATTCTCATATATTAAAGTTTTCAAACCTGTACTCGCTTATTTCGAGAATACTGCTCTAAACCATTGAACTTGCCATCATTGAACTACATGAACATATTCAATTCGAAGTGTGTTTAGAATCACATCGCATTATTGTTATAATTTATATTTCTTTTCACAAACTCGTACCTGTAGATCTTTGGTCAAGGGAGATGTGTACATTCCACCGGAAGAAACTGTAATAACTCTTGCATCTGGTGCAGCCTTCTCCAATAATGGCAACATTAGCTCTGTTGTCGAAAAAGTACCCAATACGTTTACGGAAAAATTTAATTCGAATCTGTAATTTGAAAATCATTATAATTGGGGCTAAAAACACATTAAAATTTAATAGTGGCTACAGAAAACCAAGGGCCCACCCTTCTGAAGTGACTACACGGTTATGCTCAAGCAACCCAGCATTGTTGATCTGAACAATGTGAAAATTTGTTGATGTTAGACTTTTTTCAAAATTGTGCAGGAACATGCAAATATATTTATGCAAATTGATTTAAAAGATCAAAAGAAAACCAACAGTTTCATCTTCAGTACAAACTAGCAGATAGATATTAAGATTATTTCCATTGGTCATGAAACAGAATTATACTTTATTTATGAGAAAAAACTTATTAATTTATACCAATATGTGAATTGGCTCATCCTTTGTAGAAAATTTGGATGCAAATGACTTGATATCACTAACAGACGAAAGATCACAAACCTGCAAGCTAAACGTGAATAAGCCGATAAAAACTAGTAAAACTGAAAGAAAATGGCAAAGTTTTATTAAGGCATAGCTATGTTTTTTTTGTCCCAACGTATTGGGGCAGTTGCAAATATACCTCCAACCTTTCAATGTATAAGTCCACAACGTATTGTTTGGTACATAAACCCTTGATCAATTCTGTTAACAGAGTTTAATTAAATAATACATGCGCTGTCAATTCCATTAACAGAATTGACAAATATGGTATATTTGCAAAATAACAATATGTTGGGACATATTTTAAATGATTGAAAGGTACCCAATATGTTCGGGACAGAAAACATCATTTGCCCTTTTATCAATAATATCCTTAATCCAGAAAGATAAAGTACCTCCAAGTAAACATTTTTGTTGCCTGTTACAGACTGAATTTTAGACAGGGCAGCTTCTCCCCTTTCCTTATTCCGACATACGATATAGACAGTTGCCCCGCTGAAAAAGAAAAAATCACAAATAATTACTATTTTTTGTACATAATTTGACAAAATAAACTAAGCAATCCCCAAATTCAATAGCAGGTAGGGCAAGAAGAGCACCGTGAAGCAAGGCCCTCAGCTGTAGCATAACCAATGCCAGAATTTGCACCAGTTACTATGCAATTTTTCCCTTCTATTCTTTTTTGAACATCTTCAGCCTTGAAGTTCTTTGAGTGTTCACTATAAAGCAATATACTTTATTATAATCAGATAGGAATATACATAAAAAAAGGAGGGACCAAAGGGAGAAGGAGTAGAAAGATGATTCTTGTGAATGAAGTTTGTATTAAGACCCCAAAATCACAGCTCTTTGTTTTGAGTTTGGGCGAAAACTTTTTTGCAGTGTACAGGTATGTAAGGTTATACATAACTCATGAACAAGCTATACACATTGCATATCTTGTACACAAATTATACCCGATTATGGAACATTTTTGGCTAAATCTCCAAAAACTCTCTACTTAGGGCATGAACTAGTGAGGTTTTCACATAATCGAATAAGACTGATTAGAACGATCAAAACCCAAGGGCAACAACATTTACACCCCTCTTAAACCCTTTAACCACAAAACTCACTCAAACTTATGTACAACTCATATATTTTTATGACAAACAGAAATCTCAACCCAAATATTCCACATCAAATGCCAACTAGTTGGATACAGTCAAACGCTACATTTAGTCCCGTTCATTGTTGAAATCCAAACAATTAAATCAAGTTCAATATTAGTAGGTTTTATTTTTGTTGTTAAGATTTAGGGATGATATATGAGATTTTGAGGTAAATTCCTTGTTCTGTCTCTCTCTCTCTCTCTTTTTTTTTTTTTTTTCCTTTTTCGTTGCACTTAGCTCCTTGTCAGACATTCAAAATTTAAAATGAAATATAATTAAATTAATGAACAAATAAACAAGATTCTCAAAACCCAGATTAGATAAAGAACTTAAATTCCCAAAAAAAATTGAACACATAAATGTTTCTGACCATTTCGAGTATTTGCTTACCGCCTATTTAAATCCTATGCCAGTATGCCACGAAGGTAAAAAGAGATGGAAAAATAACAAGTGAGGTAAGGATAATAAAAAAAGGAGGAATTGGGCTTTACATGAAACCAGATTTGGTGAAATTCAGGTAACCATAAACCCCAAAAGCTGTCGATCTCCATGCCTGTAAGAGAGAACATAAATTTTGAAGCAACAGAAAACGACAAACCAGCAGTTGTGTAATAGAATTTTGCTAAAAATAGATTATATATATATATATTTTTTAAATACCTTGAGCAGGAACATTGCTAATGACGGAAGAGAGAAACGAACTTTAATTTTGCCTTCAAACATTCACTTTTCCAGCTTATTTCGATAAAAATGAATGAAAACAAAATTAATATATTTGACACTCGAAGAGTCTCATTGTTCAATGCAATGGCTGCATTTATGCCACGTATCATTCTATTTAAACTAATAAGGAAAAATCTTTCTTGACAATTTTTTAATGGTTTATGAAAGTGGGACCCATTTCTATAATCTAATAAAAATTTGACAACACACCCTATTGCCATAATTTAAAATAAAACTATTAACATAACTTAAATTAAAAAAAAAAAAAGTTCTTAAAATAATGTTCACACACATATGACAAAATTATCTTTTAAAAAAATTAAATTACGTTCGCACTTTTCAAATGAAAAAAATATCCATAAATTTTATTAAATGAGATTAATTATATATTTTAGTTTATTATATTTTATATAGTATTTTAAAAATTTATTAGCTTTTAAAATTAATGCATCATTAATTCATTATCTATATTTATGTTAATTTTAATTTTTACTATATTTGTTTAGATAATTATTATATTTTTTACTTAAAAAATAAAATATATTTAAATATTATAAAATATTTATTAATTCACATATTTTTAGTTATATATTATGATTTAAACTTAATATTTTTTTAATTATTTATTTTTAAATTATTTTTAACAACAATAGTTTTTTCATTGTTAAAAATTATATGCCATACCATATAATATAAAGAAAAAATATCATTCCAGCATAAATATAGTAGACCAAATAAGCAGTATCTCAAGTACACATGGTAACCATATTCATGTGGCTTGTCTAAGTATTCATTTTTTTTAATTAATTAAATGAGTGTTTTTTTTTTTTTTTTTCCTTTAATTTTTTAGGTTTTTATACATTTCTTTTTATATAACTTAGAACAAAGTGTGAGCAAACATTCTTTTTTTTTAGTGGTTAAAATTATTGCAAATTTTAACTTTTTATACATTATTTTCTTATAACTAATTGAGTTTAAATTTGGATAATACATTTTTTATAATTTATAAACTCTATTAATTGACAAAAATATCTTCATATAATTTTTTAAAATTCATAATTTCCTCATTCACATGTTAAATCTATTTATTTTAACAAAAAAAAAAAAAAAGTTTACAGATTAACTAATAATATTTTATTTTTAAAAGATAATAATTTATATGATACTATGTAAAATATAATAGATTGAAGTTTAATACTAGCTAAAGCTAGTACACTAATCTAATATTTCACCTCTTTTTAAAATAATTTTATTATTTGTCACAATATAATTAATATAAATATAAATTTATATATTTTTAATTTTTTTAATCTAATAATGCTCATAAATTTTTTAATTTTTTTTATTAAATTTAAATAAAGTTTGCATGAAAAAATTAACTATTTTTTTATTTTTATTTTAAAGATAGATGCACCCAATATTTTTAAATTATTACAGTTAAGTAATTTAGACTTTTTTATTTTTATTTTTTATAATTTTTTTTTGGTTATGAAAAATTGATAATATAAGAAATGATATTTTTTTTTTTTGTATGTTTTATTAATTTTTTAATTGTTATTGTTTAATTTTAAAAACAATATATAAATTTGATAATTTAATAATAATTAAAATGTACAAAAAAGAATGAAAAAAAATTAAAAGAGTTAAACCTTTAAAAAAATAATAAATTAATTAAACTGTACTTTTTAACATAATTAAAAAATCTATAATATTAAGTACCATTTATTTTAAATTACACGTTTAAACTATATTAATATATTGTATAATTTAAAAAAATTAATTTCATAACCTCCGGGTGAAAGCTAAAGATGCAATATGAAATAATAATAAAAATAACAGTTTTTAAAATTTATAATAATAAAAATAATATTTTTAATATTAATTTATATTTTTTAAAAGTTAAGATAATAAGATTATTTTTTATTATTGTAATTTTTAAATACGTTGTTTTAGATTTTTTTTTAATAATAAATATATATTGTCAGCGTAACAGTTAGCCCAATAATTGCCCAAATGGCGAAATAAAAACAATGACATTGGATAAAAAATTAAATAAGGTCAAGTCCGCCCACACAAGGCAGTATTTCTATTTCCCCTCTATGTAGTAAAAAAATTAATTATGATGTGATTAATACTTTATAATAATTATTTATAGTTTATTTTTTATAAAATATTACAAATTTTGATTATAAATTTTTTACATAATTATATATTTAATAATAAAATTAGATTATAATATATAATATAAAAATAATATAATTATATATAAATTTTATATGCTTAATAAATATGGGTATAAATCATAATAAATATTTATTTTAATTTATCTGAATTTTTAGTTATAAAATTAAATATTTTTATTTTTATTTTATATCAAATTAAAAATAATTTTTTATAAAACTAAATTAATTCTTTATTTATATAAATGATAAAATTTATTTTAAATATAAATTATTTCGTTAAAATATTTACAAATAATTTTATCAAACTATATTAAACTATTTATCAATAAATAATATAACTAACTATAATAAAATTTAATACATTTTAATCCAATATAATTATACACAATTTATCAAATACAATGCACTAAATAAGTCAGTAAATTTTTTCGTAATAATTTATAAAAATGAATAGTGTAAGGCTGTAGTTTTTTTATAACTTCTTTACCTAACTTGTTTAAAAAATAATCATCCACTTCTACTTTGTTATTTTTTTGCAAATAAAACATATGTATTCTTTTAAAAAAAAAATAACACATACGGTTTTTTTTTTTTTTTTTAAATAACATATATGTTCTTTTTAGTATATAACACATATTTTTTTTTTATAGTATTTGACACATATGTTCTTTTTTAAAGTGACACACATGATGTCACATATTTTTTTCCCTATTATATAATATATGATTTTTTTCGATATGAAAATGTATATTTTTCAACGTTAGCTCTGACTTTTTATTAAATATAAATGATTGAATTATAAAAAAAAGTACAATTGTTTAATTATACATAAAAAAAAAATTAACGTATATTAAAAAAATATTTGAATTTGAATTTAAAAAATTTATGTTAAATGTGATAAGAATAAAATAAAAGAGAGGAAAAAAATAAAAACGACTACAGTCAAAGAAATGAAGAACAAAAAAAAAAAAAAAAAAAACGGAAAAGAACAGGAACAGCGTGGAAATGGGGTTTGGTTGAGAGGTACTAGGTAGGAGTAGGGGTGGCAGTTCGTGTCATTCGGGTCAACCCGTTTTCAACCCGACACGAACACGCTTAACCCGAACACGACCCGAATAGTAATCAGGTTATGTTTTGCAAACCTGAACCTGTACACGAACAACACGAATACGACCTGAATTTCAATCGGGTTCGTGTGAACCCGAAACTCGAACATGACCTGAATTTCATATTGTATAACCCGAACTCGAACATGACCTGAATTTTAAATTGGATAACCCGAAACTCGAACACGAACTGAATTTCAAAGAACTAAAGACTGTACCTACTGATTCAAAAATGTTGCTGACATAGAAGCAAATTCCATTGATTCCCTCAAATTGACATAGAATTTCATTGGTTTTCTCTTCATTCTTAAAATATCCAGCAGTTACACTATGTCCCCTGATAAGAATCTCTCCTCGTGGCATTGGTTTGTCAGATGTCATATACCCACCTTCTTCCCAAGAAAGAAGCTTCATGGCAAAAAATAAAACACTAGTCAATTGCCAGTTTTTTGCATAGTTAGGTAATACATTTCTTGAAAGTCTCTATTTCAGCAGAAATCAACATTTATTGTTCAAATTGGTATTTGAAATTGGAGCCTAACAGTTACTGTATTTTCACCAAAATTAAAATAAGAAACCCAGTAAGGATTTTTTTTACCGGCATGTTTGGAAAGATGGTGAGATTCAGCAGCTTCCCATTTGTTAAATTGCTCACCACATTTGTGACAAGTCAATGTTGAAGAACCATTAGAGCCTGTTTCAAGAGAAATCCTACTGCTTGGTCGAGAAATGGAAGACCCTTCTGGATCTGATAAAAGAAAAGGAGATTTTCTTGGAGGAGTTGAAGATGTCCTAAAAGAAGGATTGAAGTAATGCATTGTTGATTGCCCTCCAGGTCCAGGTGTACCAGGTCTCAAAGTACCCACGAAAGTTGAACTTCCACAACCAAAACCACTGCTAGTATTACTACCACCACTATTACTCCCTTCTTGAAACCCACCATAACCAGTGATTTTGAGCTCACACCTTGAGTTACTCAAAATTACTTCATGGGTTATTGGGTTTAGAAACTCACTACTCCTTATTGGGTTTCTTATTTAAAAAAAAATCCTAACAGTTACTGTATTTTTTTTTCATATCAGACATCAGGGAAAATAAAATTTATTTAGCAACTTACAATCTCTGACCGGACGGTGGTGGGTGACCACTAAAACCATTAAAAAGGCAGATCTGTGACTGAAAAACAACCATTAAAAAGGAAAAAGTGAAAACAAATCAAAAAGCATCTCTAAGAAGGGAAAACTAGAAAGAGATAGGAAATACCGAAATACGGTGCGACGGTCCGACTCTACCACTACGGTGCGACGTGCGAGGAGCCGAAGAGGACTGGGACGGACGGTCACCGGTGCGACGAGGACAAGGATGGATGGGGCGCTGTAGGGACCGACTAGGGTTTGGACCGTTTGGTTCACTTTCCCAGTTTTGCCTTTTCCTTTTTCCTTTTTCCTTCTCGGTTCTGAGACTTCTCTAGTTCTCTGTTCAGCTTCAGACTTCTAATATTAATTAATAATAATAATATCATATATTCATATGTTGATATCAATATTACAACATGTATGTAATAACTAATATTTACTTATTTAGTTTTTTTTGTTTCTGTTTTGGGGTTTGGGTAATGGCCGGGTATACGGCACGTATGGATTATGCATGTAATGGGCTGGAATCAATTATTGGTTTTTGTTTTTTTTTTTTATATAAAACGGGTCAAATAGGTCAACCCGGACCCGACCTGTTTTTTTTCGGGTTGTTTTGGGTTGACCCATTTTTGACCCAAAATTGGTTTGTTTCGTGTTCGTGTCGGGTTTTTTCGTGTCGTGTCGTGTCAAAAATTGCCACCCCTAGGTAGGAGGTTTATTTATGAAATTGAGTAAAAAAGAGAAGTTACAGAACACACTTATTTCATAGAGTAATAATATGAACGTTGAGATTATAACCTTAAGGTGCTTCCAAATAGACACACTCTAATAATGTGTGTTTCAAACGAGTATTATTGATATGTGAATTATTTAAATTTTATTGTATTAATATGTAATATGTTATTTAGAAGAAGGAAAAAAAAAAACAGTAAAGAGTCTTGATTTCAAATGAGTATATTAATAATATGTGAATTATTTAATATTTATTGCATTAGTACGTAATATGTTATTTAGAGGAAAAAAAGAAGAAGAAAAAAACTGTAAAAACTCTTTAATCAAGACACATATTGTCGGGTCAATGATTTTATAGTCGACTGATATATACCATTTTATTATAAAATATGAAAAAAAATTTAATTACAAATCTAATAAGCTTAGAGGGGGTGAATAGGTTATTTTCAATTTTCAACAAATATTAAATATATATAATCTAATCACAACGGCCAGACATGCAATCGCGTGTAAAGATAAATGCGGAATAATAAAACGACACACGATATTTTTAAGTGGAAACAACCTAGGCCACAACAATGACCTAAGAGGAAAACCACCGGTCCACCGGACCACCTAACTATCCACTATGAAAATTATATTCAATTACAACCATAGAGTCCAGAACTACCCGTCGTAGATAGATCCCCCTTTCTGTAATTTACTTACGAGCCGCTTGCTCCTTTCACAGCCTCCAATAGTTAGATGTCTGGATCCGGACCAACGTTCTGATCTACTTGAGTCACACAAGATCAACCGAACCCGTCACCTTCAGTAATTTCGAGTCACACGAAATACTGAACCTGTCACCTGTAACGTTAGCACAAAAACACAAGTACAATGTGTGTCATAGAGCGGATTCAAACAATAAACAATCCTAACTAGCAGATTCAATCAGCATGCGATGTAGAAACAAAATCAGCTAGCAAAACCCTAGAACATTCATATAAAGCTCAAGTATCATGCGAATCAATTAGGCATATGAATATAACATGAAAACGCCTAAGTAAGATAGATGAAGAGAAGAAGTTAAAGTGCAACTCAGATGATAGAGAATATTAATTCAGGTTGATTAAGGATACAATTATGCACAAACAACCCTTCACTTATATAGAGTCCAATCCTAGCTCAAATAGGATTTGCAATTCACTATAACTCTTCTCCTATCAGGATTTACCAATTACCACCATTATCCTCAAATAAGAATTCTGTTCTTAACATTAAATGTGGTCAATTATGTAAAAATAACATAAGGGTCGAATTTAGAAAAGGAGTTTGAGTAGGAATATAATACTGGCTCGATCGATCGACAGGCCGTCTCGATCGATTGACACACAAAACTCGATCGATCTAACTCAAACAGAGAGAACCTATATCGAAGTTGTTCTATACTCGATCGATCGAACAGGGTTCGATCGATCTATCCAATTACTCGATCGATCCAGTCCAAACAGAGAGAATCTAGATCGAAGTTGTCTCAGGCTCGATCGATCGACAACTTGATCGATCGAACAATACTCTCGATCGATCGACCAACATGTGCACAATACATTTTTCGTTACGATCCATACTAAGTGTCGTGCTCAATTGTGTGCAGATGTATGCATGATGGAATATTTTACCTGTCATATGGGCGTTGCAAGCTTGGTGACTCCATCATCTTGTATCGTCTGATTAATCGTTGAATTCCTATTTTAAATTACAATCAAATATTTTGCCCACGAAAATTGCAAATATAAAATAAACCTTACAAAATAAAAGTTTCAAATTTAATACTTAAAATATAAATATTAAAATTTATTAGTAAAAAAAAAGAGACACATTGTTGGAATGGTATCAAGTTGGATTATTGCATTTGTAAAATATTTAAAGTTTTGTTATGTTATTTTATAACAGATAAGATAATTAATGAATGAATATCTCAAAATAAAATAAAAGATAATATTATATGTATTAAATTATAATGTATATTAAATAAAATATTAATTATTAATTATATATAAAATTAAAAATGAATAATAAATAAATAATTGTAAGATTATTTATTAATAGAAAATAAAATATTAATTATTAATTAAGTGAATTATTTTAAATTCGATTATTTATTCATTTATTCTATGATATTATAATTTAATAATATATTTTTATTAATTAATTTACATAATTTAGTTTCAAATACTTTAAATTTAATACAAAAATTTAATTTTTGTTGAATTGATTTAATAATATAATCCTTAATTATATTAAAATTTGATTTTTTAATTCACATGATGCTTAACATATTTCATAATTTAGAATTTGGTCTGTAATTTATTAAAAAAATTAAAATTTGGTTCTTAATTTTTTTAATAATGTGATATTTAAGTATAAAATTATTAAATTAATTCAATAAAAATTAAGATTTTGAATTAAATTTATTAAATTTAAAAATATTAAAATGTAAATCGTAAGAATTGAAAGGTTATAAATTAAACGATGATCAAATAAATAAATAAGTTTTTAAATTTTGTTAAACCATTTTCAAACGTAAATATTAGTCTGGTCCAATTTTAAGGAATAATCGATACGAATTGACGACTGTTAATTAATATATTATTCGTTAAGTATTTTTATTGGGCCACCTAATTTATGACTTTTATATTGAGAAAAAAAAAATACCTTTATACTTTCGCTTAATTATTGACGGTGACTGATGTTTGTCTGATATCTTTTTCCAGCGATTTTACATATATATAATTATCAATATTAAATATTAAAATAATTATAATAAAAAATAAATTATTTATGACGTATAAACCAATAAATTTATTAAATTATAATAAAAAATATTTTCTTAAAAAATAACCATTAAGTTTGAAAATGACAGCCTTCCTCAATTTCATCAACTTCTTGTTTGGGTATTCTTTATAGTTTACAACGAGAAAATTATACAAATATACCTTTGTTGGTGTTTTCCAGCTCAATCTCATCAACATATTGAACTTCATAATTTTATTTTTAAATATTTGTGTTTGAAATTTTCTCTAAATCAATCTAATTGTTAAAAATTAACTTATAATAATATAACTCAATTTTTAATTATTACAATTTGCCTCTTACATTTTATCTTAGAGTCCTTTCCTCAAGATAAAAGGTCACAAATTTTGTTTTTCTAAAATAAATCTTGAAAGCCGTGGTTATTTTAAAGAGTAATATTAATGACATGTATAAATATAAATTAAAATAATTATAAATAATTTTATATGTGTATAAATTCAAATGATATTGATATTTATCCTTATTTTAAATAGTCCGACTTAGCATTGTAAAAGAAAACTAGACTTTCTCACTTGCAATTAATGTTGGTAGGGGATTAGGCAAATATCAGGTGAGCTTTAATGGTTTTCTGACAAATCACATTTAAACCTCACCAAGAAAAGTTACTTTTCAATACTTTAAACCTAAAATCCCTATCTATATCATTATGATCACTCATTCCACATTTTCTATTTATCTCTTATGTTTTTATTTATTTACTACGTTTTTAGTAAGAAACTTTTTGTTCAATCTTGATCCTCGTTTGTTATTCTTTCAAGATTAGGAAGTTTGTTGGTAAACCAATATCTTTCATTTAGTTCAATACCCATGAAATTGGTCTACAACTTTCACCTACAAAAACTGTTTTTATTTTTTTTATTTTTTTATTATTCTCCAAAGATTTGGGTTTATTGTTTACAAAAAGCTCATAAACTTCGATAATTGTTCTAAGTGCTGTCATCTTATAAAATCTATCAAAGAATTGATTCCTAGATATTATTCTTATTTGCCCCATCTCAAAGTTTCAATTTAACTTACACCTGCCTTCCACTCTCTGTTGTGGGATTTCACTATTTATAGATTCGAATTGCATTTTAGAAGCAGCTAGAATACATGTTTCTTCTGGGTTCTACGTCTCAAACCTCAGTGGTATAAATTAACAATAAATTAGACAAATCTATATAGTGGATATCCTTCTTTATCAAATTAAGAAGTACCCTTCTTTTGTTCCTCTGTATATAGTGGCCTCTCTTGTTTGTGGAAATAAACACAGGAACTGCTGTGTTTGAGAAATCTCACTCAACCCAAATGCTTTACTTTCTTATATCTTGTGTCTCTTTCATTATTATTTCTAAATCTTTCACCCACAAGCTCTACAAACTATGGAAAGAGGGTTCTCTAAATTTGCTATCAAATGGGCTTTTTAAAAAAAGCACTACTAGTAGGGTTTCTCTGCTTTTTCTTCAATTGCCTTTTAGTACTACTCTTCTTCCATCAAAAAAACTAAAGCTTTGCTCAAAAACAGAGACTAATGTGGAAGAGAAATATAGGGTTTCTCTGCTAGATCTACCAGAACTAGCTTTGGAATGCATATTTGAGAGACTTTCTCCATCTGGGCTATGCAATATGGCTGGTGTTTGTACTTCTTTGAGGAGTAGGTGTAGAAGTGATTATTTATGGGAGAGGCACTTGAAGCATAAATGGGGTAGAGTTATTGGTGATGCTGCTAATAGAGAATGGTTAAGGCATGTGAGTTCAAGAAATTATAGACTAAATCTTTCAAATGGAGGCAAACAAATTGGTTTGTTTTGGTCTCTTTTTAATGTTTTTCCATTTTGGTGTTCAAAGAATGAAGAATTTTTAAAGAAAAGACAAATCCTTTCTTCATCAATTGGGTCAATCATGGCTTGGTATCTTTCTCTTGAAAGTGGAAAGTTCTGGTTTCCAGCTCAGGTTTATAACAGAGAGGTGATTCATCTGATAATGTATTATACCCTACAGGCTATAATTCATTATAGGATTTGTCATTTTTTGATGGGTTTGTTAATTTCTCTTTCTTTGGACAATTGATTGATGATCCTTATGATTTTGATTGCAGAATGGTCATGTAGGCTTTATGCTATCATCTTATGATGCTCAACTTAGTTATGATTCTCGGACCGATACCTTTCGGGCAAGGTATGGGAAGATTTGTGTTCTTCATAAATGAATGAGTTACATTAGATTAGAAATAAATGCTTTTGTTTGTGGTTTAAGAACAAAACTGCAGGTTCTTTTCAGTTTCTATTCTTTATGTATTAGGCAAGAATTACAAATTATGCTTTTATTTATAAATTCTTAGCCACCTGTTGACTTTTTGCTAAGAGTTTGGTAGTACTTTAGCCAGTAATTGATTGGGAATTGAGATTTGATTTTAAGTGCTTAATGCTTATAAGTTGTATCTTCCTCTGTATATCAGAATTCTTTGTAACTCTGAACATAGTCAATTTCAAATTGTAGGTATTCACCTCATGGAAGGAGAACACTGGAGGAAAATATACATTGGGATAGGGTAAGAGCACCGCCAGTTGACACCCCTCCGAATATGATTCATAACTCTGATTGTGTACCCGATTTGAAACCTGGTGATCATATTGAGATTCAATGGAGAAAAAGCAAAGAATTCCCTTATGGTATGTTTATGAGTTATTATAGAACAGGACTGAGTCAGTTGTGTAAGCTTAAAATAAAATTTTGAACTATTTATGCAGCAAATATATATCTTTCTTTTTGTGCTCTTGACAATGTTCATTTCCCACAAGGAAATAGTTCGAATAATCTGGAGTAAATTATTTTGCAGGTTGGTGGTATTGTGTTGTTGGCCATTTGGATTCCTGTGAAAAAATTGGTAATAACTGTCTTTGTCATCACAGTGGTGAGTTTTCAATGCTTCAATTGTTTTCGTATCAAAAACTTGGTTGTATTGATTGGATTTCTTTAATCTCATAACCTCTCACACATTATTTTACGCACATGAGACCTTTTTTTGACATAGTAACTTAGATTTTAAGAATTCTACAGAAAGTTAGCAAGAAAACACATACTTAGTAGATTCAATCTTGTATATGCACTCACATACATAAAGAACTAAGGAAAAAAAAAAAAAAACCCTTATCGATTTCCATTATGCTGCTGTTTTTCTAGCTTTAAGTTCATTATTTGAAGCTGCGGCGCACCTTTGGTTGTGCCTATTTGCTCTGTCAATTAATGAGAATAAGTACTTAAATGGATAAAACTCCAAGATACATCAATGAAATGAAGCTGAAGCTTAATATCTGATTTACAATAAAGGATTTGTGTTGATCATTATTGAGCATTCAATTGGGCAAAATCCTAAATGCAGTAGTGGTACTGTTAATAACGGTGAAAAAAAATGTTGCATATGTAGTTCTTGAAGTATCAGAATTTGTTCACTACTTTTATAGACTTATATAGTCATCACAATTGTCTCACGGTGACTTTGTTTGCTGACAGATAAAGTTGTATTGGAGTTCAACCAATACGCGCCTGGTTCAAGATGGAGGCGGACAGTGATAAACCGGAAGGATCACCAGGAAGAAGGCAATGAAACTGATGGGTTCTATGGAGGAATTAGAAAACTTTATCATGAGGAGGAGATTGCGAGGTGGAAGAGCCTTTGGCCAAGGGAAGCCTTGGAATAAAAGGTTGACCATGTTTTTTTTTTTCAACAACTAATATGTTCCGCCGGGATTAAAGGCTACCACAATGTTTAAGACAAAACTCGAACTCTACACTTAACCAAATACTATCGAACCAAGTGTCGGTCTTGAGGTATTTTGTTGTGAATTAATGAAAGGGTATATAGTCTGATAAGAGGATGACAATATTAATCAAAAAGTTGGATGTAAATAGGCTTGCCATTCTCGAATGCCTCAAATTATAATGGTCTTCTTGTAATATTGTTAATGTGATGTCCAAGAACAGTCGATTATTTGCATTCCATGATTATTTATATAACCGTGAACTCAAATTTCTGATATTTTGAGCACCTGTATGTTGAGTTTAAGCTTAAAGTTGATTTTGGTTTCAAATTAGAATAACCCTTGTTGAAATTCAAATCAAACTTTGATGAAAGTAAAAAAACAATGAAAAGAAGAAAGTACTTTGGGCCTTGGCAGAGGCTCCTGTGAGTTTTGAGAAGGAGCAATTTACTCACATACCCCCAATTTCTTAAATACATACCCCTCAACAAATGTGGGATGTTGAGGGATGCATTGAGGGGGTATGTATTTAAGAAGGTGGGGGCATGTATTTAGAATTGGCCTTTGAGAAGTTATCATTTGGTGGGTTACTGGCCTACTGGGTAGTGTTGATGCGTCCCAAAGACAGCTTGAACCTTCTACACTGTTCGAAAACAAGCTTTATTCAAATTAATAATGTTTATATGTGAAGCGAAGAACAATGTAAGATGTTGAATAATTGTTGGTAACATCTATTTTAATATTCGTTATATGATTTTTGTGTAAATTTTTATAAGTTTAAAATTAAATTATAAAATTTAAAAATTTATGAATTTATGTGTGAAATTTTATATATTTTGAGATTAAATTGTAGAATTTTAAAATTAAATTTAATTAAAATTTTAAAATGAATAAAATACTTAAGTCAATTTATTATTATCTGATTAATTTGATAATTTTTAAATTATTACAATTTTAAAAATATAATTATTAAGATTTATCTCAATAGTATTTTCCATGACAGAAGTAAAACAAGAAACGAAGATTAGGCATAAAAAATTTAGTCATGTACACTCAAAATACAATGATAAGGTTTGAAACTTAATTAGGATGAATATTTGGATTTAACTTAAATTTAAATATTTATATTATTAATTTAGTTAAAAATAGTAATTAAGTTTAAATTAATAAAATATTAGTTTTTAAAATATTTTATCCATTATTTTAAATATCATTTAAATTCTAATATTAATTTAATTTTAAACTTAAAAAATTTAGACCTAAATATTAAAATATTTGAAAATTTAAAAAATTTAGACCTAAATATTAAAATATTTTTAAAAATTAAGCTTTAAATTTAAATTTATATTTAATTTTAAAAAAATGAATTTTGTTGTCAGAAATATCAAATTGGAGACCGACCCAAGTATGAAGTTTCGAGCCGGCCTCAATTTACATTATTGAATGAGGAGTAATGGATGAAAATTTTGTGTATTTTTTTATTTATGTATTATTAATTATTAAAAATATGTGTATAAAAAATTTGTTTTATTTATTTTATTGTATATTGATAAAATATAATTTTAAACATTAAAAATAGTGAAGAAGGATAAATTTTTGTTTATAATATGTTAAATATTTTTTATAAATTTAAATCATTAATATTATTTATATGTTTAATATTAATTTTTATTTTTTAAAAATTAATCGTCAAAACTCATTTATTTTATTATATAATAATTATATAAAAGACTTCCTCGTAAAGAAGACAGCCCAGCAGGAATAGAAAACTAACGTCAGGACCTAACGGTGTGAGTATAACTACGACGAGACTCGAGAGGGAATTCTCATACTGTTCAAAATTAACTTCAATCTCCAATTCCCACCACTTTTCATTTCATTTCATTCCTCTGTTAACTCTTTTCACTGTCCTCTCTCATCTTCTCTTCTATGCTCTGTACCTCTCTCTCGTGGAGTCGAAACCCTAGACTATCGTATTCTGATTATTTTTCTCTTCTTATGTCTATATTGTTCATGGATTTAAAGGTTCGATTGAACATCGATTGAATATATATGCTAATAAATTTTATATGGCAACAATCAATTCTTATTCGTCTCTGAATCTCAGTTTCAGTAATTTTGTTGTATTGGATATTGTGAATTGGATAAAATAATTAAATAAAAAAAAGACAACTGTTGATCCTTTTACTGATTTGGTAATGCTTGAGTTTTCTATAGGTGTTGGATTGATTGGTCTAGTGTTCGGAGTTTCAATACTATGGCGAAGGTTGCTCCACCTGGTTCACTTTCGTCAACTTCTTTCCAGATTGGAGCTATGAAGGCTGGTTCAACGGTCAAGAGAAAGACTCCATCTGAACTGAGAGTGAGTTACTGAATCCATAAACATGATAACACAAGTTATTTGTTTTTTGGATTAGAATGGAAGAGCACTAAATGTTTTATTATCAATGGGTTATTGACAGGGAGAACAGTTGAAGAGGATGAATGCTGTGAGAGATTCTTGATGAATCTCCAGCTTCCACGTTTCGTTCTGTAAGGTACGCTTTTTGAAACTTCTTTCTCGATTTTACTTTTGTTAGTACCTAGTAATGTGTTGCAATCTTTTCAATGCTAGTGAGGTGAATTATGGATTAAAGAAGGCAGAGTTGTCAAGAAATCCTAGATATGTTGACACACGTATGGATGAAGTTTATCCTGCAAAAAAATCCAGGCTTATAGTGCTCTCTGGGAAAGAAAATACGAAGGTCCATTTTTTTTTTCCTGATATCTGTGTTGTTTGTTTCTAATTTGACTTCAATCTCTAAATTTAAATTTGAATTGCCCCAATCACTGTTCAGGAAACTGCCTCAGTGGTGCAACCTAGCAGCTTGAAGAATCGTTCCTGGTCATCTGATCTAGCAGCCAAAAGAAAGCACCAGCTTGCATGGTACGCATTTCGCTTCAACAATTCTCATTATGAGTTTAAGCACATGTGGGGGTCTCTATTCATTATATTTAATCTGTACAGCAGCCCAGAAAATGTGGTTAACTCTGCCGAAGCTGCAAAAGATGAAGAGGTGCAATGTCGGAAGACAATTGAGAAGTGTAGTCAAAGTACATTTCGTAGTGTTACTGAACTTTCTGTGGGGAATGCAAGTTCTTCAGGCAATGTAGCTGTCGATATGGTAAGTTTAGCAGTTTGTTTTGCTTTATTATCTTTAATAATGAATCCCTTAGTACTGAAAATTTTCAAACTTGTTCTCATAGGATAAAGCATTAAAAGGACTAGTTGCTCGTGAGTCTTCAGATATTTCGTGTGGACCTGCCTTTTCTTCTGGAAGCTGTATGGATCATAGATTAAGCAGTATAACCAGTTTCTGCTTACCTGGACAAAAAGTTCCTTTGGATTTTACTTTGAAGACTTGTATGCGGGTGCAATCTTCCTCCTCTGTTTCTTGGTCAGTGGATATTCTGAGTTGTTTTAGCAGTTTGTGTATATTTTGGTGCTAGTATTAGATTAATAATATTATCCTCTTGGGTACTAATATTCAATCAGATGTATAACACCAAGTTATGCTCATACAAATGTCAAGCAAGTGGTGCTGTATTAGTCTACTAGGTTCGGCTAGTTGGACTCTCAAGTCCACCAGCTTTATGATGTTGCATTAGAAGTTTGTTAGATTTTAAAAACAGGTCACCTAGCGTCCGGTGTCCCATTTTTCAATCCTAATGGGCTTCTGATGCACCATCCCTAAGCTAGTGAATTAAAATGTCCAAATAACTGAACTTATTGGTTAGTTTTCCCATGTCATGCATGCCCTTATATCTTCACTGTTTTAATTTTCAAACAACCACATTTTATGGTTTCATTTACTATTAAAAAATCTCTCGTGTTTTGCCTTTCGTTTTTAAGTCAGGTTATGATTATTCTTTACTTTGTATGTCTTCACAATTTTTTAGGACTAATAGGTTATTTATCTGCCATACATCCACTGGCATGCCCTTCACATCTCAACTGAATTTCTCTGGGGATCATAATAAGAAGGAAGGCTCAGGATTCATGTCTCCTTCCCAAGTGATAAGTTCTAATATTTTGCATTCATGGGTTTATCCACAATCTACCCTACCGCCTTCACTTATATCAGTATTGACCTCATCAGCAGTTGAGGGAGGTGTGCCAAATGACTTTTATGCCGTGCAAAGTGTATTCAGTCTTTAATTACCCTTTCCTTTCTGGAAATATATCTTACCAAAAGATTCTTTGATGCAGTGGAAATGGATTTTATAAGAAGACGACAAGTCACATGGGAAGATTCATTTCGAAGTCTTTACTACATGCTTCGCCATAGTATTTGTAATATCTTTTATGGTACTAACCTGTGCTTGCATTTGCAGATTTTCCTTTTTTATTTATTTATAATTATACATACTGTTAGGTACAGTAAACCTTTCCATTTCCAGCAAGCTTGTAGTTATAGTGTTTTTACTCTTGCTAGTCCTGTATGAATTTAGCATCTTATGACAATGCTCTGATTTATAACTATAAACTTTGTGCACAATCAATCATTCTGGATCTTGTTGAGATGTAACTTTATTTATCAAGTATTGATCCTTTGTGACTTAATTTCATGAACTTGTTAGGTCATATATAAAGTCTAAAAGGCATTGAATTGATATCTTTTTTATTTGAAATACTGCAGTGTGTACAGAACATTTTGTGGTGATGTTTACTGGTCATAGTGGCTTTGAGGGGACCAAACACTTATGTAAGGCTTATGTATCCAAGTCGACAAGAGGTTTTCGGGCATTATTGAGAGAGCATGTAAGTTCTATTACTTTTAGCCCCTTTGTAGAATGACAACTCACTTGTTTGTAAGGCACCAATGTTTGCAGCATTGTTTCATTTCTGTTCTGAAAGTTATTCTTTTGAGATAGCCTTTTTATATGCAGATTTTTCTATAATGCATATTCTTAATTGGCGTTTTATGTGCAAGTGATAATTCATTGACTTTACATCATTTGTAATTTATAAATCCATCTTGCTCCCTGTCTCCAACTTTGTGCTGGATGACAAGTTATCAAATGCTGTTCAGTTGATTTGAATATGTTCCTCCACTACTGTCTAGGCATAATTAGCAAGTTAATTACTTTTAAGAAAGATTTACTTGTAGAAAGGGCACTATGATGGCAACAAGCGATTTGAAATTGATAATATGGTGGTCTATTGAGGGGGGTGATTATTTGCTGTTGTACTAAATTTATTTAACAAGGGCTGGTTCAATATCAAAAGCTTGACCATTTTTTATTGATTGTGATTATGCATCTTTGACAAGTCTAGAATGAGCAGGTCACGATGTTTATGTGAGGTTAGATAATATTTATAATGAATTCCTTGCTTTTTGGGGACTTTCACATGCATTTTCTTAAGCCACCATTTATTCTCTTTAAATTCAATCTTGAGTCTCTTAAGTAAAAATTGTAGAAATTAAGCAGCAAGGAAAACATAAATTACTTAGCTAATATAAAATAAATATGATTAATGAGTTTTATTGTGATTTAGTAGTCTTTGTTTCTTCTTTGCACGAAAGGAATAAAGGTTTCATTGGAGCTTCTGCTACCATTGATACAACACTAATCTAATAGTAAATATTGCTACTAGGATGTTAATTTTTGCTTGCCTCTCTGCCGGTCCAAAATAGAGCAAGTGACAACTGAAGATCTTGTGGAGCTTTCAGAGATTGAGAAGCAAAATTTAGGCCAGGTTAATTCTTGTACCTCTTCACAAAGAATTCCTTTTTTGAGTTTACCTGATTCTATTTTTAGGATCCATAAGGATTTTACCATACTTTTTCTCTGCAATGTGTTGGATACAAGATTTTTTTTTTATAGATATTATGAGTGACTGCCTATTTGCTCTTATCAAAAGCCTGTATTGGGCTAATGCTTGTCATTTGAGGCTCCTGCCTTCCTGGTCAACAGTTTCAAAAAAAGTTTCTTATTACTTATTGTGGCAACTGTAAAACAATGCAGACTCGACGCCAGAGTTCATTATCTGATATTGATAATAGTCCAGAATCATTGCTAGCTTTTTACGACAACAAGGATGTACATGGTTTATATGATATCCTTTTAAATTATAGGTGTGTAAGGTAGTCAATTTCAGGTATTTGATTCTGATCTTTGCTGTTGCTAGATCTAACATTTTGATGTTTGTATTTAGATCTTTGCTGACTGCTTTGGTGGGTATGGATGTTCCTGTGCTGTGTTCACCCAAGCCTTTTCAGAATGCTGCTTTATCTGCTCCTGAGGTGGGTACAGTATAAGATGATGTCTACTTTTTTGCCTTTTTCATCCACTTCATGAGTATATCTAGTCCTAACCAATTGGGATATCACAATTTTATCAACCTGCTACAGTATAAATTGTTGCAGATGAATTATTCTTTAAAAGATACATGCATTTGGGTTTGCCTTAAATAAAATTGTAATTATTTGAAATATATTGAGAGGATATTATCATTTCACATGTTACAATGTAATAGGCTCTATTACTAAATGATTCAATAATTATTTCAACATCCCAAATTCTTAACTTCACATCCATTCAGATGCTAACACGCAACTTGGTGCATACAATAACTTTATGCATATAGCAATCTTTTGTGTCAAACCTCAAGGCTCAAGTTCGTTGGGGGACTGAAAAATTACTCAAAGTTTTACAACTTAAGAGAAGATTAATGTGGCTTATGCCTCTTCAGGGTGAGGTGCATATCTTGAGGCAAATGAGGCTTATGGGATCAAAACCTTATTTTAATATTATTCTTGGTTGGAGCCTCTTGAATTTTTACCTACATTGCAAATGCTTCTGTGAAATTTTTCACTAACCTTGTTTTTTCAGATTAAATGCATGGAATTGAAAAGAGCAGAGCATATTGCATTTCCTGATAGAGAATCCATCACAAAAGAAGGTGAACCCCAGCATGGCTCATCTTCTGGTTTCTGCTCCACTGTCGAAATAAAGGATGCATATCTTCCACCATGGGTTATTTGCAGTCTATGTTCTTTGTTGAGCTCTGAAGGGAAAAGCTTTGAAGCAAGGTATAATATTTTAACGTAATGTGCCACTAATGATTGCTTTTGAATAATTTGTCAAAGAAGCACTATTGAGTATTAAGTTGCATTGATGATATTTGGGTTTAGTGGACAATTTACCGAGGCATGCTTCTTGTGTTAAACTTTCTATTTGATAATTGATATGTGACTTGAATTATTAAAGCCCACATAATATTATTGGAAGTAATAACAGTGGTTTTGATTTGATTGGATCATCTGGGTGGTGATGGTGGTGTCCAGTTTTACAACAGAAGCCACTTCAATTTCTTTGAATGCCGCTGTGGAAGCCGTTTGTGAGAAATCTGATGCTCAAGCTGAAGACAATTATGCTTTTGGAATTCCAGAAGCTGTCGTTTCACCATACTTGCATTCATGCTCAATAAAAGGCTTAAAGTACTCAGATGCTTCGTACGTAGCTACTCTTTCTCATCTATGATTTTCAGTCTACATGAAAAGCTCTCTGATATATTTTGTGTTTATTGTATTGATATAGTTTTGCACTTTTGCTTCCTTCATTTTCTCTCTTTGGAATCCGACATATGCTCTACCGGAAAATTAATTTCTCCTTAGTCCTTTCTATGAATTTACGCTCTCAATTCTTGGATGATATATTGTATTGATATAGAGTTTGCTGAATTTATTATGGGTTAAGTTTAGAGGAGTACAAACTTGAATGTCAGTTGCTTGACTGACTATAAAGCAACTGACTATAACTAGAAAATTCATCGTCATGGACTTGCCAACTTTGATGCGGTGGTCTAAGCCAATGAAATATTAGTATAACAAATTTTAATAACAAGAAAATGAACAAGTGGGGGTACTTTTACCTCTACATTCTTTTCCTTTATGATAATGATATGATATTGGTCTATATTGATAGATAATTCTTTTTTTAACTATCTAGCTTTTGAGATTCTTTAGTTAGCCAATAGTTCTGACTTTTTTTTTTTTTTTTTTTTTTTTCCTTGGAAGGAAATTTTTTGTCAATATTTAACCACATTCCCCACTCAAAAAAATAGTAGATGTTAAATAATTATGATGAGTCATATCACTGTAGAGAATGAGACTCACATTTAAATTCCAGTTATTTACAACCCAACGAGTACAATATGTTACCGTCTTCAAAAGATGGTTGTGAAACTTTAGTGCAAGGTTGTTAAAAGCTGAGAGATGTATTATGGGACTTCAATACAATTGATAAAAAAAAAATGCTATGAAATGAAAAATAATTTACTATTAAGGGCTATCAAATAAAAGTCGTATGAGGCTATACTAGCTCAGATTATTTCGTGCGGACATTAGCATAACTTAGCTCATTATAGCATTAAATGAACTTACACCCATTTGAACTTAGTTTCAACCGCTCACTAGCTAGTCCAAACAAAACTTTATAAAGACACATGCGTTAATAAAAGAAAATAAATACGAGAAGAAATAATATAATGGAGCTAGCAAATTGAAAAATTAATGGTATACATTCCTACCCCGACCAGACCTTGTGACACGAGACCAAGTTTCCTTGTGAAATTAGGATAAATTACTCATAATTTATACCATAATTTACATATAAATTAGTGAGGGACTAAAACACAAATTAAATAATAAATATAATACATAATTTAATAATATATATTTAATCAATTTTTGATATATAAGTAATGTTATAGTAATGTTAGAATCATAATTTAATTTAATAATAGTAAATAAGTATAATTAAATATGAGTTTGACCTATAATATCATAATACAATTATGTCATGGATTGAATTGTAATAAATTTATATTTTGTGAAATATAGTAGTGTTTTATTGGAGGGAAAAAAAGGTTTTATTTGTTTCTTCCTAGCATATATAAAATTTAATTCAAATATCTTTTCAAATAGTGCAAAAGAAAAGAAAGAATCACATTGTTTGCAAGAGCTTGAGTTTTTAAAATTATTTAACTTAATTAGTAAATCGTAAAGGTAATTATTGATCAGTATCTTTAAAGCTATGTGATAAATAATTTTTTAAAACATAAATACCCATATGAATAATGAATTTTTATTACTATTTTTTTTTTTAAATTTTTTAATATTAATGATTGATTACTATTTTTTTTAGTTCAATTTAATAAATGACTTTCTTTAGTTTGAAAAAAGTGACCGAACCTACTGCATAATTTTCAAGTAGGAACTTTTCTCACACGTTAAGATTATTATCTTATAATTTGGATAATTATTTTTTTTACTCGAATAAATTTAGTTTTAACAAATTATACCCTATAAATAGAGAGCTAAAAGACGATTACAAGTGGACATTTGCGAAAAGAAAGCAGTCAAACTAAAGTGCTGATAAAAAAAAATTAAAGTGAATAAAAAGAGGGAAAAAAAAAGAAAGAGAAAGAAGATAAATACGTGGAATTAGTCGTAAAATTTAAAATACACCAAATTTTGGCTTCTTCTTTCTCTCTCTGTTTTCAAAAGTCCCCAACCAACATCGCTATGATCGAGGCAAGTACAAAACGAACAACATTAAATTTACAGAAACCAAGAAATATAAACTCCAATTTGAATTTTCTTTTAGGGTTTTTAAATATCCCTCTCTTTCTTGGCTTTCAATTTTCTTTTTTCCTTCCCTCCAAACACTCTACTAACGTTGTTCTTTTTATTTTTTTTTTAAGGAATTTTACCCCGATTTGTGTTAGTTCGATATTTTTCTTTATTATTTTGTTCTTTAAGATCCTGATATTTCTCTGTGAAGTACTTATTTTCCCGGGAAAATTTCTCCTCCATTCCCAGCTTTTGAGGACCCTCTGTGGTTCTTATAATCATTCGAGCTCCTCCGAGGTGAGTTTCTATCCTTCGTGCTGCCGTTTTGTTTGCCTTAAATGGCGATTTCTAAGAATTATGTCTCTTATAGAAGCTTCATATTTTGATTGGAACAACGTTGACAATTCTGCGTTTTCAAAGTCTTATTCATTACGTTTCTGTTTGATACATTATTACGACTAGATTGCTGATTATTTCTTGTGATTTACGATTTTTCGCATTTGATTGTTTTTCGTAGCGGAACATTTACTGGCTGGTTTGTTAGAGAGGATTCAGCATTTAGATTATTTTCTTTTGTTCGACCTCGTTGGTACATTTGTGCAAGTCAACTTTGTTTTCATATTGAATGAAAATTGTTATATGGATTTGGAAGCAGTTTCATCTTCAAAGGATTTGGTTAAATGTTGTAACTGTGGGTTTAGTTGTTCATTAATTAGTAGTTCTTCAGGCACTTGGTTTCGATCAGTGAAGAGAAAGTACAACGAGTTTGAGAATGGGAACAGTTTCTTCATACCAGGGTTTGAACAATTCTCACTTGCACGAGTACAGGTCGAGGATGAATGTGTTTCGTTGCGAGAAATGGTTAGTACTCAACAGCAAGCAATTCAGGACTTGTACACTGAATTGGAAGAGGAAAGAAATGCTTCCGCATCTGCTGCAAATGAGGCCATGTCAATGATACTGAGATTGCAGAGAGAGAAGGCTGAAACCCAAATGGACGCCCGACAATTTAAGCGTTTTGCTGAGGAGAAAATGGCACATGATCAACAGGAGCTTTTGGTATTGGAGGATTTGTTGTACAAGAGAGAGCAGGAAATTCAGTCACTTACTTGTGAAGTGCAGGCTTACAAGCATAGGATGTTGAGTTTTGGGCTCACAGAATCGGAGATAGAGGGTCAAGGGGAAAGGAGAGTGCTAAGCCGCAACCAGAGCACCTTGGAGCTTGAAGCCCAATGTGAACCCCCTACATATGACTACCCACCACTAAAATGTTACATTAATGAGAGCCAGGGTGCCTTTGAGGGCGATGATGATGTTGCAGATATTGAGAAATATGCATTTGGAGAGACTCCTCGTGGTAGAGATTTGAGAAATTTGGAGAATAAGATGTATCATATGGAGAGAAGTCCTAGGAAAAGTCAGTTGGATCGGGATATTTCATCCTCTAAAAGCATGCTAGAAAAGGTAGTTGTTGGTGACTCTCCTCGTCGGTCAAGAAATTCGAGGAGATTCTCAAATGATTCACCTTCATTTGGAATATTTACAGAAACTCGCCAAAATTTCAATGGTGAATCTCCTAGGGTCAACAGCTTCAAGAAGACGGAGTACCCTTTTCAGTCAGAAGACCACAATACGAAACAATTAGACAATGCATCAGAAGTTGGAGATGACATGAGTGACAGAGTTTACACCATTGACTCTGTTCATAATGGGGTGCCTAATAATAGTTTTTCAAAGACCAAAGATGGAGTTGACATTGGAGAGAATTTTATAACCACTCCAAGATATTCATTGAATCATTCTGATGTTGTAGAGCCTGAAATCAAGAAACTCTACGTGAGGCTTCAGGCATTGGAAGCAGACAAGGAGTCAATGAGACAGGCAATGCTTTCAATGCGAACAGATAAAGCTCAACTTGTATTATTGAAAGAAATAGCTCAACATTTGTACATGGATGTGTCACCTGTAAGACGAATGACTGTGAAGAAGGCGTCTCCGCCCGGAAGCTTTTCCTTCGTGTCTGTTTTTAAGGTAACTTTTGATTTGTTGGGTGCAAATAATTTATTTATTTTTTCTCTGCTTTGTACTGTCATTTCATTTATATTTTTGTTCTAGAGAATGTTGTTAGAACATCATTTTAATCCATTGTTTTGTTGAATATCATTATTTATGTTCTGCTCTGTAGTTTATTTGAGCTTTCATTATGATTTATGAACTCAAATTCAACTTCTTTTTTACTATATTTCTCTAATAGTTAGTGGTGGTGGTGTTAATGATAAATAATTAAATATGAAAGATTTGAGAAATGTTTTTCTTGCAATAAGAGTTAAGATTTTTACAACACTAGTGAGAAGCTTTCTTATTCTCTCCTTTCCCTTCACTCCATCTGCGAGTGAAGATAAAGCGTAGCTATTATCCTGCACTGCAAGCCTGAGATTTTAGTGTCTTTTCTCTCTGATAATTCTGGTCTTCTTTTTTGTTTTGTTTTGTTTTGTCCTTTTTAATTGTTGATGCACTGAATTTAAATAGTTATTTACTAGTACATTTTTAGACGTTTTACCATGAAATTGTTGTTTATTTTATCTTTTTTCTTCAGTGGATCGCGTCCTTTGTCTTCTGGAAAGAGAAAGCTCGTCAAAGCAAGTAAGTCTATCATAAAGTTAACCGATTATGCATCAATGTTTTTGTTTTTGTCTTTACTGACAGATATAATGTTAGCTTCATATCTTATAAAAAAATAGGGCACTGGTTTTTATGCATCATATGACACTGAATAAAACCCAAGAAAAAGTACCTTGTAATTGCAGTGAACTGTGTCTTCAATTATGCCTCAATTTGTTATGCTTCCTCTTTGGTTTGAAATCCTAAGGAGTTAGTAGAACTAAACTAGTTAGATTTTGTTGGAGAAGATGAGCCATTCTTTAGATATTCAGATTTCAATGTTACACTCAATGTTCTACAATGCAGTACTTTTTTTTTTCCTTCTTTTTTTTCTTTTAATGATGTCGATGAGTTTATCCTTATTGTTTTTTCCTGTTATATTTGTGACGAATGTGCAGGTACTTTGGACTTTCAGCTAACAATGTCGGCTTACTGATGCTTCTGGATAAGGGGCCTCGGACGAAGCAATGGAGATGTCTCAGGAGCACCCAAGTGTGAAACCAGTCATCAAGCATTCCCTACATGTTATGTGATGGCCAAAATATGTGGATACAGTGTAGATTTTGATCACACCACGATTAGATTTTGCGTTTTGTTTTTATCTCGATTGCTTTTACCTTCATTTATCAGATTCTTTGCGCAAGTATACATTTTGGGGATTGGATTTTTTTCTTTGATGTCATAGCTTGTAAAACGTGGATTCAATTTAGGTTATGCTTGTCCATATTATACTTTGAGGGTAATGCTTGTCCACTGATTTTGGCCCCCCAAAAAGAGGGTAATACTTTGACCAAAAAGCAAAAAACTAGATCGTTTGACACTTCTCTTGTACATCATGGACTCTTGTATGATTTGATGCCCCTACAATGGAGCAACGCCTATTGTTTTTACTTACATTAACGAGGTTAACACATTGAATGATGATTCTGGTTATTGATTTATATTATTTTTTTTTATGAAAATGACCATCTCTGATATGTCATATTTTAATCGGTAGGTTTTATTATAAGTATTAATCTATTTTTTCGTATAATATAATCTATTTATGAATTAATTTTAGTTAATTTATTTTTTAAATTATACTTGTAAAAAATAATTGATTATGAGTATTAAAGAGAATACTAATAGGCTCTTAAAATTATTGATTTTATGTGAATAAATTTAAAATTTCTCTTTTAGTGAAAATTTAAAAAAGAAAACAAAAGCCTCATGATCATTATAATAATTGTGCGTTACTATAGAATTAAAAGAAAAAATCAAGTCTCTTAATATGTGTTAATATTAATTTATTTTTTAAATTATATTCGGTGTAAAAATAATTAATTATATGTATTAATTATATTTTAGTTGAAGAATTAAAAGGAAAAATCAAGACTTAAAATATTTTATATTTTTTTGCTAGTAATATTTGATTATATGTGAAAGAGTTAATGAAAGTATACATTACTTAGAAAAAAAACCATGAGCATTATAATAATTGTTTATTATTACATAATTAAAAAAAAAAAATCAAAAATTTCATAAATACATGCTAAATTGGAATAAAAACAAATTGCAATCACAAAAAAAATTATAAATAAATACATTCTTCTTTTACTTCTATATTTTTATTGTGTTCAATATTTTAAAGATTTTAATACTTTTCACATTTTCTTTTAAATTTTAATATTATTAATATTACTTATATTAAATGTATTTAGCTATTAATATATATCGTGTTGACAAACAAAATCATATCAAATTAATTATATATTTTTATATTTTAATTTAAAATGTATTGTTATAATCATTTGATAAATGTAAAATTTAACTATTTTGAGGGATAATTAAAGCTTTATTTAATTAATAAATTTAAAGTTGCCAGAATCATTGAACGGCATCATTATAGTTTGTAATTTTATACGTATTAGCAATTAACCAATGTCCGTATTTTTACTTTTATCTTATTTTTAACTCACTATTTTGAATATTTTACTCGATGCATTTTTGACATTTTAAGTTGATAATTTCACAAAATTAAAGTAAAATCTAAGACAACGAAAAACTAAATGACTTGTTTCAATTAAACAAAATGCATTTTCAAAATTAAACTTTTATACATCATTTAAATTAATTGTACAACATTATTATTTTAAATTGAATTTGTAACCTAAAAGTACTTCATGCCATTGAATGCAATCTACGTATTTTTACTTTTAAAAGTCTTTGGCAGGTTCCTCGAGATAAAAAGTATTTTTTTTTTGGGGGGTTAAAAAGTAGACCATTTTATAACTTTCTGGTATAAAAAAAAAAAAAAAGTCAACAAATAGCCGTATAGTAAAATATGCTAGATCGTGAAATTGTTTAAGCGAGTTTGCCGCGTAAAGCACGGAGCATAATGACAGGCCATAAAAGGCAGTTGCCCTTTGCAGTCATTTTTTGAAAATTCTATAAGGTGACCTAATAATGAGCCAAGCGAATTGAACTGGCTTTAATCATAACTTTTCTATAGGGTTGCATAGTACAGAGCAGATCACACTGTGATCATAACAAAGATTCTCACAGGAAAATGCCCGGAAAAAAACAAAGAAAAGAAAAGAGAAGGGAAAAAAAGAACGAGGGGCAAGATCTTACAGTAGCTTTCTAACTTTTCTATCCAAGTAACTTCTGGTGTTTCCTACACACATGAAAGATCAACACCGGCATTAACAATGAAACCAAATAAGTCTCTTGAATCCACAAAACACATGTAAAAGAACTCACCGGAATTAGTCATCGTCGTGGTGTTGTTCTTGACTTGCAACGGAATTCAGCCAAGAGTGCTATATGATCAGAGGACCACTCCGGAGAAGGAATTGCTGTGTCTTTCCTCAAGCTTTCCTCATCAAGGAGCTCCAGTAATGATTCAACAGTCAAAGAGTCGGCTGAAACATCAAATTTTAATAGCTTCTGAAAGTAAGCGAGCCATGAAATTTGCACAAGCACACAAAAAGGGAAAGGAAAAAAATGTCATGCAAAGTTCACCTGTGTAAAATATGTAATCTAAGGTACCAATGAAATCTCTTGTGCAATTTGTAAATAATGGTTCATTTGTATTAGGATCTAATCTCCTCCTTTGCTGCTCTAAACTAAGACCAGTTCCCATTCTTGCAAATGATGAATACGCACTAACCTGAGTAAGTAAATGAGTAAAAAAAAAATCTAGTTAGATCCATAAAACAAGGAAAAGAAAAAGTGTAAACTTTGCACGGACACAGAGATAGGTAACTGAAGTCTGAAAAATATGTTCAAGAGTCAGAACATGTACTAACCAAAAAAAGAAGGAAAACACAGATAAAATAAAAGAAATATTACCAGTGGAAGTTGATGTGTCAGCTTGCTGTGAGGACGCAAGATATTAAGAGGGTCTATAGATAAATCTGGATGAATAGATTCAACCTTCCCAAAAGCAAGAAGTGCATGAGGAGCACTGTGATGAAGCATCAACACATTAAATCAACAAAAAACAAAGGTAAATTATCAACAAATAGCAAAAAAGAACAGTGAGCAAACCTCAAAGGAAGTGAGTTAAAATCCCCACAAACCAACATTGGAATATCAGCACTGGCAGCTATTTTTTCCAATCCTTTTAAAAGTGTATGAACCTGATTGAGGGAAAGAAAATGTAAGTATTACTTTCTATGAATAGCCACCTTAGAAACCAAAGAAAAGTAAATTACCTGCCAGAGCTTGACATCCTTCAGATCATGGTGGACGTTCACGTGAGTATTTGCCTGCATTACAAACCATTAAATGGGAGTACTTTTAAAGATGAATTTAAAGGTTTCTTTGAACGATCAAGAATATTTTGAACGTGAATCCCCTACAAAGAGGAGCAAAAAAGTGGGGAAAACAGAGAGCACACAGCATAACTGAGTAAAAATACTAGGGAAAAGCTCAGCAAGGTAATTCCATAATTACAAAAGAAGTACAAGCACAATGAAACTTGCTTCTCATCAGTACAGTACCCAATACACAACCAAACACTTACAAGAAAAGCTGTCTGCCTACACCTCAAACTCCCCCAGAAACATAGGCACATTGTGTGAAATAATGTATATCATAGATAGAGAAATTATACAGAAGTTGCAGACATAAATCAAAAAAGTCACAAGCTCTAGTGCAAGTAATCAAACGCAAAGTTTCAAGTGACCATTACCACACAAAGAAGTTGACGTTTTCCAGGATTGTCAGCTCCCTGGTTACTGTTAAATTTAGCTTCCAGAACAACAATGAGTGCAACATTATCCTGTAAAGAAAACACTTAATGCATGAGTACCAACAGGACAAAACATAATGCCAAACTTTGGAACTTAGCAGATGAGGAAACGCATTCTAAATATTAACAAGGCCAACCTTAACCAGTCTACTTAAAGCAGTTTTCTTTTGAGTACTTGGAATCATAGCATCAGTCAAGGATTGTGCAGCCTTGTTAAATTCAACCTGCAAAGAAGCACAAATTTTCTTCACAAATTGTTAAAAAATATTATAATAAAAGAAAGGTATAGAACATGCTACCACCGTTTTTCTTCGTACCTCATATTTTTTAACATGTGAAAATCTGTCTCTACGGAAAAAAGTTGCACAACCATCAATAGTATGAGTATTTCCAGTACAAACCTAATGGTGACAAGCATACGTCAGTTTAAGGAAAAAAAATCTTAAGCTACAATAATTAAAGAAAATAAAATAGTGAAAATAACTCAAATGTTTACCTCATTTGTTTTCCTCTTGTACAAAGCTTGGTAGCCATGCTTATCAAGCTCAGGAGCAAAAAACTCCTCAAAATGATCACTTTGAACCTGAGAGAAACCAGTTACGAATTTTAAGCAGACAAATCAAAACGACAAAGCAAAATTTTTCACTCAAAACATTTATAAAAAATAGGTTAGAACAGGAAATACTAAATATTATTTAGGTCAGTAAAATTAAATCTTTTATTATTTTCTGTTTCAGGTTCTCTAACAAATTTCATTTGTCTCACTGATAATTTTGCTTCCAGTATGTAGATCAGCAGCAAATATCATGATTCCAAGTAAAGATAACATAGTCAACAATCCCATGAAAGTTCATATTAACTGCAACTTTCTGTCATTAGCAGGAGCAAAGGCATCTTTCGTTCTACCTATATCGATGAACCTTAGATAGGTTATCGTCTTCCACAAACAACCTAAAAACTTGGCCTGAAGTAATCAAAACTCGCAGAAACAATTCCTAAAATAATCACAAAGCAGCATACCTCTTGAAGACAGACAATATCTGCACGATAACCAACTATTTCCCGCAATAGATTCTGTCTACGGTATGGCCAAGAAAGTGCCCATGAAGGGCAATAACCATATAAATCACTTGTGGCATATGAATCAGACAGAATATTATATGAGAGCACAGTAAAAGATCCTGAAGATGAAATACGACTATCTGAATCTACATGCCCCATCAAATCAGTTCCAACAGGGATCATGTGGCGAGGACTAGGAGAGGGGGCTGGAATGACACGAGAGGTCAGTATAGTGTTAACAAGTCCAACAGGTGATTTTGTTTCAGCATCTACTACAACACACTCAAACTTGAGAACATGCCCAATATCATCAGCTGTTGGTGTATATGTCTTAGAGTGCCCAACCTCAAACCAAGTTTCACCGCCGTTCCTTTGTGTAACAGCTGCAGGGTACAGAGGTGCAGAACCATTTGTCAAGCTGGGATTTGATGCTGAACCAGATAGGCTCGAATTGATAACTCCAGAACCTGAGCTATTGAAGCGCCCAAATAACTCTTCCTCTTCATTTCCATTTTCATTTACAGCACTAGCAGCACGGTCATGCAGAACACGGTGATGCTGCCAGGCATCTGAAAAGCACTTGGGAGAACAATGGTAGCTTTTTGCAACAGGTATTTTTGCCTTAACACAACCAAGGCACTGCAGTGTTGCTTGCTCAGACGGATGTATACTACAGAGAGCAACTTTTTTATCACTTTGAATTCGATACCTGCCAGTGACATGACAATTGATACTAGATTTATCAAGACTACCACAGTTCATGGATATAAAACTTGCATCTCTTTAAAATTCAACATGAAACAAATGGGACAAAACTACTGGAATTCCTCAATTAATGCATGAAATTAAATAAACATAACTTGAATGCTAAGCGCATTCGGAACAGTGAAATCTAATCCCATAGCATATCAGTACAAGAAATTATAAGCCATAATATACAAAATAACGAAAGTTTCACTAGAAGTTGGCAGCACCACAAATATGGTCCATGTCTATTTTGAATACTTCTGATTGAAGGGCCATGTCTTTCAAGCTCATCTTGAATAGATACCACCCTTCCTGTTCTTGTTCAACAAAGAGTTTATGAAAAACAAGAAGAAGCAATTACTGCATTGTATAAACCAATAAATTTGGTTTCCTATGCCACGTGTCACTCTATTATATTATTATCATTGGAATTACAAGGGCAAAATTTGGACATACATAATAACCAAATTAGACGTTACATGGAATGAGACAAACCATTAACAAAATAAACAGGATTAAGCCAATGGTAATAAAGTTTCAAATTCTAAAACAAAACTACCAACATGAAAAAAGAATGCTCATAATCATCACCCCCAAGATAAAGACAAAACTAACTAAAGCGCTAAAATTCATATAATAATAAAAATAAAATTTGAAATTTTCAACAAAGAAAAAAAAAATACAAAATACAAAATTTTTCAGAGCCAAATGCAAAGAGATAGAAAAAAAATCCTCAAAAGTAAATAGAAATGGCCGTGTAGAGGTGTAAAAGATACTTACCACTTGTACCTCAAGAAATGGCCGTCAACTGGAGCGGACTCGGGCACATCATCGTTGTAAACAGTCTTATCGGGTCGGCGTAAGAGCACGTAAGGCGTGAGTTCACAACCAACAATGGGAATTTCAGAAGGGAGATGCACACGTTGCACGTTCAGCATGCTTTTTCTTTTTTTCAATCTTTAACGCAATTGACACCACAATGTAATCCTATCGAACCCAATCGAAATCCAAAAGGAACAATTCTTATATCTTCTAGGAACAAACCACAAGTAAGTAGGTGGACATGAGGCGAATCCGCCATTTACATTACCCAAATACCATCCAGCCTTATCGTCGAACTCAAAACAAAACCCTAGATATCACATACCCCAAAAGCCCCCAATAAAGATGCCTCCACGAATCAATCAATAACAATAAAAAACAACAGAAAATTCCACAGAGAGAGAGAGAGAGCGCAAATAATTAAAGGAGACAAGGGTTTATTTGTTATCGAGGAATTTAAACTGAGACAGATCGATTGAAGAAGAGAATATAGATCAAAATCTATAGAAAGAATGAGAGAAAGGAGAGAGACTTGGGGAAAGGGATTGATGATTAGGGTTTTATATTTTATAAACAAAGGAAGTGAAATGAAAGTAAGACGACGAATCTGCTCCAATCCTTCTAATTCTATATAACAAAACGACGTCAATTAATAGAGAGTGGAGTTGAGACTTGAGACCGTGGCCCATTAGATGAGGGAGCTTTGTAACATTTATACGCATATATAAGTTTAAAAATACGTATTTTATACATAAGTTATTTTAA
Source organism: Elaeagnus macrophylla (assembly GCA_029378325.1). Classification (NCBI taxonomy): domain Eukaryota; kingdom Viridiplantae; phylum Streptophyta; class Magnoliopsida; order Rosales; family Elaeagnaceae; genus Elaeagnus; species Elaeagnus macrophylla. The sequence goes on from CM055641.1 coordinate 8,186,317, forward strand.
TTATTTTTAATTAATTTCTATTAATTATTTGAAATAAATATAAAATTAATTTTTATATGATTTCAAATTAATTATAAAATTAAAATTTAAAATTTAAAATTTTTATTAAATATGATAATCATAGTATGATTAAAATTATTATTAGATATAATTATTATTCTGTTATCATATTTAATATAATTATAAATCTTAAATGGACAATACTATGTTAAAAAAATATTTAAGTGTGATTTATATTTTTATATATAGCATAAATTTAAATTAATTATATTATAATATGTTAGAAAGTCATTTAAAAATAAATTAATTTATAATTTTTTAAAAATAAATATGTAACATTTCGTGTGATATAAAAATAAGTAAAATTTTGTGTGATATAAACATTTCGCTACCCATCCCCCAATATATGATTTGAGTGCTATTTTTTTTTATTTTTAATTATCCTAATACCCTAGTTCTTTTTCTCTTCTTGAAAGCTAAAGTGTTTAGAAGACTAACAAGAAAAAATATTTTACTGTACGATTTATAGCAGTACTGTTTATCTAATAATATTTAGCGTATTTATGCTCGTATTTTTGCCTCGAGATCAAAATTCTTAATATTATGAAAAATTTAACTTATCGAAATAGGAATTCTTATTTTGTTTTCTTATCAGATTTCTTTCTATAAGAGCCTTTTTTCTGTAGATTAATTTCTTTCATATTTTTTTTTATTGCTTCAAATAAAGAATATTTATTTGTGATTCTTTACCTATTTGTTGTTCTAAAGTGATATTTTTTCATATTAATTTTAATTTAAGATAATTTATGTTTTATTTATGTTCACTTTATTTGTATTTTGTTATAAGGTTAGATATGTTGTGTTCAAGATCTTAAATATTATAAGATGATATTAAAATTTAATTGATTCCGAAGAACTTTCAAATTATCAATTAAAATAATCAAATAATTAGTTTAAAAACCTTATAATAGGACGAATTATGAAAGCTCATGTTTTCTTCATATGTCAACGAATGTTGTTAGCTTTAGTTTATCAAATTTAATTATTAATGCATTTAGATGAATGTATCTTTAATTTTTATTAATAAAATTTAATTTTATCTAAAAAAAATAATAATGTATTATTTTTAATCAAGTTATTCTTTTAATAATAGAAAAATCAATATATTTTTAAGGAAAAAAAAAAACTAACAATTTTAACTAAAAAATAATTTATCTTTTATATGGTAGGTTTCGACAAAAATTATCACTCTTAATTTTCAAAGTTTTATTATGCCTATTTTTTTCTTTCTTTTTTAAAAAGCCTTTTAAAGAATAAGACTACTGTTACACATGCACATCATTATAATTTATCTTCTATGGTGTGAGCCTTTATCTTAAAAAAGTTGTGTACCCACCACAAGAAGAATGAGATTTATGTGTAAGTTCGACTAGAAGATACCATAAACTTCGTACAATCACCCGAATGAGCCTACCCGAGTTATTATGCACTATTCCTATATACTTAAATTCTAATTTTATTATTTATTTATTTAATTTTAAAGGTTATAAGTTGCAATAGTGTGGTAGGATAAAACATGACCGAAAAATAAAGTTTTATAGCAGTATTTTAAAAAATATTAAGAAAGACCATAAGAGTTATTTTGATCTATCCATCTAATGGTTCTAAAACTCTGAATTTTATTTGTATTTTATTGCTTTTTACTAAGTTTATTTTATAAACTATACAAATTATTTAAAATAAAATAAAAATAAACAAAAGGTAGAGGAACAGGACTAGATGAATCTACACATTGTGGAGGGAGATGTCTTAATACAATGAATTGATATAAATTCGAGAAAAAATGTTCCACATATTATTGTGGGAAAAATATCCCATATAATTTATTTACTTATTTTTATTTATAAATAGTAATTGAGAGGGAGTGATTTAATTAAGATTTTTTAATTAGAAAATACCAAATTTTTACATCATTGTTCTTGATTTCCATTCTTGAACAGGGTTGGCAATCTTATAAAACACTTAAACATGACACTAACAAGACCCAAACATGATCAAAACACAACTGAATTTTAATTTATTGCAAAATGTTTTAGAAACATAAATGTCATATTATTGTATCAACAAACTCGCAAACAAAACAAAACAAAACATATCCGATTTATACTTTTCTTTTGAATAATGAGCAATTGGCATTATTGTACTAAAACTGCCAATAAAGAAAATTATACAACATTGAAATCATGACACACACACACAAAAAAAAGAGGGAAAAACCTTTGATAGGATGATAATACATGATCATGCAAGGAAATCACTTTTGATCCCTTTTACAGATAAAAAGAAGAGAAAGGAAAAAAAAAGAAAAAAAAAAAGAAAGAGAAAAGCGATATATATTAAACATATTACATAATTAAAGTAATTTAATGAAGTATTAAGAAACTAATCATAATTTATTTTCTAGCTAAACATTCCTCTTCCTTTCATAACATGCCTTCTTAGACCTGGAATGTGAACATTTGTGATGTAATCTCTCCAATCTATATTTCCAACATCAAATCCAAACTCCCTTTTCTCTTCTCTAGACATTTTGTTCATAAGGCTTTGAATATTGCTATTATCAAACCTGTCACAATTTATTTTTTAAAATTAAATAAGAAATGGGAAAAAATATGTAAAGTTAATAAAATATAAAAAAATTAATTAAGAAAAAAATTCTTGAAATTAATAGTGAGTGAAAATCATGGAAGTTAAATAAAATACATGTAAATTTATTGTAATAATTTTTAATTATTAAAATGAACCCAGATAGCTTATATATGTAAAAAATATTCCATGGAATTATTTTAGCAAGAAAAAGTCTACGGGAAAATTATTATAAAGCCCGTAAGATTTTTAAAATTACAAATATACCCTTCAAGTTTGAAAAATAAGCAATTACTTCATCTCCATTATTGTTTTATTACATCCTCACCTGATCAATTTCTTGTTTTTCTCTCAAATATCTTCCTTAAGAAAAAAAAAAATAGTGATAATAAGAGATTTAATTGTTATTTTTCAAACACAATAAATCTTTTTTTGCTATTTCATAAAACTTGAAGGGAGTATTTGTAATTTACCCTTATTCTATTAAGGTAAACCTATAATTGTAACACATTTTCCATGAAAATAATTAGATTTTTTTTCCTAAGACATGAAAATAATTAGATAGTTGAAGAGGTATTGGTTGTGTAAACATATAACATATTTAAAAAAAAAAAAAAAAAAACTAAGCTTCCTAATTTACTAAACATACAAATAGTCCAACTTCAAACAAAACTTATATATATTTAATACTAAAGAGGAGGACTCTTACCTTCCACCATAAAATGTATATGGTTCATATATGCTAGCCAAGTACTTAGCTTGTTCCACAGCTTTTCTACAAATCATTTCAAGTTTTTGAGACTTCTTTGCATTCAAATTATTAAAATTTGAAAACCCATTTCTTCTAATGGTATCCCTCCAAAGATGAGAAGAAAATTCTTCAATTGAATTGAAGAGCTTCATAGGTGTAACACAAATTGGTCTACCATTTGAGTCCATGCATGGAGATGCTTTATAATGTTCATAGAGTAATTTGGCAAGATCTTGAAAAGCTAAAGGGTTCACAATTGAAGAAACAACTTGGTAAATGTTTATATTTGAATCTTCTTCACTCATTCCATGTTTTGCCATTGCTGCCAACATTGCATTAACTACCATGTCTGCCGGAACCTGCATATATGTAACAAAGTATTGAGGTTTTCGAAAATTACAAAAAACATCTTTTAAGTTCCAAAAATAGGCAATTACACCCCCTTAATTGTTAAAATTTTATTACAAAATTTTCTCTTAAATTAATATCTACACTTTTTTTTTCTTCTAGCAAATACATCCCTTCAAAAATAAATATAAAAAATATTGACAATAAGATGGTAGTTCTAAAAATAGTTTTTTCTTTTTTCAAATACCTTTATAATAAAAAATAAAATAAAACACTTCTATTGTTATAAAATTTAGGATTAAGTGCATACCATAATTTATTTATAAATATAAATATAGTTATATTTTTAATTCCTTTCAGGAGTTAAACATATATATATATTTTACAGCATGATAAATGCATTTTTTTTTTTATCTTTATATATCCGCGATATTTTTTTTTTTAATAAAGTGATAAACATAGATTTTTTTTTTTTTTAGTTTTTTAAAGAGTTAAAAATAAGATCCCTTAAAAATGGATAATATAGAAATGAGAGGGTAAAGTTTAATAAGAGCCTTTCTATTTCACAAGCTCTTATGTCTTAATTAATGAGTTTTTAATATAGTGCATTCAATCTAGAATACCTAGCTATATATGTAAATGAAAGAAGAAGAACAAGACATTTTTGTACTTGTACGTTTTTAATTAAGAGGTTATCTTAAATTTGTTCAATTTTTCTTCTTAGTAGATAGATAGAGAGATAGAAGGAGAATGCTCAGAAGATTTGATTAATTACCACATCAAGTACTCCATTTGGATCTACAGGAAAACCTGTGAGTTGTCCCTTCCCATAATACAAGACTATTGGGTCCATCATCCTGGGAAAAAAATTTATCATTTTTTTTTCTTTCTTTTCATAAACCATAAAAAAAGGGTTTTATGTCAAAGCTACATTATTTCAAACTTCAAAGTAAATTTAATTAATTAAAATTAATTTTATGAGTAATAACGTGCAAAATATGCGAAAATTCACTATATTTGAATTATACATAATGTACAAAGCTATGAGATTGCTAGTACATTTTCGAAAACACATCCATGCATGTTCTGAAAATCTACATTTTAAAATATGCCTAACTCAACTTACATAGTGAGTTTTTGTATAACTTGTTTATCATGCTATAAGAAAGAAGTGAACTAAGATAACTACCTGTTGCCTTCCATCCATCCGGGGAAAGGGTCTTTACAAGTACTTTCAATGACACTAGGCCTTATTATGACTACTGGAATATCCTTTCTCTTCTTATCAATCAACATTTCTCCCATTGCCTTTGTGAACACATAAGTATCTTGCCATCCATATACTTTAGCCCTAATCATGTATGTAAGACACAAATTTGAATAGGTTAGGAGTGAAGATCATAGGTTAAATTAGACGGTTTTGGGTAAATTTATACAAGGCAAAAATAACATGGTCTGTTTGAAAATACATTTTACAAAATGCAACTTAGTTCATTTTGATTTGTTTAACAGTTTAGACCCATATCAAAGTTTATATAATATGATTTTTTTTTTTCTACTTGAGGACACAAAAGAAGAGAATTGTAAATATTACCTTTCTAATCCCAACTCTTTCATCTTTTGATGAGCCAGTGAATTGTTTTTATCAAAAACTTCCTTACAAGTCATTGACAATTGAATTTCATTTTCAACACTCAAGAATGGTAGAAATCTTGGGGATGTGTCTTCCCTGGAAATGCTTTCTCCTATGGAAAATGGCTTCTCCATTATCCTTCCTTGTCTTTGTCCATTCACATAAGCTAATAAATACAAGGGGCAAAAATGACTTTTTACATTCAGTCAATTGGAAGCAATTAAGTACTTCTCATAAATTTTATTTTTTTTAAACTTAATTTTTAATCATTTTTGCTTACCTGTTGATACTTGCAAGAACAATTTAATATTCTTGCACATTTTTGCAAAATCCATAAGATGACAAGGGCCTTTTGTGTTTATATCAAGAGCAATATCATACCTATAAAAATAAAGATAATCCAAAATAAATAAATAAAAATCATAATTTAAAAAAAAAATTATTTTTAGATTTTTAAACATAGTGGACAAAGACCAACAAAATTACAAAAATAACCTTTCATCAAATGTAGTACTTGCTGCAGAGTTAACAATAACATCAACCTCTTTCACAATATTTTGAGCTATCTCTTGTTCTATTCCAAGATCAGGCTCACAGATATTTCCTACAACTGGAATAAGTTTCTTCATCATGAAGGCTTGGTATGCTTTTCCATAAATTTGCTGAAGCCTCATGAAAAGCTCTGTATTTATTATCTAAAAATACTCAACCATGAATTAGTAATAAAATTGTGAGCTAGAGTAAGATTAAAAAAAAATTACAATGTAATTTTGAGATTGCAACAATTTCACCATCTAAGCTAAAATATGTGTATTTTAACAATATAGAATAAATGTGTTATTGAAAATATGCAAAACTGCCGACGATATGTACGGTTTTACGAGTGCGTGAATAGTATAATAATTTTTAAAAAAAATGCAAAATCTCAATGTAATTGTAAATTTTTTTTTTAATAGGCAATGTAATTGTAATTTGAAGCATAATAAATATCAAATTAAAAGAAAAAAAAATTATACAAAAAAATAATAATATAAAATTATGCATTCCTTAGAGGTGAATTAGTGCATACTTCATTTTTCAATCTTTCTGTTGCAGCTTCCTTGTTCTTTGCCTTAATCAAAAGAAATATATTTTCAACATCTGGCTCTGTCCTTAGTATCTTTTCTATAAGAACTGCATACAACATTTACAAAATCATTAGAAGAATGAAGGATCACAATAAATAATCACAAATTGGTTACATATTTAAATCACTAAAAACCAATGCAAAATCATATAAGTAATATAATATCGGAAAAATTATTACAAAACACCCAAAGTTTTTTAAAAATTACCCTTGATGTTTAGAAATTAGGTAATTACATATATTATACTATTGTTTTGGTACATTATACCCTTAAATCTCTTTTTGTTGATTTCTACTGCAAATATTTCCTTAAAAAAAGTGAAAACATTGTAATAAAGGATGTATAAAAAAGTAAAAATAGTGAAATAAGGGATGTAATTGTTATTTTTACTTACAAAGGTTATTATTGTTTTAAAAATCTTAACCAAGGTATTTGTAATTAACTCCTATAATATACAAAAGTCTTTTTGAACAAAACTTTTGTCCAACAACAATTGATATGGCAAGTAATTACCAACTGTCTTGGCCAATAATTATATGTAGCATCAATTGTTGTAGAACAATGACTTTGATGTAAAGAATTGCTCTATAATATAATATAATACAAATCAAGCACAATACCTTTTCCTAGAAACCCAGTTGCACCAGTGATAAAGAAACTTTTTCCCTTAAGAAATTTGACAATTCCAAGACCTTTATCAATAGGGCTTATCAAAGAGGTACTAGATGTTGTTCCACTACCATAAAGCACCAAATCCTTAACTGAAATTTCTGCTTGGCTTTTCCCATTTGTAGATAATACCAAACTTCCTTTTGAATCTATTAGACTAGCACTAGTGTGTTCCTCTCTATTGTTTGGTAATGTTGATGATCTTTCTACGAAAATTGAAGAAATTAACCCACTTGTACTAGTCTTTGTTACATTTTTGCCCATTTGATGGCAATAAACCAAATTTCTCTTCTTGTTCTTCTTTAATAAGTAGAATTGATCATGTTTTGGTGCAATGGACAAAGAGCAATTTTGGAACATAGATTCCATAATTGGAAATTTTGTCAAAAAAAAAAAAAAAGTTTAGAAATAACACAAAACTTTGTAGCTAAAGATGGGTTATGGGTTAGGCTTGGAGTTTTTAGCTAGGTGATCTATTTTTGAACAATAATTAGAAAAAAGAAAGTAAAGTTTAGAAGAAAATAAGAGATGGGTTTGGTTCAATTTTGAAGATAGAGAGAGGTAAATAGGGAATTAGAGTTGAAGGAGATAGGGATTAGGTGAAGTTAAGATGGAGATTTATAGTAGAGATTTTGATCTCTTGAAACGGCTTTATTTTTGCAACCCTTTTCACACTTCCTACCAAAGGATAAGATGGTAGGAGACTCTCTTTTGTTCTTTGTTTTGATTAGTGTTTCTTTGTTAAGAGTATGTTGTTGTTAATATTTGTTTTTTTTAGTTTATAACATAAAAATGATGAGGAACAAAGGGTGTGACATGTATCTTATTTGACGGATTGTGCAACAATCAAGTCAAACCTTATTTTTACTTCAACTAAAGTCGCAAATATTCATTTAGCTATTAATATTATGTAACAACTTAACATTAAATAATTTTGTTAGTGTAGGGTAAAATTGTCAATTATTACATTGATGTAGTAGAATCAAGGGATGACAAATCATGTAATTTAATTGCATCCTCTCCAGTTAGCTCCATATGTATTATGGTGTCATTTTACCATGTTTTTGTTTTGTTGACTCATACATACAAATATATGAGATTATTTTATTTACGATAGTAGAAAATATCAATATCTTTAGGAATATAAAATAAAAAAAAATACTTAGTTTTAACTAAAACATATTTTTTTATCGTGTTATTCCTAAGGAGATAACAAATTGTACAAGTGATTGATATTTTATTTAAGTGATACAAATAGGGTGACAATATCAAAACTTTGCTAAAGGAAAACTAATTTTAGGCAATATTGCTCATGATTACATGATTGATCACATAATTAAAGAAAAAAAAAATCATGATTAATCACATAAATGATGTGATTCCATTATTAGACAGTTAATATGAGATTGGAAAGACGTTAACGTCTAAATGAGTAAATTCCAAGATAAACTCCTTACCCTATTCTTTGAAAATCTTTTGTCCATTGCAACTATATTTTCTTTCCTATATTGAAAATTCCTTATTTAAAACATAACACTTTTTATGTAGTATTTCAAATAAGTGAAATGTGATATTAGTGTAATTATTTTTTAAAAAAATATAACTATTTAATACTTAATAAAGAGAATAATCAATAAAATTATTAGGAAATATATTTTAAGAATAATGAATAATTTTTCAGTAGTACCGATAAGCCAAATTTAGGATCATTCGAAGTGAATAAGTGCAAATTTATGATTGGATTAAAACTAGCGATGGACATTTATTAGCGAAAGCCAATAATATTATCTCAACTTAAAATAAAGAGTGAATGGTTACATTAATCGGTCCTCAAACTAAGCATTAATCAACATAAACATCCCAAACGAAAAAAGTTAACAGTTTAATTATCAAAGTTATTGAATATAATATTTATGTTATGTTTATTATACTTATATTTTAAATTTATTAATGATTATTGCACTCATATTTTCAAATTTTATTATTTATTATACTTGGGTTCTAAAAATTAACAAATTTGAAATATAAGTGTAAGTAAATTCATTTAAAAAAATTTCTGTTAAAATATAAGAGACTCTTTTTATGAGCCTTTCTATAAATAAAAAATAGTTTGAAGATTAACAAGCCCTTTCACCCTTGTTTTCTACTTTAATTATTTTTCCTTCTCCCTTCTACCGTCATTTATGTTAAAATAAAGGGTGAAGAACTACACTAATCTTCAAATTAAGCATCAATTAAGATAAAAATCTCAAAACGAAAAAAATGTTGATAGTATAATTCATAAAGTTATTGAATGTTGTATTTAAGTTCTGTTTATTATATTTAGATCCATAATTTACTGCTATTTGTCTCCGAACTTTATTGAGTTAAAAAAAAAAAAAAAAAATAGCACCCCTTAAACTTGTAATAACAAAACTAGCACTCCTTGTGTTCAAATTTATATTTTCATAATTAAAAAAATGATTAATATGTCATTTTTCTTTGAACACTCATTCAATTAAAATTGAACGACGACAATTTAGACCCGTTCAATATTTTACGTTCAAATTTCACGTTCAATATTATTGGGGTACTAGTTTTGTTACTATAAGTTTTAGGGGTATTATTTTTAATAAATTTCTAAAAAAAAAAAAAAAAAAGTAATAAATTTAAGAACTTAAATGTGACTAATGCTTCTAATTTAAAATTTATATGTTAAAATATAATAAATTGAATTAAAATATTAAATTTTTTAATTTGGGAACATTTCTATGAATAAAAATATAGTTTGAAGAACATTTTATTGTCTAATTTAACTTTAATTATTTTTCCTCTTCACTTCTACCGTCATTTATGTTAAAATAAATAAATGACCTTTTTTTTTAAAGCAAACTAAGCATTTCAGTTATTAAAAAAATAAAAAATAAAAATCTTTAAAATGGTTTAATGTTTATTTTTATTAATAAAACCTCAAACATCTACTACTATTTTAGAGTTAATTACTCAATGAATTATGACTTTTGTTTAATGGTTTTCCGAATAGAATGATTCATTAATAAAAAAATAAAAAATAAAAAGACAAAGTGATATATACAATGAAGTATGAATCTGAGTGCAATCAAATTATATTTAATTTGTTAAGCCAAGAGCCAGAAATTCTTGTGGGTTTTGGTATTAAGAAGATAGCCACCATTTTGACCCTTTTTCTGTACGGCTACACAAGTGCACTTGCTATTTTCAATCAAGTAATCTGCTGTGTCTATTGGTTTTGCCCCCTTTGCCATTCCTCCTGGCTTATATCTATCATCACCCAAAATATCACATTTTAGTTCTTTTACATTTTAACAACTCAAAAAATCAATAAAAAAAACCAAATTATATATATATATATATATATATATATATATATAATCTACACGAACACAACTCAACCAACATGAATTATTATTTTTAGTTTTTTTTTAACAGCAAAGTGGATGACTTTATTATTTTTTGTTAGGAACTTAGGATTGATATTATTTCTTATGTGATTATAAAGTTTTTACTATAATAAATAAATCAATATGACAAAAATAAATGAATTTTTTGTAATTATAAAAAATATATGAATATGGATTGAGCAATACGAATAAGAACAAACATGACATGATTGAAAAAATTTTCAATTGAGTGAAAATATATATTTACTTCGCATAATTTGTGTACAAGAAAATTGATGTATATTTACTCAGGTCAACCTATAGTTGAAAGTTTTGTAACAAACCCAACTAATCAAATATTTCTTTGGTAGAGACACTAACCAAAACTTCTAATAAAAGAAACCTAACTATATTGTTCATTAGACGAGTTCTTTAATATATATATATATATATATATATATATATATTGAATTTCTCGATGTCAATAAAAAAATTGAAATATTTAAATCATCAAACAATTTCCTACTTACATAATCATTATGACTTGGTGAAAAACTCATGTTTGACAGTTTTCTATTAACGAATGTTAATATGAGTGAAATTTGAATCTTTTTGTTATAGTGTGCACTTAAATTAATAAGACATGAATCACATTATTTTTGTATTATATTTTCGAGCATTTTTTTTCTTTAAAAATAGTTGAAACTCACCCGAGTAATGTGGCAGAAAAACTCTTTCTTTGCCCTGTAACAAGTACATCAATCCCAAGTGCAGTGGTTTGAGCAAGAATTGTCGCTGCCTTATCTTTCCCATCAAGTTGGGTCACCCTCTCTACATGAACGCGTACTTTAGGTTGCGCAACTTTGCATATTCGCTTCATTTCTTCTAGGAAATCCACATTCTCTCCTTCTAAGTTGTTACTACTTTCAATTGATGAAACATTATTCGGTCCAATCGCGGTCAATATAGGAAAGTAATTTGTCCTAATTCGAAGAAATGTTGAGAATGTGAATAATTTCCATGCATTAGGGAATTCAACGTGGAGAAGAATTAATTCATCATGTTCATGAATTGCATGAGAAAGTGCATACTGAAGTGCACCGGTTGATTCTCTTGTAGGATCAGCAACAACCATAATTTTTCTTGAATTAGTAGTTTGTGCATTATTATTCAGATGATCACCCTCCATAACTACACCTTAAGAAATCTTGTTGGCATTAAGGGGCAAAGGCTCCTCTAAGAGGGTTTTGGTGTGCAAGTTGCTAGAAAGCAACATATAGAATAATAAAAGCAAAGCTACGAGTTTTTTGGGTTTTGTTTGTCTTTTTATAAAAAAATGAAAGAACAATAATAATGTTGACAGTTTATTTAGTTAGATATTGTTTTTAGTTTTAGTTTTTGTGATTGTGATTGTGTGTTTTTGTACTAAATTTGGGAAAATATATTGGATATTATCCATAAGAATCGGTCCAATTAATATTGCCAGCAAAGTTCACAAGGAGACAAGCTTCTCTTACAAATTACAATAAATAATTTTCTTCTTAGTTTCCAAAATTTAATTTGAAATAACCAACACGATTACAACGTAGAATGAAATTCCAAAAGTTGTTAGAAGTCCTTTTTTTTTTTTTTTTTTTTTTATAATTATATTAAACCTATATATTTGGAGCTTATTTGTTTTGTTTTAATGTTTAAAAGTCTTGTTTTAATTATTTTTAAAGAAACGGGGCGTAAAGGTTTATTAAATTAGGTTATTTATGATATTTGATTCTTTAAATTATAAATGATATTATTTAGGCTTTTAATTTTAAAAAAAGTGGCCAATTAAAAACAAAACATATTATTTTAATAATTTTTTAATTAAAATATTATTTTTAAAATAATATTTTTATATAAATATTAAGATACCTTAATTGACCTCTGAAAAAAATAATAATTTAATAAAAAAATTATTAAAATAATATATTTTATTTTAAATTGATTCATTTTTTTAAAGCTAAAGAATTAAATGACACAAATAATCCAATTTACAAAATCTTTATGACATTTTTCACTATTTTTTAATAAAGAAAAATAATTGATAAATTATCATTAATGGTAAAACATTCCATAGAATTCTAATTGTTTTATAGGTTAAACTATACTTTTTGCTAAATGGACTTTTGTCCACCAACAAGTGTTGAACTTGTAACCTTCCTTTTATTGGGAGGGATGTTTTGCCATTGGGCTACAAGGCCACCGACCGGTTAAACTATACTTGAATGTAGTTCAAACCAGCGATTTGAAATAAGTATAGTAAATCTTGCCGCCAACCACAAGAAAAACCCAAAAAATTATAATCTAGCATATCAAAAAATAGTCCTTTTTTATGTGGGTACATATAAACAGTTTAACAAGTGATGAGAGAAATATGAAAAGGGTATGAACATATTACATGCATGCCTCATTTCAGCTAATAAGACGAAAATTTCATTCGTGCTTTAATTCATGTATGTTAAAATTTCTCACATCCAAACTCTACCTTTTAATTTGCTTAACTCATCCTTCTTTATAAAAAGTACTAAAGCTGAACCCCAAGTGGGATGATTTACGAGGGGAGGGGAAAGTAAGCACTTGTGCATGACAATAATAGCATAAGAGAGAATTTCCCTTAGGGAGCTAAAATTGCTAAATCGTTTTCCTTGGGCGTTTAAGAAGAAACATTATTAAGTACAACAAATACACAATTTATTCTTGTGTAACGATGCCTGACACACCCAGTGATATATAATACAAAATGAAAATTCTCAATTTTCCTCTAGATGATACATCAACGATAAATTGGTTTATTAAGTAGGTCCTAATAGTAACATTAAAAAAAGTGTAACAAGGTATAAGGTAAGGAAAAATCATTGCATTAAAAAATCGAAAACTGTTTATATGTACCCACATAATATCACCTTCTGCAGCTTATGTCCCACTCTCCGGAATTAAGAATGTCGATTTTGGTACCCGTTGCTTATTAAACTTGGTTCTCCGGGATATTACAGGCAGTGCTACCATTCTGGTGGAGATCTGCACGAGAGAATTACTAAACGGATACACAACCAGGGGCGGAATTCTTAGGCCTTTTTGAGAACAAAGAAGATAAAACAATCAGTAATCAGAAAGAGATAGCTGATTGTGAGCTTACAAAGCCATCTCCAAGTGCACGATGAGCACGAAGTTGAATGCATGTGCTTAGTTAAGGGCATAGTGAACACGCTCTAGAAGTTGCACAACTTGATTGACAGAGATTGTTGAAGATAAATTCAAACTCCCCCTTGGAATACCCTTTGTGCCTAGAGGAAAGGATAATACAGCTTCTTGTTGTATGCTTGTAAGCTCCAAGAATTGAGTGAGCATATCACCGTCAAGTATTTTAGGAACTTCTATCTGCATTAATAATACAAAGTTACTAAATTATAGATTTGGAAATGTCAAATTTTTGCACAAGCTCAAAACTATCAAGATTCTTAACAATCCCTTGAGTTCAACCTCTAGAATTCATCATGTTGCAAACACAATTTCAGAAACTGGCCCGACAATACTAATGTAAATAAGATAGATCTCAGTTTTCCTTACTGGGTTTTCACGGCTATGGAACTCATTGTGATCATTTCCAAGAATAGGAGCAGTTAATGGATGAACCACAAGTCTAGCTTGGACAGCTTCTAGGAGCTCATACTCCTCCCTACAGAAAATTGGAATAAACATACTGGAAAATCACAATGAAATTTACAAGAAAAATTGAATAGCAGTTCAGTACTGCATTAACCATATTTTTATTACATACAATTAAAAAAAAAAATGGAGATGCCCTAAGTAGGTCGTATACAAATTTGGCCTCTAATTATATTAAATCGGTTATGGTATTTAGTGTAATTCTCTTAAAGAATAGCACAAGACAGGGATTGAACTGACTCAAAGAATTGAAAACAAGACTGGATTAAATGCAATAATTAGTCAACATCTTCATTTCAGCCCCTAGTGAAAAAAATTAAAAGTTATGCCATTGTTTTGGAGCCTATAAATAGATGTAAGACCACAGGATGTAACAATAGTCAAGGTTGAAAAATATTTCTCATTAGAGTATTTTCGGTCTTGGTGTATTCCATGACTCCTATTTCCTTGGTGGATTCCAACGTTTCTATTATGGTGGGTTCCAACATAATTATAGTAAGTTGTAGAAGTCTGCTACAACCACCCCCTTTATGTGCTTCAAGTCTGCCTCATCCCCTCTCTCTTTAACTTTTTTTATTTTTCAATGTTTTCTAAACATATTAATCACGCCCTTGTGATAATAAAGTGACAGAATTAGTTAACGAAATGCCTGCAATTTATAAAATATGGCGCATTCCAATACTCAAGAGCATGGGCAGGACTACATGCCCTAATGACTAGAGTAGGTAGTCATGCAACAAATTACCAATAAGATGGAATGCTTTTTGTTAGCGTCAAGAGTAGAGAACTCTGATTCATGTAGTTGAAATATATCATTATTGGTAAAGCCAGAAACATCAATGCATACCTTGATAGAGGTATATAGGTTATTATGCTTCCTAGCAACGTGCTGGTGATAATAGTGTTGTGTGACAAGTCAAGATTTACATTGCTACCACTTAATACACCATCAGCTGGAAATTTGTAAGAAAATGATCCCTGCAAGACAAACATGGGCAAAACATCAAACTATACCTAACTATGCACAACAAAACTCCAACACTTATAACTATGATATAAATGCTGAGTCTCGATTGAAACTAATGACAAACTGATAATAATCTATCAATTATTTCAGTGCATGAAATAAATGGTGAAGCCAAGAACAAAACTTTCTCCCACAAAAAATTATCATCATTCCCATTATCATCAACATTCAAAACTCTCATTCCTCTCCATTCATAACCCCAAAAATGGCTCCAAAACAACAATTCCTCTCCAATGCATGGAAAAGATTTCCAGCAATACTAATCGCCAAGATTCTACAGTAGTCTAATTATGTCAGGCGAAGGCCTTACACCAACTTTTTCTTTAATACTCTTGTCAAGTTCATTTGCAAACAGATTAGTGGAGGGCAGCGGCTGCTTAATGGCTATAGAATTCTTGGAATTTTTTTTGGTATATCTGATTTTTTCCCTAACAGATCAGATTATTTTTAAAATAATCAGAAAGAACTTGGGATTTTTAGAAGGAATGAAAAGGGCGAAATTCGAGATTCAACGATTGAGAAAGAAGATAATGAGGGATTGATTGGAAATTTGAAAACAAAGATTATGAAGCACGAAGGCATTTCATTTTATGATAGCAACCTAATGTATGAGGGCAGAGAAAAAATACAAATAGAGAGGAAGAGAAGAAGATTGAAAATTTAGAAAATAAATTGAACTAGAGAGAAGGATAATTGGGGAGAAAGTCTCCATGAACGCTCAACAATAATTCATCAATAGAGGCTTGTTTAATACTGAACTACGATAGCAAAAGCTCTATTTACTGAAAACCTAAACGTATTTACGTATAAACTGAAATTTCATCTAAAATTATATGCCTAAAGAGGTAAGAGCTCCTAATGAGATAATAAAAGGTATCTTAAAATAATGCTCACCACACCATCCAAAAAGAATTTACAAATATAACAAATTTTAAGTTCATGCAAAAGGGACCACCACCAAACATACATACGCTCTTCTAACTAAACCAGCGTATCTTTTATGTTTTGAATTTTCAACTGATTTTACTCCCTTGCATTAGGTCAAAGAAACTATTCTTAAATTATTTTAAGGAACTAGAACATTTGTGCAATACTGCTTAAGTAACTTAATATGTGATTAAAAAGGACGTACCTTCTTGATGCTCATAGCTATCTCACCCATATAATAGGCACAGCTAACTGTTAAGTTGCATTCTGGACTAGCATTATCTGGAAGACAAAATAGTAACAAATAAGCCCTATACATTCAAATTCCAGCCAATGCTAAAAATGTCAGGCCTAGATAAATTATGGAAGTTAGGCCCTAACAACCTTTTTTCTAGGTCAAGACTATTACTTCACGTAAATATATGATCCAAAATAAAATTAGAATTTTGTTATTTAAGTTTGATTTCTATTGCAATTGTTATTAGATTAAGATTTGTTAATGTAGAAGGTAAGATTTTTAGCACAAGATAACAATGTTTTGTAGGAGAAAGCTTTATTTTTGGTTTTTTTATGGGCATCAGTGTCTAAATAATTCAAACATTATTCTCAGTTTTTCCCAAGTTCTATAAGTTTTAATAGCGGAGCTGTATATCCTAATTAGGTATTGGAGCTTTGTATTGGATAGTGCATATAGCTATTATTTGGTAGTAGATCCATTTTGTACCTTTATAATTATAACATATTTTAAATATAGTATAATGATTCTTACTAAAAAGAATTACTCAAATTCTTAAAAGTTTTGATAAGTCTTAATTGAGAGCTGGAATCTCTTAATTATAGGGATGGAGTTTTGTTAGGCAACTAGTTTCCACTAATTATTATCGTTTACTTATTAACATAACAGAACGTTTCTTAAAAAAACACGTGATTTTTTGGCAAAATATGCAACTACCTTGTTTTGTAATATTTTGAGCAATTCTTTCATTAAACTTTACCTTCTAAATAATTTGAACATGAAAGAACTGCAATGCTCCCCTTACGATCGGAAACAACAGCAGTATCAGTGTCAATTAGAATACAATCAGCAACTAATCTCATTAATGGATCACAGTAAACTTGCTCCAATTTCCTAGCATCCTGCCATACAAGAAAGAAAAGTCCACAACTGTAAGAATGGATGTCTAAACTCAAAATCCCAATTGTCCAAGGACAAAACACCCACTAACATCAAATAGTGAAAATAATAAAAACATAAGATAATAAAAAGTAAAAGTTTAATTTACTACTAAAACTTTTAATGAATTTGCAATTTACTACTTTTAAATTTTTTTTTTATAATTTTAACCTGGTAATTTATGTTTTCGATTCATTTAATCTAGTTTTTTTTCAACTAAACCAAATCAAAAACATAGAGCACTAAATTGATGTAATCAAACATATTATATAATACTCGAATCGTACTTTAAATCATATTGAAAATATAAAGCACTAAAATGACATTAAAAGAACACAGTAAATTACCACCAAAATGAAAGTAAAAATATAAAATGAAATGAAAAAAAGGTGGTAAACTGCAAAGTGAAAATTTGAGTAGTAAATACTAAATGATAAATCATCAAATATTTCTAAATAAAAAACAAGCATATAAAAATAGAGAAAGCCAAGAGATTGCCAGCAGACCAACATAGTTCTTACCTCATGATAAGAGTAGAAAAGGATACCATCTCGGCAGTCACCTACAGCAATTCTTGTAAAATGTGCAGTCAAAGACGTAATCATAAAGCGTGTCCTTGCCACAGCAAACTTTCTCACCCTATGTGAATTGTCATTTGAAAATCCACAAACATAAAACTGAAAATTAAGATAAATATCCTAGTCAGCAATGAAAACATAGTTCACTGCATTAATGTAGAATTACATATTAAGTGCACTAAATAGAAAAGAACCGGAGATAATGAGAGTTAAGACATACAGCATTGCCAGCAGACGCCAAGAAGTAACCATCAAGATAAGGACAGATTGCAAGAACCATTCCAGGCCATACAACTGAATAAGACAATCGTAACTGCCATACATCCGTTTCTCCAAATTTTAATCCTTCACAGCTTGTATCATCTGGGCTGCTGCATAGACTACTACTGGATAACTGCTCAGCAGCATATCCAGCAACTTCATGAAATGGTGAAGATCGTTGAGAAGATGACCCAGCCTTTGAACATAATGTCAATGAACCAGTATCTGAGTTTTGCACGTGTTCAAGGCAGAGAACAATCAGGCGGCCTTTGGTACTGTTTAAAATCCGATTAGGATGCAATGAGTAAAATTATATGCATAAAATAGTACACTATTCTGGCAGCATGCAAATCAAAAGAAAGCCTACCAGCTCAGTTGCGTTAACCATCAGAAAGCATAAATATATTTCATTTTGAAAGGGGGGAAAAACTTTTACATACTAGGTTATCAAGCAATTCTGAAAATAGAAAACTGGAGTCTGACCATACACATAAATATCATAGAAAATACATGGAAAAGAAAATCTACCTCTCAGCCTCACCACTAGGCATTATGACTGGACCAGACGATAGACTGGTACCAATAATGAGAACCTGCTCATTTCCTGCCCTCACAAACTCCATTGCTTTTCCTGTTTCTCCAAGGTCAAATTTAAAAGATGAGAGCACCACCCCACTGAGGGGATCCAGACAACAAACATCAGATGAACAAGTATCGTAAGTCAAATCAGTCCTGAGTACAAGCAATAGCTTGCTTTCACTATGACATAGAACTTTTCGAGGAGTGCCTTCAAGAGAAAACTTTTGCACATTCAGCCTCTTACTGAGCACCATCTCCACCTAGAGTATCATGTCATGGACAGGTCAGAACATCTGATTTTCAGACAGTTTTGAAATAATTTCAACATCATTAAAAACATTTTCCTCAACAAGTTGCAGTTGCAGCACAATTGATACTTTTGAGAACAATGACATCATAAAATGCAAGCATGGAAACAATAATAACTGGTTTAACATTAAGAATGTGAAAGCACGGGATAAAACAAGAAAATACACCTTAAGTTATCAATACCTGAAAAAATGTAGGACTTAGGTCATCTTCTTTTTTTCCTCAAAATGAAACATATCCACAATTATAAAAACATAATTGAGAAGAGCTACCAAGAATTTTGAACTTGAGATAATCACCTCAACTTGAACTAAATATGTAGAGAAACCTGTGAGCTGGTAATAAGAGCTTCTTGAACATGGCTTCAAATATATATTCTTAGCCACTTTTCTTATATATATATATTGTAAGAAACTCAAACTCACAGAACAACCAATTATTATTAAATCTAAATATCCTAGTTAATGACACAAAATATGAAATTTTACATGATGTCTTCTAAAGATATAGACAGGGTTCCAACTTTACCAAGTATTCCTCAAAAGCCAATTTCAAATGCTAAATAACAATCATTTGCAAGATAATGCCACCTATTTTTTCCAAAACATAATAATTTTTAACTAACCATAATGAAAAGCATTCATCGCAGAAAAATAGACTAATCTCATATACAAATATGAAGCTATGAGTATATGCCAATCCACAAGTTTTCAAACTTAAATAGATAAATTCAATGCAATGTCACTTATCATTGCACTATATGCTATATGTCCTCAAACTTTTTACTAAAATTTTTGTTTTTTTTTTTTTTTTGTGCAGAAGTGGGGTGAGTAAAAATCAATCTCCCAATGTTTCATGTGCTGCAAATAATGGAAAATATAAAGGATGAAACAACGGACAATACTATAGACAATATGAATCGGAGTTCATAGGACAATATGAATCTAAGTTCTTACCAAATGTAGACTGTTATCCGCAACAAATAAAATTCCCTTAGGACAATCAACGGAGCACACAGCAGTTACATGTGTTGATGATTGAAATGATATAGATGTATAAGAGAGGCCATGCCTAGCAGTATGCAACAACCAAGGCCTGTCACTTAGAGCAATTATATCAGCATCAAGGGAGTTACTGAGGGGAACTAGGAAAACAGGAGTGATGCCAATGCGACGAATGGCAATCACTTGAAGATTAACAGGAAATTCATGTGTTGAGACATCATTAGGTAAGTATAAGCCAAAACAATCCTGGGTGGACCTGCTTGATAATACAGTGCTTGCATTGGCGAGGAACCCTAAAGTAGCAGGCCACTCAAACCGAAGAAGCATTCCATTCCTCAGCCCAGAAAGAACATAGAAGCGGTCAACTAATACAATCCTTACTTCCTGAGGAATGCAACCGCTAACAGGAGTACCCAAAGTATTTGTTAATGTTATTGTCCCAATTGCAAGCAGTTTCAAGCCTTCATCAGGATAAAAGGTCAAGATTTCCACTGAAGGTTTGTGTGTGCCAACAACAAAACATTTACTGATGTCAACTTCATGTTGATGGCTCGTATCCACCATATTCTTGTGATAGTTTGTACTTCTTCTCCCATGATATTTTGGTGGAATGGAAACACATGATAGTTCATATTGCAAGCTTAAATGTTGCATTTCATAAATTTCATAATGATATGCAGATAGCAACCTTACCCCAAGAATGAAAAAAATGCATGGATTAGAAGTAGAGACAACTATTTGATCGTGTCCAACAGCCCCCAAGTTAATATTCATATTATCTGGGAACCAAGATGTACAAATTGGAGATGGCAAGGGAATTCCTTCGCAGTGAGCAAGCTTGGTGGGCAAGCAAAGCCTTACAGCTTCTTGGTGAATCTGGATCAGAAGTCCATCATTAACAAGGCCACATGCCAAAGTACAAACATTAGACTGGAAACCAACCGAATCAGTCACATCAGTAAAGCTTAAACCAACTGATAGCACCCTAGTTTCTTCAACAAATGATAACACGAGAAAAGAATGATAAGAATCAGTTACTTTCATTTCAACTGTCCAAGTACCAGTTATACCTTCATAGATTGGGGCAGTCCTCAATAGCTTTTCCATACTTATACCACTTCGAATAATTCTCATTGAACCTTCAGGTGCCACTCCACAACATGCAAACATTTGATCATTTGTCTCACCATGGTAATCCACAACTGTCATGTCCAAGATTGGTGCAATGTTTTGAATAGGACTATTGTAAAGCAAACTTTCATTTTCCAGTTTCAGTACCATTCCATCCCCCATCTCGATGAGAGCAGCAATAAAACCACCTTCAACCCACTGAAGTCCCTTGCAGGCCAACCCTTTGTAAAGACAATCAGATTGATGCACCGTCTTAAAACCATTAGAATCAAAGAAAAGTTCAATAAGGAAAAACTCTCCACTATCTACACAAAAGATCAACCTCGGATGTCCAGTATTTAGTGGTTCCCAACTCCACGAACATACATGCTTATAGGTTGATTCTACAGTGTTCTTGTCACCATCTATACACATGGGATCATAATCCCCAAGCTCCAGCAAAGCACAGGCAGCAACATTAAATAAACCTTCATCATCCACATCAGTAATCTTACAAGAATCTTCAACAAAGTTTTGCTCCTCCACATCAGGTGAAGATTTTAAGTTTGTTCTATGAACACAAGCAGGTCCACGAGGATCTCTAAGATCCATAAACACAAAATCACCTGCCCTGAACATAAGGGCAAATCCATAACAGTAAGGAATTTCAACAATACTATATGCTAAAGGTCCAGCATCAACATACTGCGAGATCACAAAAATATTATTCTCTTTGATATTCCATTCCAGTATTAGCAACTCATTTAGCAGTGATCTTCTCCTGCGATGCAAAATGATCTTCTCATGATGATAGCCCTCGAAAAAGAACAAGGAAATAATATAACAATAACATTTTCTACAGATCCACCTAAAATATGGAAAGGGTAATATTAAACTCCATGTACACAAAGTAAGCATACCTATTTAGAAGAATCGCAAGTAAAGGGTTATGCCCCTGACTTTGATGAATAGGATCTTTCGAAATAAAGCACATACTCCATATTGTACCAGATATTCTGTTGTCCTGTACACTTTTGGCTTCACCAACATCCCCTTCAGTATCAAGTGGATAAACTATTTTCTGAAAGATAGCACAAAAATATATCAAAATATCTTTGAACAGGAAAATTGAGTCGTCAACATATAGACAAAATAAAAGGTTAACATGTTCTTCTATTTATTTTACAGAACTTTAATACAAAAACAAGAAAACAGAAGGGAAAAAATTACCTTATCAATTATATCACTTCTTGCAGATGCTGAAATTGAGAACATAGCCAACTGATTTTCATAAGCACTGGTAGCAATGTAGCATCCACTGTAAAAGTAAGAACATTTAGTTTCTTAAGGTGAGCGCTATTGCTTCTTAAAGCTCTTCTTCCTATCTAATTCTTCTTTGAAAGGGAGAGCTATATAGCTGCAATGCTAATGTTCATTGTGTCAGTCTTGCTATGATAATATTAGTGGGCCCTACTAAGAATTTTCGCCACTTTGTCTGATGCCAACAATTGAGCATGTAACCTTAGTCATACTCCAATTGCATCTTAGATGTGGCCAAGTACGGTCACTACTATAGCCTAATTTCTACCGTTCCAGAACAGATACAGAAGCAAGAAAGCAGTAACCGGAATATATATATCTCAGACATGCAAAAAGAGAAGTGACTTGCCTGGAGTCAACGGCTAGCATTCTTCCAAGCTGATTCCTTGAATTTCCTGGATTGGAAAGTTGAACTTGTGTCATTGGAAAGAACCTGAACCAAAAGTTAATGTTCAAGACAGACTAACTTTTCAATAACCCATAACTGATGAGGAAAACAACATTACATTTACCTGCGCATTTCATTGCAAAAATAAAGAAAGGAGAGCTTCCCTGAATCAGAAGTGACAATCAAGAGGTCTCTACCTACCAACTAACGCAAGAAGAAACACCCAATACACAACATTCAGATGGTAAAGTAATAAAGAACTTCCACCAATAAATAATAATATAATTAAGTTATTCTCAAAATTATACTAGTCGAATATAGAATATATACCTTTTGATTCCGAGAACGGAACTTCTCATTCCAGGGCAGAATCGCGAGGTCTTTAATTATGCCAAAAACAGGTTGTTCACAAACAGATTGAACAATCCCATCTTCACCGATTATTACCAATTCTATCGAAGTCTCCTGAGGATCACATACATTTAAGTAACAATTTAGAGTTAATGAACTCTCTATATAAACTAAATCTTCCGAAGTTACAAATTAAGAAAGAAAACAAATAAATGAATAGACCTTTCCGAAGACGACATCGAGCATAGTTGGAGAACGGATGTGGCCATAAACGACTTGGAGAACGACGCTTCCTCTGAGCACGCACTTAGCGAGGTAATGAGCGCAGTTGTTCGATGGCGATGCTCGAGACTTCGCAGACGAGCACTCTTCTTCCGAGACCGCCATCGGTTATACTTTACCCCCACTTTCCCCTCTTCCTCTATCCTTTCAGATAATTTGAGCTATGGCGGTTCCGTTTGGTTATTGGGTAAATCGCAGATTTTAGGGCCAGAAAAGAGTGCAAACGAAGCTGTTTTTTCTCTAACTGTTTGTTTCTGTTCCGGGGGTGTTTCTCATGAAACCGCTTCTTTGCGTCGGAAATGTTTTCAAAATTTATCGTTCTATGACATGGCAGGATCATGTTTGATATCCTCGTCCATACCTAATTGTTAGTAAAAACAAATCGAATATTTTTCGCCAAAGTTTAAAAAAAAAAAAATTTGAGATGAGTATTTTCTAATATATATATATTATATTATCTGTAGCAAAAAATATATATATATTATATTATAAATTTAAAATTATGTTTAATAAATATTAAATATAATATATAAATTATAGATATAATTAAATTATTTATTTTTATAACTGTTAAAAAATAAAAATAAAATATGTTTTTAATTATAATATTGTATTTTTTAAAGTAAAATATATAAAATAATAAAGAATTATATTTCTCCCTTGTGTTTTCCCTGATCATTGAAAAAATAAAAAAAAATTCACAGTTGCATATTCCAATAAAAAAATTTTGACAATACTATTAATGTATTTACATATAATATAATTACATTATTAAAATCATTTACTTTAAGATAATTAATTAAATTAACATGTAAATTATATATAATTCATGAAAATCTCTCAGAATAGCTTTGAGAGCAAAATAAATTCACAATAATGATTTAGATACATGAGTTTTACCGTGTATAATTGTTTTTATAGTGTCAATATTATAGCTAGTTAAAAATAAAAAATAATTTTTTTATATACATGTGTAAAAATTATAAACACATTCATAACTTGTTACAAAAGTGTACATAAATTTTACACATACATGTAATAATATTAAAAACAAAAAGGGATAAATAAAAAACAAAAAATTGCAAACAATGATCGATAATAATAAAAAATATATTGTAAAATAAACTTAAATTAAATTACAAACATTATTATAACTTAACCTCGTTAATTTTTTCTATAATTTAGTAGATCATTCATAAAAAAATGTATTCATTTTATGTACACTTTTATATTTATTTGTATATAAAAATTTAATAAGATAATTATTTATAAAAAGTGTATTTATTATAAAAATATTTTGATATTTATTATTGTATATGAGAAATCAATTCATAAAAAAATGTATTCATTTTATGTACACTTTTATATTTATTTGTATATAAAAAATTAATAAGACAATTATTTATAAGAAGTGTATTTATTATAAAATATTTTGATATTTATTATTGTATATTAAAAATCAATTCATAAAAAAATGTATTTATTATATGTGCATTTTTATATTTATTAATGTAATAAAAAATAAAAACTAACTAAAATAGTACACAATAAAACTAACAAAATAATCACTTATAAAAAGTATTTTTTTATAAACATTTTGATATTTATTTGTGTGTAAAAAAACTAAAGTATTGCTATTTTATTTTAACTATATAAAATTAAATTTAAACAGTAAAATATTTTTTAATTTTTTTATCAACTATTTTGTAAATTTAATATTTTAAGAATTTTTATTTTTTGAGCACTTTTATATATATATATATCGTGTTTTTTATCCATACATAATATCTACAAAAAATTGTGATATATAATATCTAAAAAGATAAATTAGTTATTATCAAATTGTATTCATTATTTAAAATTAAATTAATTAAATATTTTTAATTAAATAAAAGATAAAAAAAAGTAATTTAAAAATAAGGATATAAATAAGTATTTTTTTTTGTTAAATTGGAAAGAAAAAAAAATCCTTTTTGAACTTACGGTTGCCTTTTAATTTTTCTCTCCTACTTGTTTGGGAAAGGATTAAAAAAAAAACACGCATGAGCAAAATTATTTTTTTTTTCTTTCTTCAGAGAGACAGAACAGAGCTGAACAATTGGCACAGTCTGGACTCTTCTAACGTGTTAGAAAAATAAAATAATGACAACACAATTCGCACACTATGTCTCTCTTTCTCTCTTTATTTTTGTTTAATGGGCACACTATGCCTCTATCTTTTTCTCTCTCTGTGGTACAAATATAGCTTGTTTATTACACGTATTAAAGATATTAAATTTATAATTTTTATACAAATATAGGTTTAATTGTAGGATCAAATTTTATTATATAATATAAAAATAATATGATTATATAATAATTTTATACTATTAAAAATTATATATCTAAACCGTAATAAAAATTTAACATAATTTATTTACATTTTTAATTATAAAATTATGCATCTTAATTTTTTTATTTTATTTCAAATTAAAAATAATATATTTTTTATTTTTAAAATTGTAATAAAAATATAAAAATGAATTAAATATTAATTTAAATAAATTTTATAAAAAATTATTTTAAATATAAATTATTTTATTAAAATATTTAAATCAATTTTATTCGACTATATTAAATAATTTGTTATCAAACATGACACATACTAATTATAATATAATTTAATATAATAAATTATATTTAACTTATTTGATTAGGTGGATCAAATATATCTTATGTATCTATTATAAATTTAGTTGAATTTTTTTAATTTTATTTAAAATATATTTTAAATTTTATAAATTTATGGCTTAATAATATATAATAAAATTTAGTATTAGGTTAATCTCTAACTTTTACCTCAATATAATATCTAATTTTTATTTTCTTAAAACATATAATTTGTTTCTGATATTTTAAAATTTAGCAGTACTTTAATAATTTAACAAAATTTGATTTTTAATATTTAATATAAAATTTAATTAAAATTATTAAATTTTAAAAATTAAAACTAAATTATAAGTTTTAAAAAATTAAAAACTAAATATTATTTTCACCTGAACAAAATACTAAGATATGATTGAATTTCAATATCATGTACGTAGTTATTTTTAAAAAATAATTTATATTTATACACCAAAATGGTCACACACACTCGGCGTTTTTAACCATGCAAGTGAATCTATCACATCCTATCAAACCGAAAGCAGCCATTGCCTACTCTTTTAGCCCTTTTCGCTACATATTTATTCGTAGAGCACTCACCAACTTCTTTCCAGCTTTCTCAATCGGAAACCAAAACAAACCCCTTATCAATTGATTTTCGATTTCGCTAATCAAATTCAAACGTAATCTATATCTTTTTTCTCAATTCTGATTCGCATTCAATTCAATTCCCTTTTCGGATCCCGGAAGGACAAACCCATTACTTAATTTCAAATTTCGTTTCGCTTTTGATAGGATTACATCGCTATCAAAAGATTGTAACGTGTGTGTTTGGGATTAAGGATGGGCACTGTTTTCGAATGAATTATATGGTAGGTTGAATCGAAGATGCCCGGTTTAACGCAAAAAAATGATCGATTTAGTAATGGGTCTACGCCCATGTTCTCCCTTTGTTCATCTAATGGGTTTTGGTCCAAACATAGCGATAAGGTTAACTATAATCAACTCCAGAAGGTATCAGAATGAATTAATTTTTGTTTTTTAAATTTTCTTTACCCTAGGTTTGTTTGATATTGATGGAGGTCACTATAGCTTAAGTCTGTACTGGATCTAGCAATTCAACTTGGTTGATGAGCGTGTTTGTTTAGGTTTTAGATGTGTCGCTGACGAGTGGAGTTATTGTTTTGGTTTGAATTCAAGTGTTTGATGTACCAGATCCATTAATATGTATATATATTCATATAATGATGTTTGGTATCTCATTTTACAATGGTGCCGTTCGAGTTTGAATCCATTGCTGTCAATCATCGTGACCAAAGAGCATGTTAATTATTCTCTGCACTGACAATGACCTTTTGCAAGATAGAGAGATGCAAAATTTGATTTTCATTAGGACTTGATTGCATCAATTGGATTTGTTAAGTGAATTTTTTTCCTCATGCTTTGTTATCATATAAATTAAACGATGGTAACTGCAAATTGGCCTATTAATTAAGGACGAAATCTCTATCGTCCTCAACTGAAGAGCCAACAATACATCCAGAGGTGTACAACAACAAAGAAATTTTTCTTTCATCTTAGCATGCTTTTAAGATTTTGTTGTCTTCTTTTTTCTTTCTTTTGTTGTTATTTGAGGAGCTTTTGTCAATTAGATTTAAAAATTTACTCTATGTCCTAAATTTCATGTTGTTAACCAAGTGCTATTTCACTGATATAGTTCTGGAATGAGTTGTCACCACAAGCACGACAGAAGCTTTTGAGAATTGACAAGCAGACCCTCTTCGAACAAGCTCGTAAAAATATGTATTGTTCTCGATGTAATGGGCTACTGCTTGAGGGTTTTTTGCAGATCATTATGTATGGAAAATCTTTGCAGCCGGAGGGAACAGGTGGGAACCTTCTCAGCAACGGACTAAGGGTGCCAAGAAATCAAAATGATTGTGATTTTACTATCACTGGTGGGCGTCAAGATGAAATTCTCGATCCATCTGTTCATACTTGGGGTGGTCTGAGCACAACACGTGATGGGTCACTTACCCTAATGGATTGCTATATCTATTCAAAGTCTCTAAAGGGACTGGAAAATGTAAAGTCTGATAATTCTATACTGATCCATAACATATATATTATGCTTTCTCATTTAGTAGCTGACATTTTGCTTAAATCAGGTATTTGACAGTGCACGTGCGAGAGAGCGGGAACGTGAATTGCTTTATCCTGATGCATGTGGTGTAGGAGGTAGGGGTTGGATAAGCCAAGGAATGGCAGGCTATGGCAGAGGACATGGAACAAGGGAAACATGTGCATTACATACTGCCAGGCTTTCATGTGATACATTGGTTGATTTCTGGTCAGCCCTTGGAGATGAAACTAAGCACTCACTTTTGAGGATGAAGGAAGAGGATTTTATTGAGAGGCTAATGTACAGGTGCTTAGTTATTCATTTTTCCTTTGCATCTACAGTTCTAACACATTCCATGATGGCGTGGAAAATTTTCTGGATTGCATTTGGAATAAGTTGCTGATTCATGTAATTATTGTTATATTGAAATCTTTGCACTCCTCTTTCATTGAACTTTTCTGGCAGATAATATTTGGGACAGATTTTCAAGGAGGAGGAAAGGCAAAAATACCAGTTTCCTTGTTAATTTATCTGTTCTAGAAACTAAAGTTTTCTTACTTTTATATTGTACATGATTTTTGATTCCAGAGTTTCTCTTATGAATTCATTGAAGCTATAGTTACTTGCATATCCAGTGCATCTCTAAATGTTTTGCTCTTCTCTAACACTAATGCTAAATGTTCTATAAAAACCTGATAGCACATTATTCTGCTTTGTTTGTTTTTTTTATAACATTTCAGTTCTTGTAACAGGTTTGACAGCAAGAGATTCTGTAGAGATTGCAGAAGGAATGTTATTCGCGAGTTCAAGGAGCTGAAGGAACTGAAGCGCTTGCGGAAGGAACCTCGCTGCACTACTTGGTTTTGTGTTGCAGATACTGCCTTTCAATATGAGGTATGGCTTTGCCCATCTCTATAAACTGGTAAAGTGCATGTGCACTGCGCGTGAGAAAAAATATCAATGATAATATGATAGCATACACACCAAGAATGGTGCTTTAATTTGTTGACTTGTAATATGACTGACTGACTGAGAAAAATATGGTCGTTGTTTATATTAATTAGAATTTATAAGATATATTAATTAGAAAACTAGACCCAAAAAAAAAAAAAGAGTAGAGGGGCTCAGTGACTCACCTATTTGTGTCGTCAATAAAAATTGGAAAATGTTCTAAGCTAGAAACTGAAGAGTTAATAGACAAAGAAATGTAAGCTAACAAGAGCTTTGTACAATTGGCAAGAATTATTTAGAAGGTTTTATTCCAGTCTCTCTCCAGAATGCGTCAAGTATTGCTATCAAATGAAATTATATACAAAGAAAAGCATGTTGACATGGATTATCAATAAGTAGTTTTATTCACACACTTAAAGCATGTTGACAATGTTTGATTTTCTTATTTTTAGGTTTGTTTTGTATATTATTTTGGGGGTCTTATTTACCTTTGCTCAAGCATCTATTTTCACGTTCTTATCAATCCTAATAATAGTAACAGTAATGATACATTTTTTTTATCAATCTTAATAAAATGTTCTGATACTAATGGGTAAATAAAAATTATCACCAATATTTAGTGAAAAGAAAAGAACAAGAAATGACATAATACTAATATTTTCTAAAATATAGTTTTCATTATTACTTGTACAGTATATAAATTGTTTGATTCGATCTATTTTATGTTTTGTGTTCATGATGAATGCATTCATTCGAAGAACAAACTACTGTGAAATTTTGATTCGATCTATTTTATGTTTTGTGTTCATGATAAATTCATTCATTTGAAGAACAAACTACTATGAAATAAGTTTAATAACTCAGACTTATTATGCATCCCTTTTAGTTTATATGGTATCCATGCCATGTTATAATTTACTCTGTTACAGGTATCTTATGACACAGTGCAAGCCAATTGGTGTGATACTTTTGCAGACATTGTTGGGACATACCATCACTTTGAGTGGGCAGTTGGCACTGGCGAGGGAAAATCTGACATTCTTGAATTTGCAAATGTAGGCTTGAATGGAAGCGTTAGGGTCAATGGGTTAGATCTTAGTGGTTTAAGTTCATGTTTCATCACCTTGAGGGCATGGAAGCTAGATGGCCGCTGCACTGAGCTTTGTGTTAAAGCTCATGCATTAAATACTGGACAGTGTGTGCATTGTCGACTTGTAGTTGGTGATGGCTTTGTAACAATTAAAAGTGGAGAAAGTATCAGAAGGTTCTTTGAACTTGCTGAAGAAGCAGAGGAAGAAGAGGTACTGAAGTTTCACAAGGTTTATTCAATAGTTCAATTATCATGTGTTACCAAAATAACGATTTGGGAGATAAATGTAGGTCTTTTCTTTTCCTCAGGATGATGATTCCATGGACAAGGATGGAAATGAAATAGATGGAGAATGCTCCCGTCCCCAAAAACATGCGAAGAGTCCTGAGCTTGCTCGTGAATTTCTTTTAGATGTTGCTACTGTTATTTTCAAGGAACAGGCACGTTTGGTTTACCGACTGTTATTTTTTCTTTGGAACAGTAAAAGTGGTCTGATGTCTTGTTGGAAAAATATTGATTTGCGATCGTTCAAGTACAAAACATAATGCATCTGCATGCATGTCTCTCGTATATTCTGATTTTTTTGTGTTTCCCTTGTTGCCAGGTTGAAAAAGCATTCAGAGAAGGGACAGCGCGCCAAAATGCTCATAGCATCTTTGTTTCTCTTGCATTAAAGCTATTGGAAGAACGAGTTCATGTTGCATGCAAAGAAATCATTACCTTAGAAAAGCAGGTTATAGAACTAATGAAGACTTTTTTTTTTTGGCTAGAACTAGTGAAGATGTTTAATGCTCAGAGTGGAATCCAGGAGGCCTGTTCTGTACGTGTGGGAAAAATATTCAAACAACTTTGTAAATTTTTTTTTTTTTTGCAGATGAAACTTCTTGAAGAGGAAGAGAAGGAGAAGCGAGAAGAAGAGGAACGCAAGGAGAGGAGGAGAGCAAAAGAAAAAGAGAAAAAGCTTCGAAGAAAGGAAAGACTAAAAGGCAAAGAAAAGAACAGAAATAAAAACTGTTGTGAAGAAACTCAAAATCCTGATTTTCTTGATGTCTCAAAGGATGAATCATTGGTAAATATTAAGGAGCGAAATAGTTCCCTTCCCTGCAAGGATTCAGTTAGTGAAGTTGATTCAGTTCAATCCACACCTGGATCTCCTCAAATTCAAGAGCAACAGTTTTCAAAGAGTGATATTAATTCAATTGTAACAACTTCCTCTCATGATGACGAGGCTACTGATGTGAAAGATGGGTTTGATTCTTGGACAGTTGAACAATCCAAAACTTCCCATTGCAGATTAAAACTCCGGAAACAACAGATGGAGCCATCTAAGTGGTCTGACAGACATCAATATGCAGTTTCAGAGAATGGCAGTGCTATGAATAGATCTGAGCCAAGATACTATGGGGCTACCTTTGAGTCTCCTTCAAAAGTCCAGATGTCAAATCGGCATGTATGGCTAAATGGCTTAAATTCCAATCTTCACCATTGTGGTTCTAAGCATAATGAGAGGTTTCAGTGCTCTGGTAGCAGGATGACTGTAAGACATGGCATCCATTATTGCTGTGATCATAACAATGAGTATAGAGCAACGGTTGAGCCACATATTTCTGCAGTTAGAGTTGGCCGAGAGGTGAAATCTGTTGGTAAATCAGAGTCTGCATTAGATATGTCCAAGCAAGTTTATCGTGGTAATAAATGCAATCATATCGATCATATCCGGGATATTTGTGGAAGACAGAAAAACAAAGTTGTCCCTGGAGTCAGTTCTTCTGGCAGAGATCTCATTCATCCCAAGAAAGTTTGGGAGCCAGTAGAGTCACGGAAGAAGTATCCTCGAAGTAATTCAGACTCTGATGTCACCTTGAAGTCATCTGCTTTCAACGTCAGAGCTGAACCAAATAATAATCTGATCAAGTTATCTGGTTGTGTATTTTCTGGTGAAATTAAGGAGAATTCAAATGAAACTAAGAAAGACAATAAGTTCAAGCCCTCAAGAAACTCTGCCCTTGAAAGTGATGTAGCCTACCAGAATGGGCTTGATCGGGGAGGACAACCTGCTTTCAACTTAAAGGAAGCTGCTAATGAGGAAATTGGATCAAGTCCAGAATGCTCTGCGCTGAAACAACATGTAAAATCTGTATCAAGTGTGACTTCTCCTCTTATGAGTAGCACTTCCAGTTCTGACAACTGCTCATCATGCCTAAGTGAGGGGGACAGCAACACAGTCTCTTCTAATAATGGGAACCAGGATTCGTCCACTTCAGATTCAGAAGATTCCAGCCAGCAATCAGAAGGGAAAGAAACTACAGTTTGCAGTCAAAATGATTTCTGCCATAGTGTCAGCATAGAGAAAAATATGAATGTAGATAGAGGGCATCCTAACGGAAGCAACACATCTGATTTTCTGTCAAAGAATGGAGCAGAACGTACGATGCTCGGATATCCCCCAACAACTATAGCTTGTGGCTTGGATAACAAGTTTTCTGCTGTTAGTCTGGGATCTCAACATCCAAGAATGATTTCCCCAATGCATAACGATAATGTACAATTTGCACTGTTCCAGACTCCAACATTGGGTTACTATAATCATAATCCAGTGTCATGGCCAGCAGCCACCGATGAATTAATGCCCTTCCCCCATCCCAGCCACTATATGTATACTAGCCCTCTTGGGTTTGGTGTTAATGAAAACTCAAGCTTCTGCATGCCTTATGGTTCTGTTCAGCATCTAAATTCCACTTTGTATGCTTCTGGTCATGTTCCAATTTATCGGTCAGTTTTTGAAGCTAATGGCTTAAACATGGAGGAGCAAGCTTCTGTGCCATGTTCTATGCTAGAAGCTTCTAATGAAGCCGATATAGAACAGCGCATAGGTCCAGTTGGACTGCAATCCACACAAGGTGCATCAGATAGTGAAGGTCTGCAAAATGGTGATTCTGGAAAGTGGCATACAAGAAATGACAGTTTCTCCTTGTTCCATTTTGGAGGTCCTGTGGCTCTTTCAACAGGAAGCAAGTCAAATCCTCTGCTTTCCAAGGACGAAAGAGGTGGGGAATTTTCTTCAAAATGTCCAACAGATCCGGTTGATACTGATAATGCTTACAATAATAAAGAGACCACCGTTGAAGAATACAACTTGTTTTCTGCAAATAATGGCATTACGTTCACGATCTTCTGATATAGGAAATGAAGAGACTGAGTATCTCTTCAGTAATCAAATCCATACCACATCTCATTCGGGAATGGAGGTTTAACATGCTCTGTATTTGCTTCATAATAATCTTGAGGAAAATTCCTATTTCGTATGATTTCTTAGCTGACTTTATTTAATTTCTGATTATTTTTCCTTTAGAGATATAAAGGTTGGAAGAGTACTAGAACGTTGGACGTAATGTGTAAGGTCGTCTTTTTAAAAGTTTTCACAAATATACTATTTCATTATTTCTTTAATAAAGAACAATTTTTGCGTGCTGAAATTCAATCAGCTTTACTAATCTCAGGATTGAGCTGCTTTGGAAGACAGACAGAAAATCAATCAGCGTTCTATTAGTGTTCAAACGTTCAAAGTTTGCCAAGATTCAACCCTTCAGACTCTTCTGCAGTGCCCTTGGTGTTGGATTTAGGGTTTCTTGCGCATTTTTTTGCGATTCTCGTGGTTTTGCTTCCACTCATTGTTATGCCTGAGAATTTCATTTTCGCTGTCCATCCTAATTCTGTATCCTATAATTGTTAAGAATTTTGTGGATGGCAGGCAGTTGAGCCTATTTGTTAAGAAGTCTCAAATGTCCTAGAAACCTAGCCTAAGCTTAAGGCAATTTTACCTTCATTCACCCCTAATGATACAGATTGGAACTTTTATTATCATGATATCGACTTGATAATCCTTCTAGTTCATCACTTCATTTTGAAAAGTTATGCGTTTAGACCTTTCCTTCACAGTGTCAAGCATGAAAAGCCGATTTAGTCTCGTTATTTTTAAATTGGTCTAATTATTCTTAAGAAATAAGTAAATAAATTTTATTTACAATTTTTTCATTTAAATACAACAAAAAAATACATAATCTTCTTTTTAAAAGTATTGAATATATTTTATTAATTTTAGCACCAAATAAAGTTATATTAAACTTCTCATTTTTAAATCAAAATTTTTTCTTCATGGGAAAATATATTTAATTTTTTTTTAATTATTATAGCTTAAAATTACTATGTTGTACTTAACAAATTAAACATGTGATTAACAAATGCATTTTTTGTTATTTATAACACCTAATTTCAAATAATTTTATGTTAATTGAACCAGTTAAAATATTTTTGTTTAATTATATGATATAATTGACCTAATCTAATAATTATAAAATTAAAATGTCTATTTTACAATAATTATTGAACTAAACCAAAATTTTTCCCCACAGGAAATTTGTAGTTTAAAAACAAGAATTTTTAGTCCTTGTTTTTTTAGAAAATAAATTTTTAATCTGGATTTTAAGAAATAGTTTTTTGGACCTCTTCTTTTTCATAAAATGACTTTTAGAAAAGTCTCGGTCATCTAATGAAAAAACTCTTTCAAAAAATAATAGATTGAAAAACATTTTGAAGTCGTTAACGACTCCATTAGGCTAAACTAGACTAATACGATGCTATAAGTCTAAGCAAGAGGACTACCATGGATCTTCACTTTTTAAGAAAAAAAAATTTTGTATATAATCCTTCATAGTTAATATTATCCACATTTTTAATATTAATTCTCATTTTATAAAAATTAATAATTAATAAACAAATATTGAGCCAACATTAATTACCAGTGGCAACTATCACAAGTTTTTTTTTTTTCAAACAACTCCTAAATAAAGCTTATTTTCCTTTTTATTTTTATTTTGAGAGAAAGTAAGCGCAAAAGATTAAAAGTAATTAAAGAACGAAGTTCAGAATCAACAAAGATTCTTCGTAGAACTTTGAAGGCCCCACCCACCATTACATCTTTTTTGTTAGTTTTTAATGCCTTTAATGCGTTAACTAAATCTAACTACAATCATTACAAACTACAAACTACAAGAGTACCAATTGACAAAAAAAGATAGAAATGATAACAAAACTTCCTTAGTTAATGCAATATGGAATGCTACCATGTGGGCATGATACTACATACGATACCTAATAACTAAAATTCTATTATCTTAATATGAAACTCAAATAAAATAGATCCTTTTCAAAACCACTTAAAGTCGAAAGTGGAAAAAAAAAGGGTCCTAACTTTAACATTAACTCTAACTCTTTATTCTATTTTATATTAAGATTGATTAAGTTTGGTATCCTTCCCTTGTTACAAGTTGACGTATATGAAAAATGTGCTAAAATGGACTTGTATGTCAGTTTTTATCAAAAATAAAAAATGAAACCAACATATTCACCAACTTTGAAGGCAACATACTAGGTTTGGTTCTCAGCTGATGTGGTTAAAGGGCTTTTTATTATAACAAAAAAGAAAAGAAAAAAAAAAAAAAAGAAGAGGTAGTTAAGGACTGAATCCCTTATCAAATAGTTCAAATCCCCAAACCCTGGAACATCGATTCGATTGGCCTAAAAAAATCTCAATGAAGACAAGATGCATCGAATGACTACCGTAGTAGCTTTGCGTACATTAAATGGTAAGTCTACATCTATGCTTCTTTCAAAGAATATAAAAAGCATTTATGAAGTAACTAATTATACAATGTTACGAATTTTGCTAGTTTAGTGTTGATACCATCTTCAAAATGACACCTACAAGTCAAAATAAAAGGAGAAGCCACAAAATAAACAAATAAAAGGAGGGAAAAAAATGAAAAGAAAACCCGGAAATGGAATTCTCAATGCACTGATTAGTACCTGAAAACATACTAACCGATCATCAAATGTGTAAATGTCTTTGATCGCCATGATTGGATATAAAAGTAACTCTGCTTGTAATATGAAACAATTTAGATTCCCATTTGAGAAAAATCATGAACTCAATGAGATTGTGCTTCAAGGAGAATGTTTGTGGCCGTGTTAATATCATTTCTCGCTTGTGCAAGTGCCTGTCTAGCAGAATTCCTGTCAAATCCCATAGAGACTAGAGTGGCAATTGATTCTTCTGGCGGCTCTATGGCAGAAGGCACTGGAGAAGGGTAATTTCTCTGAACACCATAGGAACCAATCAGTCTTAGAGGTGATCAATGACGCTGATTAGTGATTACATATATTGTTATCTCTCAAGAAGGGGGATGGGGATGACATA
The DNA here is from genome assembly GCA_029378325.1 of Elaeagnus macrophylla. Taxonomy (NCBI): domain Eukaryota; kingdom Viridiplantae; phylum Streptophyta; class Magnoliopsida; order Rosales; family Elaeagnaceae; genus Elaeagnus; species Elaeagnus macrophylla. Next base: position 8,222,963 of record CM055641.1, read on the forward strand.
AAAACCACTGAACAAACTACATTGACATCTAATTAGAGTGATAGTATTTAAAGGTCCACATTGTGTCAGTTTTCTCTTCAAAATCTATTTTAACTTTTAACCCAATGTTTCAGAGGGGAGAAGATTTTCACAATGTTATAAAAAACATGTTAACTGGAAGTATTTGAAAATGAAGCTGCAGTTCACCCACCCATCCCAACCACCGAAAACGATCAAAAGTAAATACCAGAAGAAAAGCCAAAAGTTTTAGAACATATACACTGAAGACCACATTCAATCCATGAATGCTTGCTAAAATAAGATCTTCAACTAAGGAAAAGATCTATATAATTTTCGTCTAAATGATTCCAATTCATTCAATACAACAAATAAGTAGGGGAATTTTAAGTACCTCCCTCAAGGTTTCCTTAAATAATTTCTCCCTGCAAGTTTGAAAAGTAATATACCCAAACAGGCAAGAAGCAAGTGCATTATACGCAAACAGGTAAGTGAATGAGTATTAACAGAGCTTCTCTGGTTCTCTAAGAAACAAGACACCTGGTTTCATAGCAGTTCTTTTTAAACTTGAAATAATTTAAAAAAAAAACAATAAATCCATTCCTAAAAAATTAGATAGGAAAAGATTTTTAAGAACAAATAATTTACAGATTTATTTTCCTTATCAGTAACTATTCACGAAGCAGGTAGCTGCTTGCTTTGAATTTTTTTTAAGTACTCAAGTAAAGTTTACCGTTATTTGGGTGCTTATATTCAAGTTAGTTTAGGGTTGTTATTGTAAGCTTATAAATATTTGGTAACCTGAAGAAAAAGTATTAGTGATTAACTTGATAAAGATCTATTCTTTTATCCTTTGGGAGTTTTAACTGCGGTTTTCTTGGTTGTCTTTGGCACTTTGCCAAGAACTTAAGCTTCTCCGATTTGCTTAAAAAATCTGTTTTTGTTCCCTACACACTCCATACATTAAAATTTAATCTTGACTTCTTCCTAATCACCACCCCCCCCCCCCCCCCCCCCTTCAAGCCTTAATCAATCTCAGTCCAAAATCCACTTTATTTACATATTCTTTTTTCCCTGACTACGTCAGATGGATTCTTTATTGTACAAGTATTTTATGTACTCACGTTAGTACAGAAAAAATAGACAGATTTTTGTTAAATGTGCGAACGAGTCCCATATGGAGAGCAAATTGGTATATAATTAGAATGAGCTACTCTTCCTAATAAGTTAACCATTTGAATTGAAACCCAGACCCAAAAATTTTCAGTTTTCTTATTCATCTCCATTCTTCAGCTCCTCACAATTTGTTGTTCTCACCCAATCTTTGTCAGAATCTCACTTCTATTGTATCTACATAGATATAGGAGTTATTACCCAAAATCCATAAAAAAAAAAATACTAGAAAGGAAAACATGTAAGAATTCAATAAAAGAGAACAACATAAGGACCACCTTGCAAGGCTAAATACTTCTAGATGACCGATAATGAAGCAATACCGTGAGGGTAGGTTGAAAATAACCCCCGATGGGAGTGAAATAGAACATGAAACCGTAAACTTCCAAGCAATGGGAGAAATAAATGACAGGTTTAAATAATTCGAGGGAAAAAACACTAACCCCAACTTGGTGAGCAGGATATGATGGTAAATTTCCCACAACGTTCCTCACAGGTGCTGGTGGGGGGTTCCCAGCAGATGGCCAAGAAAGCCGTGAAAAGAATGAAGTGATGAACTCTGGGAACTGTAATATAAGAGGTTACAAACATGAAATGTAAATTTCCAAATGCATAACATTGAGTCAGAAATATTTCCAGGAAGCTCATAATAAGTGATGCATAATTATTGACAAAACATCATGACAAAATTATTGAACACAACATCAATATCATGAGCTACAAAAGCTATAGAAAGAAGAAAAAAACGAATCCTTTTCTAACCTTTGCCTTGCGAATATGGAAAACATTTGAGCGATACAAAAGACCAGCAAGGATGCCACACACTCCTGGCAAGATGGATCTTTTCCAGGATGAAAAAAGAAGCTGCAAAGTTGGATTAAGATTTAAGTTGGTGGTTGAGGAAGTTGATAGCAGCTACTTCAATGTGACAAATAAGAAAAGGTGTTTGCAGATGGTATGAAATAAGCCATCTAAATCCTAATAAATATTTTTTTCCTCTTCCCCCTTCCCACATCATTCGTGGACTGGGATACGCTCTCACCTGGACGCCAGCTAGATAGATGAATGATTTGTCAGAAAACTGCACACCAAATACACGAAATCGTGTGGAAACTGGAATGTCAATGAAAAAAGGTACAAAAGATGCAAAGATGAGACCATAAGGTCCAGATGTGATTAAGTTCACTGCAGGATCTGCATCACAGAGAAAGCCAAAAACAAGTGATCTTCACACAAACTGTAAAATTCAATTTACAGAATCTTGTACAGAGAATTTTGGAAATGCAAATGCATGAAGATAATTACTAAAAATTTGAGAAAACATCCATAAAACAAGAACTTAAACTTAGGAAACTTTATCTCAAGATTATAAGAATAAATGCTCAAGTATTTGGAAGCAATGTCAAGAAAAATGATTAATCAAAGGCTATAGCACTGAGTGTATTTTCCCTTCATATATCAGTAAGTTTATCAATATCAGGCAATAGAACACTATATCAGGCAATAGAACACTCAAGGATTTTTGTGGTGATTAGAAGAGACTGATAACTTATTATTTCATAATGATGAGGCCATATAATTTGGTTTTTCAAAACTTGACAACGAGTGCTCTTAATACTCTAATTACTATTGGTTACTTCTGGAAATTGCAATGTTTGATCTCTAGTTCTTTTGGAGAATGTTGACAGAAGAGCTTATTAATATTTTTCTCTATCAATCTTTCATGTCTCTCTCTAAATGAAACTCTAACCATCAAGTCTTACTCCCTTTGTTGCTTTTGATGAATGCTATGATGGTTCTATTTAAAGATGGCAGAGGGAGCTAAACATGTGGCGCTAATGCTATGCACAACAGTGGCATTATTGCCCATTTGTTGAAGCTTGACCTTTTTTGATCCACATCGTGTTTAGCCTCTTAATGTACTAGTTTTTCATCAGTTTACCATCATATATTTGTAATTGTCCATCATGTATCCCGGATTACCAGTTAATAGCTCGTTTATACTATTACATATTGTTTTGGGAAAACAACAAAACTAACACCCCTAAAACTTGTAATAACAAAACTAGCATCTCTTGTGTTTAAACTTATATTTTCACAATTAAAAAAAATGATTAATATGCCATTTTTCTTTGAACACTCATTCAATTAAAATTGAACGATAACAATTTAGACCCGTTCAATATTTCACTTTCAATATTATTGGGGTACTAGTTTTGTTACTATAAGTTTTAGGATTGTAGTAAGAAATGCCATAAAAGGGAATTAGCCTGTGAGTAAAGACACACCAAAAAACAATAGGAAAATTACCAAAAATAACACCCTTAAAACTTATAGTAACAAAACTAGCACCCCGATAATAATAAACGTTCATTATTATCGGGGTGCTAGTTTTGTTACTATAAGTTTTAAGGGTACTATTTTTGGTAATTTCCCTATTGTTGGAAAAACAACAAAACTAACACCCCTAAAACTTGTAATAACAAAACTAGCACCCCAATAATATTTCACATTCAAATTGAACGTTCAATATTATTGGGGTGCTAGTTTTGTTACTATAAGTTTTAGGGGTGTTATTTTTGGTAATTTTTCTATTGTTTTCTGGTGTGTCTTTACTCACAGGCTAATTCCCTTCTATGGCATTTCTTACTACAACCCTAAATTTCAGGTTATCCCTTGTAGGCCAGTTTAGTTGGTTTAGCAGCTAATATCTGATGCCTTTGGGATGAAGAAACCTAACCAAACAATCTGTTTCTTCAGAAGAGTCCCACGAGGATGAGACATCCTTTAATTACACATATTTTAGTTTCAAGCCTGCTATGATTGGTTTAGTAAACAGGTTTGTTGAGGTTTTATGCATGTTATGGTTAAATTGGTAACCAGATTTGTAATCTTTAGTCAGTTATTTTGGTAACTATAGTTTGATTAAGTTATATAAATAATAGTTAATATTACGTACCTTTAAAAAATGCAAGAGCCAAGAGCTCAAAGAGCAATGAAACTATTACAGAAAACAAAATGAAGACCTGCAAAAACAGGGAATTACTCATTATCATTGACTGATGTAAAGGGTAAAAAGAACAATATATTAATAATTTATTTATGTACGTTTTTTCTCTTCAAGTTCCCTTGTTCAATGACAAATATTAAGAAATAAAAAAAACTGCAGTTGATACCACTACTTAAAATAATGAGTTATCAATATGACAAGATAACTTTCAACTAAAAAAATGACAAGATAACAAAGTAGTGATACGGTATGGTATGGAATAGACCAGAAAAATAAACAGAACAAACCCGTACAGACTACATCATACAAGTATGTTGTAGAAATCACTCCTACAATCAAATGTAAGCTTTTTTCCTTACCTTTTTTTATTTGCTTATAAGGCATCAAATCTAGTTTCAAAGCAAATTCTGAACCCCATTTTGTCCATTTCATATATATAGACACCCAATAGCTACATTGTTAGAAAATAAAACATTTATATTTAGTTTCCTTATTAGTTTATGATTCATATTGGATTTCACTATTTCAGTGTCGCATGTTCCTTATAAATACTGGTGCACTCTTCTATTATTATTAAAATGAAATAGAATGATTGTATTTGGTATTCTTGTTATCATCTCATCCTATTTTGATTTCTAATTTACATTACTCTAGACATTAAACATGGTCTAAGTATTTAATCATTTAATGCATGGATGCATGAACTTGACCCTCAGATTTATTTGAAGCACTTAATAGAATTTGATGGTAATCACAAGAGGCTGCATCAAGTAGAGTCATTCATCCCAAAATAACAAAAGTGAAAAGACGTGACTCTTGATGCAAAAAGGCAAAAGTGAATTCACTTTAGAAATCATGAGCATACAATATTAAATGAAAACTAAGTATTTAAGGAGCGGACATATGAAGCATTAATGAACTATTATGGGTTATCTCAAAGAAAAATAGGCCAAGATCAGCAGCAAGCATAAACTCTAACAAACCTCATCCTGGACCAAATCTTATTAACGGCCAACTATTAGTGCCTATGCAGCTAATCAGGAAAAGTCTTCAAGAACATTATCAACTAAGGATTGCCAGGACATCTAATAAGTATCAAAACAAAATTGAAAACTGCTTGTGAGAAAAAGATGCCATACATGAATCATTAGGTACAGCCAGAAATTATTAAGTGGCTATAATTTTCTGAAACGTCAACCCAAGTTTATATAGTTGATGCCTTTAGAACTACAATAACAAGAAAATTATTATCGTAGCTGCAGTTCAAAAAGTTGGACTACACAGATAAGAAAGAGATTTCCAGTAAAAAAATGATATAACAAAGATTCATTATAAAAAAAAAATTTCAAAGGTGGACCAGATGTCCAAACCCATCTACATAGAAGAAAAATTGAAAACATAAAAGGGAAACACCAGCAGCCTAAAGCATGAAAACATAAAACAGGGATTCCCTAATTAGATTTTTGAATGTTGCAAGTCCTGTAAGTTCTTTTGTATTTTTATTAGCGTTCTCGTATGCAAAACACGGAGTCTGTTTATTTTACTTATTATTTTGTCTATCTCTTTGTACAGTACATTGCTTATAATCAATATCGCACATGTTCACGTAATACTTAACACTAATATATATTTGTTTATTACACACATCATGAAATGATTGAGAGCATATTTATTGTATGTTAAAATATATTTTTACTTGGATATGTTTCCCTAAGTTAGTGGGTATTTATGGCATTTTATTTGATAAAGTACTTTGAAAAAACTTATTTTGATTGGCTTGCCGAGGTGCTCGGCGAAGGATCCGTGAGGGTACACAGGTGGAACTTTGACTCGTTGGACCTCGCTAACATCTCGCGGGGGTTCACTGAGGCGGTCAGTGAGGATCTTGAAAGCTGAAAAATTAGCTATAAATACCTCACCTTTCACACTTCTTTAATTCCCCTTTCTCATACTCTTTGACCTGATTTGTGGTGTTGTATAAAACTTGTTTTGCGTAAAATATTTTTATCAAAAAATATATTTTTCTTGTATCACTAATACATTGAGTGTTGTTCCGTATTAGTGATTTAGAAGTGGTTATTCACTTAGAGATTTTTGTAAATTAATTTCAAAACAAAATTTTGTAATCTCAATACGTGTTGTTTCTGTATCGAGACATAAGGTGGTGGCGGAGTTTGTTAAAACTATCAAACAAAATTTCCGTAATAACAATACATAGAGTATATTTCTATATTGTTATTACGAGATGAAGTTTTCTTATCAACATACGTCAAGTGTGTTTCCGTATTGTTGATACGTGGTATTTTATCCTAAAAATCATATTTTTGATAAATTGCATATATTGTTATGTACAAATACTGATTGCAGATATTTGCATCACACTGCATGGTAGTGTGGCTCTAGAGATGAGCTAGATCCAGTTAAAATCGAAGTAACTGTGAAGAAAACTGATGATAACAGTCTAGACAGTTAAGATGAGTAGTCCCTGATTGATAAAGATATTCAAAATCCTACCTTATCGAGTCTGTATTAACTATTTATTACTTTTAGTGAATTTCGCTGCTGAGTGATTACCTTATGTAACTCGTTGATGTTACCACTTAGGATTGGAGCCTAAGTGGTTTTACCACGTTATATCGTCGTGTTTCCTTAATCTGTCGCATGAGTTAGTACAATCTAAATATACATAGTATATGTGACAACATATATAATATATACGAAGATTTGAAAGCATTTACTGTTTTTATCATTATTGTATATTATCTACCTTATTTGTTTATTCCGCAATTTCTTGTTAGTTGTTATTTGTTTTCTATTGCTTGTGTGAGAGGGTCGAATCCTTAGGTATTCTTATTACTTAGACATGGTTGTTCACCGAATTGAAACTTCTCTCAAATTAAGAAAAAATTGCACGTTTTGAAATCCCTAGATAGTGGAGCAGTTAAAGACCATAATGCAGCAAAATGGATCATCTTCTTCCAAATTGTCCCTGATATTCTTCCATATCCACAAATATTTGTATATTTCTTTCAAAAGAACATAATCCAAGAAAGGCTAAGATTGCACTTCCATAAAACTACAATTTTTCATAATTCTCAAAGCCATCAAACTACATCAGAAAGATTTCAATAGCTGATTTGGATTTTACCTAAACCAAGTTTATCAGAACAAAATCTATAATTTAGAAAATAGAAAATGCATCAGAGAAATTTCTGCAAATACATTAAGGAAGATAGTTGCTGACCGAGTATTTGTTAGAACCAATCTGTCTCTCAAAAACCCTAAAGTAGTAGAGGAGATACAGCCCAAAAATCAGCTCTGGTGTAGTTGAGAAGGAAAAAATTGACAGGATAATCTTCCAAAGGCGTAGATTCCCAAAAATATCCTGTAATAAAGAAAAAAGAAAATAAGTGGTGGGAACTATATGAAGGGCCCGATGGACATTGTTTACAATAAAGATAGGTAGTTGAACTTTAGGACTGCTAGTACAAAGACCCTTTCTTTGCAAGCAAACTTTAGGGTGGGTTACTATTAAAAGAGGAAGCAACAGCAATGTAGACATGAACAAATTGAAAGTTAGGAAAATAGATATAACACAATTAGTTCCCGCACATTTTTTTCATTTTCCTGCTCTTTTTATAACAAACAACGTACTTCTATTTTAAAAAAATAATGGTAATTTCTAGGAATCAAAGTGGCAAGATCCAACAACGGCATCACAACAAAAGTATATTATGAACCTACTAAAAGAAACAAGAATTATTGGATGTAAACCAGTAGAAATACCCATTGATCCCAACCATAATTTGGGATCCACTAGAAAGAGAAATCCTGTTGAAAAAGGAAGGTATCAAAGCTTGATCAGAAAACTAATCTACTTATCCATTAAAAGGACATTGGCTAGTGCAGATAAGCCGATTTATGCACTCACTATTAGAGTGTTACATGGCAGTACTCCAAAGAATCTTGAGACACAAAGATAGGCCAAATTGGAACTGTACTACCACTAAACCTTGATTATTCTATCGCGAAGAAAATCATATAACCCAAAGTCACATCGTTGGAATACCTAAGCATCAACTAGAATGCTAATTATACAACGACCTAATAAGCTGTAAACGACGTCACAGATTAAGAAGCGACCAAAGTTCTGATCTATTACGAATTTATTTATAAACAGTAACATTGTAACAACAAAAGAAATAACAGAAAATCAAAAGAATAAATAAAAAATAATAGCCATGAATTGGAATATGGAGTTCCAACTGAAATAATACCCCCAAGTAATAATAGTTCATTTAAAATCAACTTAAATAATTGAAAGAAAAATAAATAAATAAATAGATGATGAAAGAAGTACCAGATACGACAACCCAAGCTTGTTGGAACGACCTCGGATCCCGAGAAGGACAGTGAAGAGGGCACAAGAGATAACGAAAGCTCTTGTGACCGGAGCATTGTCTGTAACACACAAAAAAAAAGGGTCATCGAGATAATACGAAGAAGAATTGAACGGGAAATGATCGCGAAGGAGATGTAATACGTACTGAAACCAGATGGTCCGCCGTTCATCTTCTCACAAATCAATATCTCTTTGTTACTTTTTCTTTCCCGGAGACTTTGTTTTGTTAACGAATCGCTCTCGTCTCGAGCTAGTAATCTTCTTCGCAGTGTGAATAATCAGTAATCTTCTGAGCTTTACCACTGATTCAGTTTCGGCACCAATATATCAAAATCTCAATTTAGGTGGAATTGGGGATATGTCAACCTAAATTAAGAATTTGAGAGGAAAAATAACTTACGCATCAATTGTATAATCTTTGTTTATTAGTTTAATTTATACTATGACGGTCTATTAGGATTTTGATAGAAATTTAGTGATATATAAATATTAAATATTTTTGAAGAATTTTTTATGCATTTAATTAATATCTTATTTTTTGTGTTATATATTAAAGAGAATATAATATATTTGGTAAAATAAAATAAATAGTATAGTATAATAATTCATAAAAAGCTAAAGGCTTGTATTATTTCATCCATGCGAACAAAAAATGTTAATTATTTGAAATTTATTATGCATAACAAATGATAAATAAGTAGAAAAATATATATGATTTCAAATTAGAAATAAACATTCAAAGTTTATCAAATAATTATTTTAAAACTATCGATAAAAATAAAAGTTATCTCTTACAAATAATCTAATCGAATTAGGAGATTTTCAAACTACTTATTCTTGAGCAAAATCTAAAACGCACAAAGTGCACAAAGAAACATACAATAGTGCAATGCATATAGGCGTGCTGTAAAAATTGAAAAACATTCTACTAATAAACACAAAATAAAGCCAATTAAACAAAAAATTAAAAATCAAGCGAGGATGGCTAGCCAACATACGACACAAATTGGCACAACCCAATAGAGTCGAGCCACCAACAGAGCCGAGATATATAACCACTCCCATCTTTGTGAAAGTACGAGAAGGCAGCAAACAAGTTATCTTCCTTTTTGATTTTGTTTAGATGCTCCATTGCTGCAACAAACTCACCATAATCTATTGTACCACATTTGTCAAGTTCTGCCTGAAATATTTATCATTAGCAGTGGATAATGGTTGGATTAGGTTGGGTTGAAAAAAAATTAAAACCAACTCAAATATTTCGGATTAAAAAACACACAGATAGAAACCGGCCAATAAACACTTCAAACAAAACCAAACCAAACCAAAAACATTCGGGTTGAGTTAGGTTAGTAGTTCAGCCCAAAATTTCAAATTTTAAAAATAATTCATTTTTTAATTATAAATTTGATGTCTATCTAAAAAAAAAACTTATAACCCATGCAAACATAAAATTTAAAAGTAGTGATTAAAGGGATTATGGGAATATATGTAATGAAGTTTTTTATAAAGGTAAGTTAAAGAGAGAGTTTCTTCTTAAACGATGTGAGACTAAAAAAATTTAAATTTTTGCTTACATATTACATAACTTATAAATATATTTTTATATATTAAGATAACAATGTTAGCATTTAGCAAATTAATATGAATGTTAAGTTATTTCATGCCTAAGTTGATTTAAATTCATAGGTAATACATTTTTTTGAAAGTTAATTAATAAAAATTTGAGTTGAGTTGGGTTCTATAAAAAAAAAAAATTCTTAATCCATTTTTGGCCATAATTAAAAAAATTGGTTAGTTTGTATAGATTTAATAAGTTAGTTTGAGTTTTTTCTACTCTTATTTACCATGTAAAAACAAAAGTTAACAGAACAAGAAAACAAAACAAATAAGTACTTGCTGTTATTTAGCCAGATAACCTATGTGGTTCGTGTATTAAGGAACCAAAATCACACATTAATATTGGAACTTACAGCTTGCATTAACCCATTAATTTCAGAATCATTGAGATTGCCACCTGCTTTCTCCGGACCATGACTGGTATAGCTTTTAAGGGACACCAATTAATAATTAATAATGTCAGATTTGCATAAAAAAAATTTACAAATTAAAAATTAAATATAATATTATAGTTAAAAATTTAACCATCAAATATTTTAAATAAATAAGTATCAAAATATGACATTTGTTATAATTTTATTATGTTTTAAATAAAAACAACTAATTTTATTCACAATTTTTGAACTTAAAATATTTTATACTTTGATTATAAGTTCAAAATTTAAATTTAAAAAAATATCACATGTTAAATATAATATAATTTTTATAAAAATTATAAAATTACAAGTACACAGGGACACATGCCCCCTAACCAACATACACATCCACCCCTGCTCCAGACCATTCTTCAAGAGAGATATGCCCACTGTTACCTGCATCCATCATCTTGAACATTTTTTAAAAGACTGCAATTTCTTCTTCCTATTTTTATTCTAATTTGACCAATTAAATTTTTAATGAATCTAATTTGATCCATTAGGTGAATAGAAAATACTTGCAATTCATGTGTTTCACTAATTAAAATAAAAAAATATAAATTATACACGAGTAAAATTATTGGTACTTAATAGAAGACAAAATATATTTGTTTAAGGATTAAATTAATTGAATTGAAAAAAAGTTGAACTAAATCAATTAAATAAAAAAATTTATAGAATAAATTGATACTTCGTCCAAGAAATGTATTTGACCAATTAAGTAGACAAAACTATGAGATGGTATCATCCATGTAACATACGTTTGGAACGAATTACTTTATTCAACTTATAAATTGTTATTATTGTTGTTTTCTCATAGATTATAATCAAAAGAAGTAGCACTCACCCTAACTGCAATTTTCTTGAGCTTGTTCATGGCAGAGAATTACTTTAAGAGAGATAAAACAGCAGAATCAAGAGCTCTTTCAGGAGCGTGTCATCTTGAACCCAAGGATGGCCTGCAAAGAAGTAGCATTATTAGACATCACAAATTTATCATAACTACAACTAACATGAAAAAAATTTCATTATACATAGTTATGTGGATACAATTGTAATATTTAATCACACTTTGCCAAATAATTTAAAATACATAAAATTATTATATTTAGAATTCTCAATGAATTTATAAAAATGAAATGAAGAAATATAAGTGTACTTTTCCCTTTAAATCTAAAAGTTGTACAGTGATGAAAGGCATGATAAATTTTGAATTTCTCATTGTGTATGCAACTTTTTTCTTGAACATATTACAAGGTCATTGACGAAAAAATTAATATAAGGTATCTTATAGAAAATTAACCTATCAATAAAAATATTTTAATTTTACCATACATATACTTTTTAATTTATATTTAATTACATATTTTTATAATATAAAAAAAGTTCATGACACTGACGTTTAAAGGTTTTTATGCTTTACTGAACCAATGCAATTTATTTTTTAATGAAAATGGAGACAAGAATGGTAAGTAATTATGGAACCTCTTGGTGTATCCTTTAGAACTCCTCCATGGAGGTTCAATAGATACTCAATGGAACGAAATTTTTAGAAGTTCGGCTGAACTTGAACTAATGGTTAAAAACTTGGATGTAAAGGGTAATTTTAACATTTTAAAATGTCAAAGAAAATATAAAAATAAAGGAAATGAATGTTTAAGGTTACAATAATGAACTTTATGCTATAAGAATTGACTCTAAGGACATGTTAGGTTGACAATAATCGTAATTGTAATAAAAGTTATTTAGGGTATTATAGTATTTGGTTTGACTGTACTCTGTATTGAAATGTAAAGGGATTACAGAAGTAGCAGTAATCCTCATTACGCCTGTAGCCCTTTATAATCTTCATTATGCCTTCAGTTCTCTCTATTTTTTTTTAACAATTTGTAAGATCATTTATGATTTTTTTTTTGCTCATTTTATCTATTTTAGTAATAAAAAAAGTTTATTTTTTAATTTTACTTCATTTATAATTTTGTAATCTTCATTTTAATATTATTATTTATTTTAATTATACTGCTTAAATAAATATTGTAATAATAATATTATTTTTTTTATATTTAATTTTATTACGAACATTATTCTTATTATTTTTATGTTCAAAAAACCAAAAGAGATAAGTACTCACAAAGATCTTCATGGGATGTGATTCATTTATTTAGGGTAACTCACAAACATTCCTAATCAAATCTTTTGCACTTTCAGATATATTGGGCCATGGCTCTCATATGAAATCAAGATCTCCTGTCAAAATTTGCTCAAATATCCCTTGCTCTGATTCTGATGATGAACACAACATTTAAAACAAAAATCCCAAAATTATATTTACATGGTATATTATGCAAAACTATATTATATATTTTTATGTACAGAAACCAATAAAAATACACACACATATCTACCCCATTTCTTACCATCCCAAAATGGGGGGACTCCACTAAATAAAATATAAGCACTCCATACATCACATTCTGGACCAAAATACTTTCTAAGTACTTCGGGGGCATCATAGTACAGACTTCCGACCACGTCCCTAAATGTTTTAACCGTAAAAAATAAGCTCGTTTTTCTCAAAAAAAAAAAAAAAAGAGTTTGTTTCATATATATAAGAAGTTAAGCTTAACTACTCTAAAATTTGAGCAGCTTTACACACAGAATATTAAAATTTTAAAACGCAACAATTAATTCTTTTACTTTTAAAAATTTACATATAAATTACTAAATTTTAGTATGAATTTATTAATATGAAATGAAAATAAAACCAAATTGATATGGAACCGGAACAAGAGAGAATCAGAATGACATTCATTATCTTTGATGTTGTTTACTAACTTTTTTAGCAATCTGAATAACCAAGGAAGAGATTCCTTCTATATATGAAATAAACATAATAAACCGGAATAAATAAAAATTACTAAATTACCCTTCAGTAGTAACAATTTATTTTAAACGAGAATCACAATCTTCATTATAATTAATGTGTGTGAAATTAATAAAATTAAAATAAACATATTATTACATTTTTTATGTTAACAAATTTACCTACATGGATGACTTAATATTACTCTCAGGAACATTGAAAATCGTAGAGTAAAGAATGAAATTTGTTGATAATATTATAAATATTATTTTTATAAGGAATGAGATGGAGAAAAATGGTGCCACTTAATTGCAAAAAAATAAAAAGAAAGAAAAATACATAATTAGGTAGCAGAAACTAGTAAGGGCCTAAGGGGTTTGGAGCAACTCTCTGGCCGACTTCTCATTTAAATTGGGCACTTAAAAGGAAGTTTTTTTAATAATATATAGGCAAATTTGTCACAAAATGAAGTGTTAAAAAATCAATAACAATAAACCCGAAATCAGTAAAATAAATAATTTTATTTGGAGAAATGGAACATTAACGAAAAATACTCACTTTTCAAATACAAAAAGTAAAGTAAACATTTTATATATAAAATATTTTTACTCTTTTATTCTCGTTTCCTTTTAGTAAACATGTCCTTATATCGTATTCTTCAAACTTTAATATAATCATAGATAGATAGATTTCTGATAAACATTGAAAGGCCAAAGTCAATAGTTTTAAGTAGAGCTTCCTCATCACGATTAACAAACAAGATATTCTCAGGTTTCAAATCTCTATGCATAACACCCAAAGAATGACAACCTTCAATAACACCAACTATAATCCTATCCTAGCAAGTTGAGCTGCTTTTCTTTCAGTATAATGACCTCTTTGTATAATTCGATCAAAAAGTTCCCCACCAGCACAAAGTTCCATAACAACATGAACAAAAACAACATCTTCAAAAGCACCAACAATTTGAATAACATTTGGAGGACCAGCCAAATGATGCATTATTTGAATCTCTCTTCTAACGTCTTTCACATCTTCTTGTGTTAATAATTTCCTCTTTGCAATTGTTTTACAAGCAAACTCTTTACCACTTTCTTTCTCAACACAAAGAAATGTTGTCCCAAATTCCCCTTTCCCTAATTTTCTTCCCAAACTATACCTATCTTTTATATTCTCTTCCTAATACTGATTTCATTTGTAACCCTGCACTTGATAGCCTCTTTACATGAGGGTTAACTTTCTTGTTTTCAAATTTTTTTATCTCCATTTTGTACTTGTTGATCCCTAACCTCTACTTTATTCAAGGGTTGAACCACTTTTTTATTATTAGCTTCACCAATTTCATTTTCAGAGTCTCAAGAGGCGTGCTTTGAACAGAATTTGAATTTGAATTGGGCATATCAGAAGTACCTTTAGCGATTGAAGAAGAATTAAGATTATACTTTTTATTAGAATTTGGAGGTGGAAGAAGATTATCTGGAGGTCGATTTCGAAAAACAGCGGCCATAACAGGTTGTAAGAATCCATTTGTACCAAGATTTGGTCCCCTACATGTGTTCCCCATCAACGAAGCAAACATATCATCAATAGATCGATCTCAGCTCTTAATTATTTTACCTCAACTCCAGTATAAATTGTCTCTACGATTGCCAATCGATCCATATATAATAATTTGAACACCAAGCGTACGAACTTGATATGAACTACTGTAAAATTTGAATGCTGAAAATGGTAGAAACTTAAACTTCCACCAAAATGCAGCTTTAGTAATAACAATCATGAATGTTATTCAAATATTATTAGCCTCGTTTGGAAATGGAAGGGACACCATGGTCGAATCTCGTCGAGGATGTTGTCTAGAGAGAGAGAGAGGGAGATGGATCTTCGGTGCATTGCCTTTCATTGTTACGTTCACGACCATACTGCAAACTTCCATTATATTGTGAAATTTATATAATATTTGATGTTTTTTTTTAAATTAAATTTTCATTAAATCAACATGACAATGTACTAAAAACATAAGTGTTCTTATTGATTGTTCTTGTGCTAGCACGAATAGTATTCACTCTTACCTGTAGGATCAAGTGGAGATGCACGAGACATAAGATATAATCGTAAGTTCTAACATTTAATAACATGTACAAAAAAATCATAATAATTATGAAAAAGAAAAATAGACTTAAAACTTGTAATTACAAAAATAACATTATCATATCGTTTGTCCATTTAAATCTGTTCATTATTTTATGTAGTTTTCCAAAAAGGTACGGGAGATCATAATTCATGATTCTATATGTACAATTGACTTTTAAGTAATTTGCATAATAAAAACTCAAGATAAATATAAATCATTATTGTACCTGCAAAAATTAAAATATTGAATAAACTTTATTATTATACCTCTAATATAAGATGACATTAAGATGTCTACATAGGAAACACATTAATATATTATTATAGGAACTTTGAGATGTAGTGCAGTGGCACACAGCACACCCTCCCTCCTATGCAAGAGAGGTGCCAGTTCGACACTTGGTTGTCCCGTTTCTTCTTAGTTTGAGGTGGTTAAATAGTGTCTTTGGAAAATTCCATTCTCTATTTCACCAACACCTAAAATTCAATTAATATCTCATTTTGACTCCAATGTAGATTTTTCAGCCAAAAGTTCAAGCTCTGTAATCAAGAGCAATGGATAACATAATTGCATATGTGTGAGCTCTATGAAGCACAAATGTAAGGGGGGGAAAGAAAGAAAGAAAAAGCTTACTATAAGATCATACTCCAAAACAATCATAAACACTGTTCTAAAGTCCTAATCACTTGAAAGTATTAAGCTTCTTAAGATCATAACACTACGCAAGCTACTATACTAAATAGAAAATAGTGCCGACTGAATTCAAAAAGCCAGCTAACCGTGCTTTATGCGTCTGGTTCATAAGAATGTCAGGTTTTCAACTCTTTGCAGACGCACTACTTGTTTGGTGCAGAGGCAAGGCCTTTGATGATGGAAACACATTTGAAGAACTAGAAGCAACTTGTGCCTTGTTCTTCAACTCTTCAAGAATTCTTTGGGCTTCTCTCAATTCATCTTGAAAACTTGGTCCATGGCTTTCCCAACCATCAACTACTCGCTGCTGGAATTCAATTGCCAAGACATAGCTGCAAAATCCAGGAAATAACCATAATGTTTATAAGATAAATAGTATTGAAGTCAAATAGGAGTAAGAACAACATAAATAGTCACATAAAACAAAACAAAACAAAAAAACTAAACTCTTACTTTCCCATGACACCATATGCTTTCGAGAGGTTCTGACATGCATCAATGGATTCTGCATGATGAGGACCAAGTGAGACATCCATGATATCCATGGCAACAGCGAACATCTGGGCAGCTGACTGAGGTCTTTCTAGTTCCAAATATGCCGCCCCAAGGTTGTTGTAAATACAACCCAATCCAAAATGTTTCGAACCAAAACTCTCTCTTAGCATCTCAGCTGCGCTCTCCAAATAAGGTATAGCCTGTTGCACTTTGCCAGTCAATAGAAGTAACCATCCTATTCTACCAGAAACGCTGCCCTCTGTGTGCAGTTCTTGTGGGAGCTTCTCCAGCAAAGCCAATGATCTCTTTAATAGTGAAATTGCAGTTTCAAATTCATTCATGTTCTCATACTGCATGGATATTTCTGAGTATGCATCAGCAACTTCTAAAGGAGAATCTCTCTCTTTCTTGTCAAGAATTTCACATGCATTTTCCAAACAACTCTTTGAGTCAGAGAACTTGTCTTGACTACATAATGCTTTTCCCATCGAAATATATACCAACGCCCTAGTCTCACTCTCCATACCTGTTTGTTGAACAATACCCTTCAAAGTATTAATAGCTTCATCAAACCTCCCCAAAGCAATTTGCATATTAGCAGCATCAATCTCTGCTCGAATCAAATCAGAGCTAAGACCCCAGTTCTTTAAAACTCTTTGTGACAGCTTATTTTGCTCCAAGGCCTTCTCATGCTCTTCTAATCCACTATAGATTACTCCTAGAAGTCTCCTGTCGTGAGCCACTTCCACAGAATTTTGCCCCAATTCTTTCTCATGTATCTCTAGTGCCTTCATACAAAATGGAAATGCCTCCTTAAAGTTTAATATAGAGACATATGCTTCAGCAAAATCCCGGTACGCTATACCCAGCTCCCTACTATCTTTCTCCAAAGTCATCTCCTTAATTTCCAAACACTTCTTAAGATTCCCAATAGCCTCCTCCCTCCTTCCCAAAGCTGTTTTAACATTAGCCAACCCCAACTGAACGGCATGAAGCACTGGCCTTAAGTCCCCAGTATTAAAACCCTCTCGCTCTAATTTACCCAACATCCTATTAGCCCTGCTAAGATAACCCAAACTATCAGTGAACTTTTTTAAGCTATAATTAGCAGAACCCAATAATTGCAAAGCCATGGCAACAGGTAATGAAGGCTTATCATCCGTATCCAAAGCTCTCAAAGCTCTATTAGCAAAAGACAGTGTCTTTTCAGGGTCCTCACCTTCTTGGTCAAGTTTGAGGCCAAGTTTCAAGGAAGCCAAGCCAAGCTCTCCCTCATCAAAAGCTGATTCCATGTCCTTAAAAGCCTTGAGCATTTCCTCATATGTATCTGCTGACTCAAAAGCCTCTTCAAGTTGTGATTTTTCCTTTATTTTTCTCTGCCTTGAGGACATTTGAGGTGGTCTATCAACAAGGGTATCCATAGTTCTAGATGGGCTTGCTATAAATTGTCGGTTTTTAAAGAATAAGCCGTTATTTTTTCTGCAATACTTGAGATTGGTAGCTGAGACCAATGAAGAAGATAAGTATGAGGAGGAAATGGAAGTAGAATGGTCGGAAACGAAATTTCTGGATATGATTCTCAGACGAGTGATGTGTGGAATAACTGAAATTGAAGCTTTTCTCATGGTGGTCCGTGAGACGAAAGAGTAATCTGATAAAATAAACAAATTTAAGAACCAAACCCATCTTTGATTTTTTGGACAAAAATAAAAACAGAGGAAAACAGAGATATTTAATACAAAGAATGAGAGAACGAAGGAATGGGGTTGCGAGAAGAAGAGAACTCACGTTCCGACGTGAAGAAAACCCCTTCAAACTGCCATGCCTATGTATCGCTTATTCGCAATCTACCAGAGTCCTTCAGAATTAAATCCAACACTTCCTAGGGTTTTAGGGTTTTCAGTGTTTTTAAAATGCAGTGGATACCCAGAGTTCGAAGGGTAAAAAAATAGTCATTTTGGACAAACAACGATGGCTTCAGGTACTATTATTAGTCACTGTAAATACTCATAACATTAGTATTAATTCGAATAAATGTAAAAAAAAAATTTATCAAAAAAAACACCCATAAAATTTATAGTAATAAAACTAGCATCTCAATAATATTAAATGTTTAATTTGAATGTAAAATATTAAACATTTAATTTTAAACGAGTCTAAATTATCGTCGTTTAATTCTAATTAGATGGGTGTTCAAAGAAAAATGATATATTAGTCATTTTTTAATTGTGAAAATATAAGTTTGAATACAAAAAATATTAATTTTATTATTAAAAATTTTGAGAATGTTAATTTTATTATTTAAAAAAAAAAAAAAAAAAGCATCATTCTCCGTTTCATATATATATATATATATATATATATATATATTTCAAATATCTAACACTAATTTTTATTTTATAAAAATTAATGACTATAATTCATTTATTTCATCAGAGAGCATATATAATAATTGTATATAAGACTTTTTTTTAAATCACATCAAATATTTTTTAAACAAAATTATTTGTACATTTTAAACTATTCACATTAATTATTCTTTTAAAATTTATTATCAAATATTTATATTAAATGACGACTTCCGTTCTATTAAAACTTTCTTTATAACTATCATATCTAATAAATATGACATTTAATAAAAATTTTAATTATAAGATTGATACAAAATTGAATAAAATATTAAATATTATTTTATTTTTTTATTAATTTTAAATATATAAAAATTAATTTTAAATATATTATAAAAAATTGATTAAATAATAAAATTAAAATAAGTAAAATATTTTAAGTGAAAAAAAATATATATTTTTAACTAATAGAGAAAAATGTCTTAAGAGTACATTAAATTATGTTAAAAAGACATCTAAGTTCATTAACTTATAGATAATAAGGTAGAAATCCATTACATTTTTAAAAGAGGACATTATCAGTCACATACTCTATTTTATTGTTAAATTGTGTTAAAAATATATAAATTACACTAGGTTCAATTTGATTTTATTGTTAAATTATGTTAAAAATATATAAATTACACTATATCCAAATTGATTTAATGAGAAAAAATCGTGAAATACCAACTATAAACTTTTATTATACTATTTTTTAATTTATAAAACTTATAAAATACTATATCAAAATTTATTAACCGTAAGTATTCAACTAATAATAACAAACCCAACCAACCCCTTGCCAAAATATATATTTCACAACTTAATACAATCTCTAATAATTTTTTTTTCCCTTAACAATCCAACCTCCCATCTTTACCATTACAAGATAGAGTTTTCAATTAAAAAAAATTATTTTCAGTTTTCTTCCAATACATATATAATATATTTATTTACATAATTTTATTTTTAATTCTTAAAAAAATGTGTGTTATTTTTTTAATGATTTAAAATAATATATATATTTTATCTGAAAAAATAAAATAATATTTTTTTAGGTAGGTGTTATTCTAAAAAATCATCGAAGACACAACAAATTAAAATTTTACATAATATTAATCCTTTTTCCTAAACAAGAGCAACATCCAAAATTTATTAATAAATATGAATTTTTACTAAATAAAAAAAATACTTAATTTTATTTTTATAAATATGAATGTTTACTAAAAGATTAGAACGGCATGTGACATGTAACTTGTTGGATGAAGTCTGTGAATCCCTTTACAAGTACAGTAAAAAATATGTATCTTTATATAAATTATTTTATTTACTTCCATTAATTTATATGATATATTTAAAATAAATAAAAAATTTATTTATTTTTCTTGCAAATTAATTATAAAATAAAAAATATTTTAAAATTTTATTAAATGCAATAATTATCACATTATTAAAATTTTTATTGAATGTAATTATTATTCTATTATGTTTATAGTCATTTTTTTCCTAATGTGATAATAAATCATATAAGAGCAATTAATACCAATAATTTAAAAAATATGAATAATTTTATTCAAAAATATTATGTGTAACTCATAATTTTAAATATAAATATAAATATAAATATTTTAAAATATAAAAACGTTAAATAATTATTATAGAAATTATGTACCTTCTGATCCCAAAAAAAAAAAAAGAAGAAAAAAGAAAAAGATGTTATGTAACTTTTAAATATAAAATAAATAAAGTTAACATGGCAAATATATATATATATATATATATATATTTTAATGTAAAATAATACTAAATTTTTTTTTCTTTTTTTATTTATACATAAATAACTTTTTATTATTAAAATTTATCACATTAATTGATTAATATATTAATTAGTTAACATAACATATGTTAAATTTTGTCACATGTTGGTTTGCTAACACAAAAAATTAATTAGTGTTAATTAGCTTATGTGACATAAACTAATCACAAAGATATACTTATAAGTAAACCAGACAAAAATGTATCTTAAAACTTATTTAAATTACCTTTTTATTATTAAAAAAAACATATTTTTTTTTAATAAAACCTTCAAATATTATCATTAAAAGAGGAATATTTAAAACATTGAAGCTTCCCTCTTTTAATAACACTTAGCTAATTCATGAGAAAGTTTATTACAATTTCTTGGCACCCATCAAGTATAAAATGATAAAACCAAATAGCTTTCAAAGAATATTAAAACATTTCCCTCCTTAGTTTAATTAAAGAGGGCATTGAGCAAGCAAACCGATTATCTTATTGCTATTTAACCTTCAAATGATATATTTAGGAAATACTCATACAAGTGCCTACTAGAACTATGCCACCTAATTTGACAAAGAACTTCAACTTGAAAAATATGTAATTATACAAATTCCAATACTACAAATTTTCCTTTTCATTTTCAATTGAGAAAATAGGAAAAAGGAAATAGATTGTTAAAAAAAAATAAAAATTTACATGCATAGCTGCAAGAACAAAAGTGATTAACATACATTTTGTCCCATAAGGGTTTTGTATTCAAGAATACCCTTGTACAAAGCTAGCCTATTAGGTGGCATGGAGTCCTCCAATTTGCAACCATGGTCTTCTAACAATGTTGTAGAAACCCTCCTTTCATGAATTTGCTTGTGCCTCTTGCGATATTCTTTGTTCTTTGATGATGGTTTTGTAATATCGTTCGCAAATCTTACACATTTTTTGTTATGATGGATTTTCTTCGAAATTCCTTATACCAACAAATCGAAGAATTCACACGTTTTAAATAATAAAAAATTAGCAATCATAATTATTATTAAATGTATATATATTTACCTCTCAATTCAGATTCAATATTGATCATAAAATCAGAAAGAAGATGCTTGTGAACTTGATGGCAAAGAAGAGCTATGCTTCCCGAGACAGCAACAACTGCCATAAATCCAACACCTAAAGAATTCTCCATCTTTTTTTTTTTTTTCCACTTAAAGGAAGGGCTTCAATTTGGTTCATAGACTAAGAACATGTTGTGGTTTCACAAACAATTAAATGATAATTAAAAATATAGTTATTGGAATGATCAAAAACATGAAACATTCCAAATAATAATAAATAAATTATGAGAGGAAGATGAAGATTTATTTATGTTTTATAGTTTGAAAATTTAAGTAAATTGACTACTAAAATAGACGGCTTATACTTAGATATGATTGCCGTTGGGTTTAGTTAAATATGAACCATTGAGAGTGATTAATTAATTACCAAATCACCCCTTTTCTTTTTTATCATTTCTACTAAATTTAACTATCCTACTATAAATACACTCGCACCCTTATTATTTTTAAAAGACAAATTGTGATAATTTATATATTTTTTTAATTTTTTTCTATAATTATATTATTAACATAGACGGCTGATATATATTTTTGTTGTTGTTGTTGTTGATAAAAGTATATAAAAATGACCTCGTCAAGTTTGGTTGGTTTTCTGTTATAAAAAAAAATAAAAAATCGGTTGGTTTCCTGTAAGTGTATACACATATGTTAGCGTAAGTAGTGTTGGATATGTTAGCCTAAACCCCAAAGCCCAACAGAGGTATATATGTTAAATATTATGTAATTGAAGTATGTTTCTTATTAACTATTATTTCATAATAAAAATATATATAAAAAATAAATTATAAGAATTATGAATAAATTATAATATTATACAATTTAAAATCTTATTACAAATAGATACATATTAATTATAACATATTAATTATATGAGTCACGTTAATAAAAAAAAAAAATATATATATATATATATATATATATATATATATATATATATATATATATATATTATAGTAATGGTCAGGATGGACCTACTCATGGGCTGTTCCTACTCATGGATTAAGGGTCGTAGTTTCGGCTAATTTTTTTTATAAAATTTAATTACATATATATTTTATCATAAAAATAAATATTTTATTTATAATAGTATATTGTGTCTAATTTATATGTATATATTTTAAAGTATATTAAAAAAATTTAACAAGTACGTAGATAAAAATAATATGAATTATTAGTAAAATGATTAAATATATACACATTTTTTCATATATTTTGTAATATTAATGATATAAATAAAGTTATAGTAGTATATTATATAAAAATTCTTCGAAAATGTGATAATCTAAAAAAAAAAATTTAATTATCTAACTTTGGACTCAACATCATAAAAATTAAAAATTTAAAAAGAATAAGCATAAAATAAGCTTTAGATCAAAGTTTTTAAGTTTTTATAATTCATATCTTCAAAAAAATTTATATTTTATTTCAATCCAAATTTTAACTTTATCTAATATTATATTATTTAAAATTTTATTTTACTAATTTTTTGAATTTATTTGAAATTTTATTTATATGAAAATTATAATATTTTTTTGTCCTTAGTTTTTCATTCATTTTATTTTTAATTTATATTATTTACCAAAATATAATTTTAAATATAATCTTAATATTAAATTCTAAATCATATTTTATTTTGTATATTTTTATTTTTATTTTTTTCTTTTAAATTTAATTTTAACATTTATAAATTTTGACTTGTTTGATTTAGATTTTTTATTTTCTTTGATTATATATATATGTGTGTGTGTGATATTAATACTTATTAATTTATTATATTTTTGTTTAATTTTGGTTGATTAAGTTTAGTTGAGAAAAAATAGCTTCACTAATTTTATGTCTTTATTATAATATGACGTAAAAAATTTAATATTAAATTAAAGAGACTCAACCACAACTCTTAATAATTATACATTATGATGTATTTTTTAATATTTTAATAATTTTTTTATTTTAAATAAAAAAAATTATATTTTAGTCCCTCTTTCAAAAAACAAATTTTTAGCTAAACATTACTAACGTTATGAAATGTTGAAACAGTATAAGATTATTAATTAATAGATAATAATTAATAATAATAAGAGATTGATATATAGACCAAGTAAAAAAAATACAGTTTATTATTAATTAAATAAAGATTTTATTAAAAAGGTACCTAAATGGTATTGGGTGTTACAATAATCCTCTTAAAAAAATTGTGACAAAAATATTTTGGGTTATATGCTGTCATGACCCCCTATTTATTAAAAATCTAATATGACCCCCTCCACTTGATTTTTTTACATATTATGACAAAAATGCCCTTAATAACCCCTCAGTTGGACGACTGTCCAACTCACCTCAACAGAGTTGGACATGTGTCCAACTGGATGTCCACTCGCCGGAGCTCAGTTGGACGACTGTCCAACTGATGAAATTTTGTCCGACCGGCGACCCCACTCGCCGGAGCCGAGTTGGACACATGTCCAACTAGACTGCCCAGAATTGGACGACTGTCCAACTAGCAGAATTTTGATTGGCCGACGACCCCACTCGCCGGAGCTTAGTTGGACATGTGTCCAACTGAGTTGGACACATGTCCAACTGATCGAATTTTGATTGGCTGATGACCCAACTCGTCGGAGCTCAGTTGGACGCATGTCCAACTAAAAACTGAAAAGTCACGGAGCTCAGTTGAACACATGTCCAACTGATCGAATTTTAATTGGCCGACGATTCCACTCGCCGGAGCTCAGTTGGACAAATATGAGTGTTACAAGCTTTATATCATTAACAACCTTTAGCTTAGACAAACTGATAGCCAAGCCAAATTCTCCAATAATGATGCAAAGTGAGCAGAAATAAACAATTACAACTCAAAACATGAAATACAAAATTGTAAACTAATTATTTATTCAAACCACTCCAATACTGATGGAATTGGAAAATTATTCAATAAAGGTAACTGGAAACAAAGTGGTGAACACCAGGCTGATTACTGAGAATATTGCAAAAAAACTCAAAATACACAATAACTCACACAAACTAACAAACCAGTACACCCAAACCGAGAAAGGAATGCCGCTGAACAGCCGCAAACCGCCGGTCTGAATACGACGCTGTCACCCGAACTGGCAAAAACCACCAGATCAGAGAGGCTCCTTGCATCGGACCGAGGTGGAGTCCTCGAAGTCTTCACATTGCAAAATCTACAAACATTGTCCAGTCACATAAATCATCAAAATCCCTAAGCATGTAAGAGATCAGATCGGCCGGTCAAAATGAACTTCATGTATCTAAATGTTGCTTAATATCCGATTAATGAATACCTGTGACTGATTATGAGATACAAGTTCGTCCGAGTAGTAGCCAGTATTGGGATTAGATAAAGAAGAAACGGTGATGTATTACCATAAAAGGCTCCACTACCCATCGTCATCCTTGCGATTTGTCCGGCGGCCGCATAAATCAGATCCCAGTTTTCATATTTAGCATCTAACGGCGAAGCTGGGGGCGATGGTACCTGTGAAAAAGGACCAGTTGGGCTACCTTTACTTGACATCGTGCTCTTACCGGACCACCTTCAGTAACTATTTCTTTAGATGAAAAGAAAATGAAATTTCGTGAAGGAGAAGCAGTTAAAATACATCGGGTATGTCTTTAGGAACAAGTTTTCGAGCCTCAATAATCGAAGACTTCTGGAAAAGATAGCGAAACAAGGCGCAAACGCAAGTGGCGAGTAGCATTGCAAGGGTAAAAATGGAATTATAAAATAAGAGTCCAATCTAGAATAAAAATAGTGATATGGGGTTATATCAGCCTATTTCCCAAATATTTTCACATTTTTAGACTTTATTTGACTTATTCAGCTTTTAGTAATATTACCTCTTAAGTACAAGAAATTTATGAATACATTGTATATTTTTATTAATATTAATAGTTAATTTAATTCTAACTTTAATATTATTTTACTAAAAAAAAAATTAAAATAAATCCATTGTGTCCTATCACCCATGCAATAATTTATATTATATATAAAAATATGATTTATTTTTTTTAATAAAATTATCTTTATATTTTAAACTATTCATATTAATTATCATTTTATAACTATATTATCACATATTTACATTAAATAATTTTTTTAATTAATTTAAAAATATAAAAAATAATTTTATATTTATTTTAAATATATTAAAAATTAAAAAAATAAAATAATTAACGTACAAAACACTTAATTTTTAAGTACTTATTACACCAAAAATACCGAACAAACACTTCACTTTCACTCACACAAACGATGCGCCAACGAACTTGAAACGAAGTTACGTTCTCATAATATCAGATCATATCATCACAGTGTCCCTTATTCCCCACCTCTCAATCTCAAATTCTGATTTTAGATTTATTGATTCTTGATTTCACATCTCTAACATAGTAACATTGACACCCATCTCCTATAATAACGCACTTAATTTCAATTAGTTCCCCACATTTACATATTCTTTCAGTGGAATTCAGACGTTTGGTTTGTGTTTTTTCGGGTGACTCTTTAGAATACTAGCTTTTTGGGTATGTCATTTTGTTCTATTGTTTGCTTGCTGAAAAATTATTGAAATTTTTGGTTTTGGAAACTGGGTATGAGCAATTCGCTTTTTGTTAGTCTTATCATTGTCGAATTTGGAAACCCACATGATACTGAGAATCAATTTACTCAATTTCATAAATCCAATCCATCACTGTCACCACTCGACTACCACATTAGTAGTCGTTCCGATCGTCCGCCACCAAACCCTGTTGCTGGCGGTTGTTTCCTTCTCGTCTTTTCATCCTTCTCTGCTGGTTCGATTCAATTGTTCGAATCGAACACTCGCTGCCGTACCGACTGTTTTGATTATCATTATCAGCGTTGTTTCCCTCTTATTTGTGGTCTAATCGGCTGTTGTTGCCTGATCGAACCAGTTTTGGTTCTGAGAGAGGCTAGCTATCTGGAATCAAAGCTTTTCCTAGAGTTTTTAATGGAGGTTGCCGAGGCTGCTAATGAAGATGATTTCATAAGTGGCCATCAGGTTCAGGTCCTTCCTGCATCATGAGGCTGGAGGTTGGACTGCTTGTTGGTCCTTTGTCACGTCTTAGTGGTACATGGTGTTGGACATGGTAGCTGTTAGTGATAGAAGTTTATGATCTTGATTTGTTCTATTTTGTTTATTTTTTCTTCTTTGAGGCTGTTTCTTTTACTTGTAGTGGCTGTTCAAGTTTTGGTAGCCTCTATGGTGTTAGCTTGGAAGGCTAAGTCCTTTACCTTGGAGGCATCACACTTGTTTTAGAATAGTATTGGCTGTTGCCTGTTGGCGAACTCTTCCTGTTCTGTTACTTTTCTCTATGGTCACGGCTAAGTACTTGGAAAGCCTCTTTGGCTGTTGTTTTTCTATTTCTTTTGCTTCCTATTTCATGATTGTAAGGCTGGTGAGAATGAGGATTTTTTCATGCTGGGTGTATTCTATCTGGTTGATGCAAGGATGAAATCAAACTTCTCTTCTTTTTTTTTCTTTTTTGAACCGAAAAAAAAGAAAGAATCAATTTAAAATCTAAGAGAGTGTTTTGAATTTTTTTTGTTGCACCGTCAGTAGTTTTTCCAGTATTGAGTAGTAAGCACTTCTGCTGAACCACTTCTAAGAGAAGTCTTCCTTGCATTGCTGTGTTTTTAAATTTTTGTTACTGTACCAGCCAATGCTTGATAATTAATGTGAGATTCATGCCCTTCTTTACTCATTGAGATTTATCTTCTGTATGGTCATTGGCTTAAATTATCAAAATGATTTTTTTTTTCAATGGATGATATTCTTAGATGAAATTAAGTTATAGATACTTGAGGTTTTTTTAATAGTATATTTATTATAAACTTAAATGAATAGAAACAGGATAATCATGGATCGGCTTAAGAATTCTGCCCGTCTGATGATAGTTTCAGATCTTGATCATACGATGGTAAGTTCAGTAAACTTTTTACTAGTCATGGTCTAGTATGTAATCTTCTGTAATGGTTTAAGTAAGCAAATTTCTCTCTTTGCAGGTTGATCATCATGATTCGGAGAACCTTTCTTTGCTGAGGTTTAATGCTTTGTGGGAAGCAAATTACCGTCATGATTCACTTCTAGTTTTCTCAACAGGAAGGTCGCCTACACTGTACAAAGAGTTAAGGAAAGAGAAACCCATGTTAACTCCAGATATAACTATTATGTCTGTGGGAACTGAGATAACATATGGTAACTCATTGGTGCCTGATAATGGTTGGATTGAAATTCTAGATAAAAAATGGGACAGGAATATAGTCACAGAGGAAGCAAAAACCTTTCATGAGCTTACTCTTCAGGTAAATTATGCTCAATGTGATTATTGCTTTATTGACCATTTTCTCTGGCTGTTAATGGATTGAATTCATCGCTCTATGAATTTTGACACTGTGATTAAGTGAGATGCTGATTGAAAATTTGGTGTCTGCATCTTAGTTCTTGACCTTTTTTTGGTTCAATGCAGTCAGAAACAGAGCAAAGACCACACAAGGTCAGCTTTTATGTTCAGAGAGACAAGGTTCAGGTGGTTACACAGGATCTATTAGGGAGGTTGGAAAAGCGTGGGGTAATAGTCTTGACCAAGTGGTCTAGCATGAATTCTGGATCTTCAATAAAATTGTCTTTGATCTTAGCCATAATTATTTTTATATGATTTTTGCTTCAATATTTCCAGTTGGATGTCAAAATAATCTACAGTGGAGGAATGGACTTGGATATACTACCACAAGGTGCCGGCAAAGGACAAGCACTTGCATACTTGCTCAAAGAATTTAAGACTGAAGGAAAGTTACCTGCTAATACTCTTGTTTGTGGTGACTCTGGAAATGATGCTGAACTTTTTAGCATCCCTGAAGTATATGGAGTCATGGTTGGTGGTCTCTCTTGATCTCTTTATTACTTGGACGTATAATCTCATTCAGAAATAAAACCTGTCTCTAGTCTTTCTCTCTTTATTTATATATTTATTTGAATTTATCCTTAGTTTTGGTTTGACATTCACCCATCATTTAGGTCAGCAATGCCCAGGAAGAATTGTTGCATTGGCATGCACAAAATGCTAAAGATAATCCTCACATCATTCATGCAACAGAGCGGTGTGCCTCTGGAATCATTCAGGCTATTGGTCATTTTAAGCTAGGTCCAAGTTTATCTCCCAGAGATATTGCAGACTTTTCAGACAATAAGCAGGAAAATGTGAATCCTGGCCATGAAGTAGTTAAATTTTACCTGTTCTATGAGAGATGGAGGCGTGCAGAAGTTGAACACTCAGAGGTTTATATGGCACGTCTTAAAGCAGATTGTGTATGTCTAGGCTCTCCTCTTTTCAAATATACAAGCTATATAACGTTATTACACACCTGCTCCTGTGGAAGAATGCCTGTTCTATGTTACATGTCAAATTTAGACATATTTTCACTTGTTTGCACTTTTATGTGATTTGCCTGGGCAAGGTGCACAATCTTTTATTGCCATTCTTCAGATTGTCCTCCAAGCTTTGCACATTCTTTTCTTCATCCATGTTTGCTCTGCTCTTTGGAAAGAGAACATTTTTTCTTAAAATGCATTTATCACGCTGACTAAGCAGTTGAACTTTAGAAATAGTTCAGGGAAAAGGTTGTAATGTTAATCCATAATCTTAATCCGTAAGACTTACAGAGGTCAAATTTCTTGTGTTTGATTTATAACAACTCCTTAATTCATCAATATTTTTTTAGTTTCTGTATAAACGTTCTCAAATCTAGATATATTAAGTATTCTTTAATTGGGATACTCTGGTTAGTGAATAATCTTTAACTACATGATTATCAGGATCCATCTGGTTCCTATGTCCATCCTTCTGGTGTTGAACGATCTCTCTCAGACTGCATAAATGCAATGAGAACTTGCTATGGAGATAAAAAGGGAAAAGAATTCCGTGTTTGGGTCGACAGAGTATCACCAACACAAATTGGTACGGACACATGGCTGGCGAAATTCTACAAGTGGGAATTGTCTGGTGGGAACTACTATCTTCCTATCCAAGCTATTGAACTCATTCATTCTAGTCCTGTTTCTTCAATTTAGTTTTTCCTTTTGACACAAGTCTCAGATATATTTTCTGTTTCTAATTTTCTATGTATCAGCTGTTGCAGGAGCATATATCTTTGTTCTGGTTCATTCTAGTTGACCAGCTTAGACATGAACATATTGCATATGGCCTTGTTTCATCATGAACATATATCACCACATAATACCTTAGTGTAGATTCTGCCATTGAAGAAATGCTAATTGCACATAAAATTGCATACATTGTTGCACTCGCTACACTTAATGTAGAACACTTGGAATTATTACTTAGTAAAATTGATATGGCTTACAACGATGGATTTGTTTGTGGACAATTAGCATTCCTCCCTGCCAACACTGGTTATGTTATCCATCAAAATGGTATTTCTTGTTCAAACAAATACTTCTACGCTAGCTGCCTGCTGATGTTCTCGTGCTTTTGTAGGTAACGAGCAGCAATGTTGCGTTACTACTGCCATAATAGGTTCGAAGGTGAGTCATGATTTTGTGTATTTATGATGGATAGGTATGATGCCTAGGTTGTAATGCTCATGGAATTTATCATGTTATTGGGTTTCAGGATGCTAGTGTTACTGGTGTGTTTTCTTGGATGCACGTGCACCAGACATGGTTGGAAGGATCGGAAGGAAAATATTCATCAAGCTGGCTATTCTAAACCACTGCTTATATCAAAGTTCAAGAACTTTATTTAGTTTTATACATGCTATTGTAATAAATATCATCTTCTACTACTAATGTCAAGCTTTGACAACACTTGCTGATTATTGACTGCATTTAAAATGGCTAGGCTAATGATTTTCTTCATTTTCAGGTACTTTTTATAAAATCTAAGCATGCACTTTCAAGAATTGCTATGATTTTTCTTTACAAAGTCTTCAATAACCTAACGATACTTAAGTCTAATCTAAGTCAAACGGATCCTATGATTATAAAATCTAGGGTTGTGTCACATAAGTTCTTTAGATTATATCATTTGTACTGTTTAGTTCTTTATATTATAAATAATATCATTTAATGATTTGTGGACAATTAAGAAAAAATTATATTATTTTAATAATTTTTTTTTGTTAAAATATTATTATTTTTTAGCAAGTGATTAAAACGCAATTAAAATGTGAGTTTTAAAAAATGATAAAAATGAAATTTAATATTAAATTATTTAAGAAAAATTAACAATAATAATATTCAAATAAAAATTTATTTAAATATATATTTTAATTTTTAATAAAAAATAATAAAATATTAAAATAAAATAGTGGCAATTAAAACAAATATTTTGTGAATTTTTTCATATTAATTGTGCCATTATCATTATTAAAGACTCATATTTTAATCCAATTTAATCACTTAACCAAAAAGTAATATTATTATAATAGAAAAATTATTAAAATAATATAATTTATTTTTAATTGATTTTTTTATAAAGTTGATGAATTAAAATAACACTGTTTATAATCTAAAAACTAAACAATATAAATAATATAATTTAATGAACTTTTTTGACATTTTTTTAGCTAATAAACCTCAATTTATGTAAAGCTTTTACTTATAATTAATTTTGACTCAAAGTCATAATCAATTTTTTTATCAATTGAAATATCGTTTAATTAGTTTAAGCATTTGTTATTTTTAAACTAAAATCCGACATTACTTTATAATTATTTCAAATTCTTTGCATTTACATTTTGTTCGTGGTATATTTAAAAAAAAAAAAAAAACATAACTTTAAAAAATTGTCACATATGTTGAATCGAAATTTTTTTAACTATCAGCCGCTTCTAATAGAAGTCAAAACTATGTATTATTCCATTATAATACAATTGATAAAACTACATAAATACTACCCAAAATTTTAAACACAATAGCAGTCCTCCTTGAAATTGGAGGGATGTGAGTTGATGTGGGTGTTAATAATTTGAAAATTGCAAGTGATTATAATATTTTATTTAAAAAAATTAAATTTTCACTTCGAGTAAAATATTTCAATATTTATGTGACATATCCAATGATTTTTTTTTTTTTTCCCACACTATTGCCTTATCAATTTTTCCCACGACCAACTATACATGTGTTAGGTTTTTTTTGGCTCAATACATATGTAAAGTATAGTTTTTGATTTAACTTGATAAGTGTCTAATTAAGTTTTGGTGATGACAGGCACAGCAATCCAACCAACCAATTTGAAGCAATTGTGAAATATAATGAATTGGACATCTCAAAATATAATTTGATTTGGCTCACCAAATATATTTTACTGCTATTTACTTTTCCATAAAAAATATATATATATATATTAAATTTAAGAAAATTTTAATTTATAATCCATTAGAAAATAAAATTTAATCAGAAGATATTCTCAAAAATCCCCAAATCTCATTTATATGAAAAAATATTTGCTAATTTTGCATGATGTTTTAGAACAATTAAAATAAAAAATAAATTAATTAATGAGATTTATTAGGAAGAAAAATGCTTTACATCTAAAGTGAGATACAACTCAACTTATTTTATTATAATAATTATGTACTTTTCAATTTCAAAAAAATTAACATATATATATATATTTCTTAAAAACATTTTAGAGATCGTTTTGCCTAACACATTTTATTTTTTAATATATTTTATTATTATATGTATATTTGGGTCAATATTTTTTCAAGATAGATACTTTTTTTTTTCTTTTTCATAGAACTCTAATATTATGTAAGAGTATAATTATATGCCTTTTAATTTTAAAAGATTAACTAATAGATATAAATACTCATATTTTTTATATAACTTTTCATTATATTATCTTTTATTAATACGAGACATTTATTTTCTTTAAAATTTAAAAAATGACATGTGAATTGAGATAAAATCACATTTATAGTATATATCATTACTTAAGAAGGAAAGAAAAAGGGTTATATTATTAGGATAATTATTTTTGCTATTGTTCTAATAAAGTATATAAATTGTATATTATATTGTTATAAAAAAATTTTATTAAATGAAATTTTATGAGTTTCAAATATGTAATTTAAAATAAAAAAGTTTGAGCCTTATTATAAAATTACTAAATAAATCCATTATATTGTTATAATAAAATTACACTTAAGTACTATTAATTTATTATTATTATTATTAAAGAACATTGTTATTAATAAAAAAATAATATGATAATAATAATTTTAATTATGTTATTAACTAAAAAAAATATTTTTCCTTTTCTATATTGTCATATTAATTAAGTTGAAAAATCATGCGAACTTATTCATAATTAACTCATAATTACATGGTTACTGTTGGTAAAAACTTCGTTCTGTACAAATTTTTTTTTTAATGAATTTAATTCATATTTTTGAGAAAATTTTAATGAATAAAGTCAAATAAATACCTTGACAATAGTCTTTACGCGTAAATCAAAATTTACTGAATTATTTGTAATAAAAAAAAATACTTATTGCCTTGTAATATCAATTATCACCGCCCCTTTCTCTCTCTTCTATATTTCACCATCGCCTTATATTGTTGGAATTTGCTCGTTCTTATTTCATTTTCTGTTATATATCTCTAGAGGGCTTCTCTGATTCGGATGCTTTAGAGCTCAATCTGCTGCGGTTCATGGGCGTTCTTTGAAATTCTTCACACGTTTTCTGGACCATATCCATTTCATCAATGGAAGAGGTAAACCCATTATTGTAATATATGTTGTCTTCAAAAATTTCCTTTCTGTTTAAAAATTTTCAAATTGTTAAATGGGTATTTCTCTTGTTGCACTTATGAGTTATTAAGATTAGCTTTCGCATCTGGGTTCAATAAAATGATGTCCTGATTTTTTATAGTTCGTGTATTTTTTTTTTTTTTCATATTTGTTTATTATTATTTGATATTTTATCATTTGTTTCTATCAGATTAAGTCCTTGAATCTATTCCATGATGATATGGTGATGGAAAACATAATAGGATTTTCGAAGTGTCTATATTAACTATTTTCATTTGAATTTATATTACAGTAAGGGTCTTTTTCTACTGACGCCTATCATTTACAATCTTTCATTAAAAATATTACAGTTAGGGTTTGGTTAAGATTTTTTTTATTCTTTTTATGAAAATTTTTAAGGGGTTAGTATTGCTGCTATAAATGAGGAGGATCTAGAGGATCAAATGATTATTAGTTGGTTTTAGCCAAAAGGGAAAAGGAAAAAAAAATAGTTGAAGTAAAATTTAAACAAATAAATACACACACATATAGATAGATAATATAAACAATTAATGGTTGGGGTTCACAGGAATTTTTTTTGTAGCTGAGGCCATTATGTCAGGATTGGGTCTCATTGAGATGAGTTTTTCATTAGCTTGTTATGAAAGACGAGTACTTTCCTTGGGCTTTAAACTGTTGCATCTATTCAATGTTATACTGCTAATTTTTTCAACTGTAAGATTTTTCATCTATGTTAAGCTTAGATAGTATTTTCATTTGAAGGTTTCGAGAATAAAAGAATCAAAGGAGAATGTAAGTCGTTTGATATCTCCTGCTGCCTTTGTGGAAGGGGGAATACAAACTGCCTGTGATGATGCTTGCAGCATATGCTTGGAGGAGTTTTGTGATAGTGATCCGTCAACAGTTACTCTCCTCTCTCTCTCTCTCTCTCTCTCATAGGCATCTAGACACGCACACACGTGTCACACTATTTGCTTTTGTAGTATGCATTTCTTACTCATGGGGAGTGCCTTTATTTGTGTCTTGCCTTGCAGTTGACCACTTGCATGCATGAGTTTCACCTCCAGTGCATTCTAGAATGGTATGAAAATACATTCTGTCAAACTTTGAGCATTTTTTATTTATTTACTAACATTTATAAATTTTCAAAGCTTGAAAGTGAAATGTGTACTCCCTTTCTGACTTTTATTTATTGTTCCATTAAAGGTTGGCTAACCCTTGCTCCAGTAATGGGATGTCATCATCATTTATTTCCATATTTTTATGTTCCTCTGGTAAAATGGAGATGCTATGTAACTCCTGCAAAAGTTGCTTGTTGATTAACTAAACGTTTGTTCTTGGTTTTGGTGAAACATCTAAGAGAACAATCTTTATAGCTTTTTAAATCTATGGGATTCCCAAATGTTCATGTTTTATGATAATAGGTATACAAACCTTGAATGATTTAATTGTTTGATAGTCTTTTGATCCAAGAAAGTGAGATTACAAATCTACTGTACCTCCAATCTTTTTCACTAGGTCAAAGTCATATCTAAAGACTGATTTACTCATGTGCAGATACTGTAAAGTGATTAATAGTTGTGTATTGTTATTATGGAATAATTTGGCTATCAACACTAAGTTTTGTTTGTAGGTGCCAGAGAAGCTCACAATGTCCAATGTGTTGGCAACAAGTTAGCCTGAAGGATCCTGGCAGGTTTATCTTTTCCCTATTTTCGGGGTTTTTTTCATCTCTTTGTCGTAGTTTTTTTGTCAAATTCAATGGCTTATCTAATGTGTATTATGGCAGTCAGGAATTACTTGAGGGAGTAGTACAAGAGAGGAACTTTGGGGTTACAGCAAGGAGAAATACAGCTATATTTCATCATCCCACCCTTGGTGATTTTGAACTGCAGAATGTGTGTCATTTTTTGAACCTCTAAAACATTTTTTGGTTTCTGAAGATGTTGCAAATTACTTTCAATTTTCTGTACTTCAATAAGAAAGGACAAATCTACCCATTATGATTTTCTTATGTTATCTATCATGTGAGATGCAGCTCGCTAATGATGCTGATCTTGAAGAAAGAATAATTCAGCACTTGGCAGCTGCTGCTGCAATGAGAAGGACCCGCCATGTGAGAAGGGAAGGCCAAAGAAGCCGCTCCTCTGCTCATGGTCATCCTAACTTTTTGGTATTTTCTGCTGATCATGGTGCTCCTCCTACTGGTCCTGTTTCGGTCACAGAAGAGAATGCTGAACTAGATCCAATTGTAGTAGCTTCACGTACCCGTCTCCAATCTGGTCTAGATGAACCATCACTGCAGATTCCACAGTTTCCTTCCATTCAAAATAATGAGACTTCTTCCTCGGCATTTGCGTCAAATTGCATGCCAATAATTCGTCGTGGAACTTTCACTCTGAACCAGTACTCTCTCTGATGTTTCCTGGCCCCTCTCTAGTGATATTTTTGTTGATTACTTCGGATGTACT
The DNA here is from genome assembly GCA_029378325.1 of Elaeagnus macrophylla. Lineage (NCBI taxonomy): Eukaryota > Viridiplantae > Streptophyta > Magnoliopsida > Rosales > Elaeagnaceae > Elaeagnus > Elaeagnus macrophylla. The sequence continues at coordinate 8,259,356 of CM055641.1, forward strand.
TCTATAATATGTAGGCTAAAGCACCAATTTAGTCCTTTACGTTTTCACTATCGACTGATTTCCAATTTTTTAATTCGACCAATTTAGGCTTGAATCTTTTAATTTGATGAATTTAGTCGATAACTTCCAAAATTGAAAGATGAATAACTAAATTAATCAAATTAAATTGTTTTGAGCTAAATTGGTTGAAATTTACCAAGTTATGGACTAAATTGGTCAAATTAAAAGGGTTATGACTCGGTCGACGGAACTGAAAAGGTGCCAGACCAAATTGTTACTTTGGCTAATGTGTATATAGTGCTATTTACGTTACCGTCATTTTTGTAAAGGAGCTCTGCTGGTACTTCATCAACACCTAATGAAGAGAGAGCAGGACCATCAGACAATCAGTCATTTTCGGATTCTCTGAAATCCAAAATTAGTTCGATGTCAATGAGGTATGAAGTATAAAGTAAATGCTGCAACCCTTGTGGTATTCCCCTGGTAAATTTGACAAGCTTCATTTGCCTTTACATATCCATATTAACCTCCTTTTTTTTTTTTTTAACGTTTGTAACTAAGATATAAAGAATCATTTTCAAAAAGTACAAAAGGTTGGAAAGAGAGGCTGTTCTCTCGCAACACTTCCATGTCAGATATTGGTTCTGAAGTACGGAGAGAAGTCAATGCAGGAATCGCCAACGTATCTCGTATGATGGAGCGCATTGACCCCAGAGAAAATGATGGAGCCACTCGAGCTCGTATAGAAAATAATTCTGCAAATGGTTCTGTTACAGATCGAAGCAACCAAAACAGTGCAGAAATTCATGGAGAAAACTCCTTGGCAAAAGTCAATCCTTCACTTACTCATGCTTCAAGTTCGTCTAAAAGTTGAAAATGTATAAGCAATAGCATCTATCATCAGCATTTTCAATTTTTGAAGGTGAGTAATATTGCCTACCATCCATTATTCTGTTGCAAACCTGAACGATACTAATTCATTACGACCATATTGCAACTTATTTCCTCCAGCATTTTGATTACGTCTGACTGACTCTGATTATATTGTAATGTAAATTGCCCCAAAATTGTACCGTCTGTTTGCAAGGTTACAACATCCCCGCAATTTTGGGACATTCTTTTTTTGCCCGAACTCCATAAATGTGCAATTTAGGGCCTGAACTGGAAAAGGTTGTTTTACTATTTGCATGTCCTATGTGATGCAAAAGTGAATGAGTATAGGGTTATAGCTTTTCTTCAAACACATTCAAACTTTATCATCTTTTCTAGGTGTGAACTTTCAAAGGCTTGATTTCCCTATAGAAAATCTGGTCTTCAACGGTGTTTGAAGAAAAAGCTAAAACCCTATACTCTTTCACTTTACATCGCTACGCTTTAGTGATTTCTATTTTGACTTTTTTAGTACTTTTTTTTTCGTTGTACTTACTCTCAATATTCTTTCATTTTACTCCCCTATGGCATGAAGCATAATCCAACTTATCTTTGACTAATACTTTGGTTTATTAATTTATTTCTTCCATAGATGAGAGTGGTGAAGAGAAGATGCTTTGCTACACAGAGCCTGCCTTTGGGTATGAATAGTTGTCTGTGTTGATGATCTGAAAGAAAAATAGGACATGTCAAAACAGTCTGAGGTATATATCAATGTATATGTAAGTAAATGTTTTTATATAAAACTAATTATGAAGTGCAAACATGTTTGAAAGAAGCAATGTACCGTATACCCAACGCTTCATGCAATCGTTATAGTGTTCGGTTGTTGGTTGATACAGTAAAATATTTGGACAATATTTTATCCAAGTAAATTTTACTTATGAATAATAGCACCTCTAGTGTGACAAATTACAAAGACGTGAAACCACCTTTGCCACCGTAAGAGGCAAAATACATCTCTAGAAAGTGCAATTGTTAGAAATTATTGATTGTCAATTCTTCTTAAAGCTTAAATTATTGAGAAGATAATTTATTATACTTTTTATACATTAATCACTCTATTGCAAGTGTTGATTTTATGTACCATATAAATTAAAATACTTACAATTTAACAATTACGATTGTTGAACTTTAAACATATAACCTCAAATTTTAATACTATGTTAAAAGTTATTAGATACTCTCTCAAAATATTAAGCCAATTATACTTTTTATACATTTATATTATATAAAATAAAAAAATGATACCAACATTTTTGTACTATTGTGCAAGTATTTAAAGAAAATGTGTGCGTATTTTTTTTTTTCTTCCCCTTTCCGTCATATTGTTCCAAATAATGTTTTTAACTCAAATACACGACAACTCAAAGCATTTAGAGTACACGAGGTGGTCGGACCTATCAGAGTCGAAAAACGAACAAACTATAGTCTATAGAGGAAAATTATGATTCATCCATGAACCATGCTTCAGTTGATACTAATTTTGCAGATGCCTCCACTACGTTGAAATTCAAAACTTGGGTTTATGAGATTTAAGAAGAAGACATGAGCTTGTCCAAAGGGCAATTTGCAATGAAACATTCTTAGCTGGTTATGAAACCACCATCCACCAACCTTGATACGGACGTAGACGTTCAAATCCTTAGTGTATTCATCTTCCTCTTAAAATAGCACATGTATGTAATACCTGATTACAGTCTTAGCATATGCATAGCACCTGACTTTACAGTCTTTTAATAATTTCTTCATTTACACGCTGATAGTATTTCATTCTTCGGATTGATTGAACAGCTTCACTATAGTTCTGGCTACGTAATGCATGTGCAAATGTCTTTGACCAATGTTTCAGCTTCTTTTGCATCTGGATAAGCCAGAACAAGGGAGTTGAAGGAGAATAAAAACGTTTACTAAAATTTAGGATAATATGTAGTTTCACATTTGACCAAGTAAAAGATAAACGAACAGATTCAACATGCATGGCTTTTATCTTCATGACTAGAGTAAACAATTAAATCATGAAGGAACAAGGGCTTGCTCATAAAATCAAATTTTATCCTCACAATAAGCACTTTAATTATCAAGGACTGGTGCTAAAAGTTTGAAGCAAGGAATTGTAAATATTCAAGCTAGGTAGTCATGATGCAGCTTATGGATAATAGGTACTATAATATATTGAAATCATGCTACATCTGCTATGATGAATTCAGCATCTTCACATGGTTAAATCAAGGTCCTAGTTATACCTGAGACTGGATCTGTCTTAGAGTTTGAGAGTCAGCAGCCTCTTCAACAGCTTCTCTGATTTCCATTATCTACAAAAAACAATGAATCACAAGAAAAGTCCTTGTTGCTTAAAGTAAGTTAAGACCTAGCAAGGCCTAAAGAAGGGAATGGTTATAATTTATATAAACATATCACAAAAGTACTCCATAAATACCTCAGCCAACAATTCAGGTTCTGAGATTGTTTCTTCCTCATCAACATTCACGCCTTCAAGCTTCAGCTGAGACGAAATTACTAATTATAGACTTATAGTTCAATGAATCCAACGATATAGAACTTATAAGAAAAGCAATGCATGTTTGTAATCTTAGAAAGGAGACATATGGAAAATAGAATTCACCAAAAGCACATATATATTCACAAGTACAAAGTTTAACTTACAATATAGATTGCCCTTGTCAAAGGGTTGGTTAGCGTGCGATATGCATTAGTCACCTGACCTGACTGCTCAGCTGCGTAATCCCTTTCTTTCTAACAAAATTACCATAAAAATTAAAATATTTATCATAAAATTCAATAAATTTTACTCTACTTTCCTTCAAATGAAAATAATATCTTAAGCAAACCTCTGATTTGGAATGAACTAAATCAGGATGCACTTGTTTCTGCCAGTCTTTGTACTTCCTCTCCAAATTCTCATCTTCAATGTCATATCTTTTCTCCCTGTTAAAATGTTAACAGCAGCAATAAGAATCAAAGTTTCAATTGTGATTATTGCAAACTGAAAAGATCACTCATTGAATATTCCAAACTAGCTTACCCTAAAATAAATGAAAGAATAGTGCAATTCAAAAAGCTAAATACTTACACTCCAAATATTTGAAAGTAATCCACTGACTGATCAACAGGTTGAACACAACGGCAAGAAGGACAAACCAAACACGGCAGCGTACTAGTTGCCGAATTGCAATTCCAGCAATTAAGTTCAAATTTCTGGGCCGTTTTTGAGCAGAGAAAACATTTGAAGGAAAATCTGTAATCTCCAAGAAAGTCGAATCTGTGACTGAGGAAGTAGCTGCAGTTCTCTAAATTGGGTGAACAATAGGGAGATAAATAAGGAAAATATCGAGTTTTGGAGACAGGGTTGAGTGGTGAATAAGAGCTTGAAGAGAAAACTCGTCGGAGAGAAGTCCATAACTTTTGCTTAGACATTGAAAGATACATAGCATAGCTTGTTGTAGTTTCAATCGAATTTTTTTCCGTGAAATTTAAGAGCTTAATTCACTTTGAGAGTGCTTCAATCATTCATTCCTATCTGAAAATAACAATATCATTAAGCGAAGAATAAAATATAAGTACATAACCATTATAATCTTTCTTCAATCCATATGATATAACAATAAGAATATAATTTGAATTATCAAATAATGTAAATCCAATAACAATCTCTTCAATTCAATGAAAATTGGAAATTAAAACAGAACAATCTTGTCCCTATTGCAGAAAAAAAAAAATGGAAGCCGGAGACAAAAAGAGTAGATAGAGCGAAACCTGAAAATCCGATGAGGCTTCTGTACGAACGGGAGGGAAGTTTGGGAATTGGGACTGAAGAAGGAAAGAGAAAGAGAAACGGAACACAACGATTTATTGTATTTGGGTTATTTTAGGGATGGGGTTGGCGAACAGTGGTTGTTCATTTGTGTCTTCCGATGCTGGAGTGACGGGCGGCGTGAGGAAACACTGGGCTGGGAGAGGGCGCAAGGCTAGTAAGGCCGGAAGAGGGTTGTTTTTTGCGTGGGAGGGGAGAGGGGATATAGCCATATAAGTTTTCTTAAAAACAAAAAACAAAAAAATTATTTATTAAATTAAAATGACAATTTCTTTTATAGTAAAAAAAAACCTTAGAGAATATAACAAATGTTACCATCACATACTAAAGTCATTAATTATTTATTGTTTTTACCAACACGCTAGCGAGAGATACTTGAAGAGACTAAAACCCTACTTAAGAGAACGTTGTGTTCTAGTAGCAAGAAAATCACATCCATACTTAAAAGATAAATAATGCGTCTCATAAGTCTCGAACACATGTCCTATTTTATGAGTACAGAGCTCCAGTATTTAATTAAAATGATAATTAAGTGTGCTATCTTTAATAAAAGATTAAAAATATACATTAAATTTATTTTTAATAAGTGAGTTAGTACAAAATTTTTTGAGTGGTTTTTATTTATTTATTTATTAAATTAAAATGGTAATTAGGTGTGTTATTATATTAAATAAAGTTGAATTTTAAATTTGTATTTAATAAATAAGTTAGTATAAATTTATTATTTATAAAAAAATTATAGAAGTATATTTTATAGAAGTATTAGACTTATGTTAATTTTCTAAAATAGATTTATATTACTTGTTATCCGTGCTTCTTATAAAAATAACAAATTTATATTATTTTACTTAAAAATTATAAATTTAAAATGTATTTTTATTAAATATAATAGGCATCACAACACTTCATCCTATTTATTAATATCCATAAACAGGCAACACAAATACACCTATTTTATAAGCGTTATTATAAATTTGCCTATTTTTAAATCATTTTTGCTGTGTCTCTATCACAATAAAGGTTAAAATCACCAATAAATTGACTAATTTTGATGGATAACTTTAAAAAAAAAATGATAGAAATATTAAAATTTGTATTTAACTATATATTATATTATAATTAATATTAATATAAATTTATTTTACTTTACATTTCTTCTGTCACTTTTTTTTAATTTATATTAATTGATAATATCATAAATGCTAATATTGGATATTTTTATACTTATTTGAGAAATTATTAAAAATAGCACCCCTAAAATTTATAGTAACAAAATTAACACCCCAATAATATTGAACGTTTAATATTCAATTTGAACGTAAAATATTGAATGTTCAATATTAAACGAGACTAAATTATCGTCGTTCAATTCTAATTAGATAGATGTTCAAAGAAAAATGACATATTAGTCATTTTTTAATTGTAAAAATATAAATTTGAACACAATGGGTACTAATTTTGTTATTAGAAATTTTGAGGGGTATTAATTTTGTTATTCTCCCTACTTATTTTTGTACTTATAGATTTTAGGACGGATAGCTAAAATATTTCATTTACTTTAATAATAGATATTATTTAGTCCTCTAATTTATAAAATGTATTTTTAAGTCTCTTTACATATAAAAAATGTGTTTTGAAATTCCAACTTGTTAAAAAAGTATCAAACAAAGACAAAATTAAAATTTTATCTAATTTTTAGTTAAATTTAAAGAAATAGCATATGTATCACATGCATATCTATATTTTTCGATAGATATATATCAAATTAAATAATTTTTAATTAAAAAATTATTTCAATTTTTAACAATTTTTTTCGATTAAACTTAAATAAAATTTTCATTATCTAATTTGTGGTTTTAGATATTGGACAATGAAAATTTTATTTAAATTTTATTGAATTTGATTAAACTTAAATACAATTTTTATTATTTAAGTTATGACTTTAGATGATGGACAATGAAAATTTTATTAAAAATTTTTATTTAATTTTATTGAAAATTATATTTAAATTATATTAAAAAAATTATTTAAGTTTTTTAAAAATTAAAAAAAAATTAGTAATTTTTAATAAAATATTAATTTTTTATGTATATATCTATCGAAAAATATAAATATAAATATGAATATGACACATGTGTTATTTCATTATATTTAACGAAAAATTGGATGAAAAATTAATTTTGTTCTTGTCTGATATCTTTTTTACAAGTAAAGGAACTTAAAAACAAATTTCATAAATAAAGAATTTAAATATATCTTTTTATAAACTAAGGGTCTAAATGATATTTTTTGCAAAAACAAAATGTTCTTTATGACAAATTTTTTTAATTTTTATTTCGTAACATGTGTCAAAATTATTTTAAAAATTAAAAAAATAATTTATTTTTATAGATAATATTAACACATGACACAATATAAATAATATGTGTAGAAATTTAGGTGACCCTTTCTTTACTCATGATAATAGAATCATTAATTTTACAAAGAGTGATGATGTATGAATTAAATAATGTATTAATTATTAAATAAATGTATATTTTAGAATATAAGATGATAAAGTAATTATGAATTCGATTAATATTGATAACTAATTAAATTGTACCTGAAAAATTAACAAAACAGAAAGCTGTAAATGTCTTCGAAAGAAATACTAAGATTACATAAAATTGTACTCATTGTACTAATTATAGCATGATTTGTGGCCAAATTTGCTTGAAAATGAATCCTTTCTTTTATTTTCAAAATTATTTAACCATGCTTCTCAACATAATTGTTATGTTGTGAATGTAAATTTTTGTTTTCCTAACATTCCTCTCTATTCCTGCGAAGCAATTTTGTTGCCTGAAAAATAACATGCCAAAAATATGAAACCGTTTTACAAGTGATGCGGTCAGTTGAGAACGAAAAGCAATTACATAATTGAACATTCAATAAACATAAAAGATTTTAAAAAAGGTTCAATTTTTCTAATAAATTACTCAATAATTCAAAATCTGCAACAGGACTCGAGCATCACCATAATTTTGATAAAAGACCAACAGGCAACCAAAAATTTCACCCAATGTACTCGTACCCTGCTCAGCTGAATCATTATGCTGCTAACTTGCTTTTCTTTGCTTTCGGCTTTGCAACTTTGCTCCTCCTTAACTCTCCAAGTTCAGTCTCCTCAATCCCATTCACCTACTTCATTTTGGTGGTCAATTTATCTTTCCTTTGCTTCAAACCGTTTTTGTCTTTCACCTTTCTCGATTTCTTCAGACATTTCTGACCATTAAGCTCAGAAAGAACCCCATCCTCCGTTTTAACACCAATCTCTCTCTTTTCCTTCCCCAACTTTTCATTGACACTGTTTTTGCCTTCATTGATATCAATATCGCCATCACTACCTAGATCATCTTCTTCATCAAACCCCTCATCTACATGCATATCCATGTATCTAACTTCATGAAGCCTTCCCTTCTTCTTACCCACTTTTTCATATCCCTCCTTCACTTTATGCACTTCTTCCTCCTCGCCTTTAACTCCCACAATCTTTAATTTCATATCTGGTACTGCCTGATAAATTGGCAATGCTAAAGATTCTAATAACTTCAAATGCAAAGACCTCACATTCCCCCACTTCTTTGGTACATTCTCCACAATACCAATAATTGCAGCAATCACATTTTGCAGAATCTCCTCTGCACTCATCGATGCCTTTGCAACCCTCACCACACAACAAGTCCCAGTTCTTAAGTAAAATAAGGCTGATCCAAGTGCATTCTCGATCTGCTCTTTCCAGTTCTTGTGCTTCAGGTCCACTGGAACCGGAATCTTCTTCTTCTTAAAAAACTGCTTCCCCAATAGTCGTGGCAAGAGCAGTACGATATGCTTATCGGCTAAGAACTTATCATATGAATCACACAATTTGCGCTTGGCCTCAAATGAACGGTAATTGGACTTGAGCGTTGACAGCTTAAGAATCTTAGAGACTGAAATGTTTTCAGCTTTGATCTTCTTCATAACCTCATCCTTGGTCAGACCTGATTTGACCCGGTCATCAATGATCAGGCAAAGCTCGGACTCAGAGGAGTGGAGGGGGTGTGGTACTGGAATTTTGTAGGCATTTGTGCGATCATTTGCTGGGATTTTCTTTAAAGTAAAGATGAGATAGACGAATTCATCATCATCTAAGAGCTGTGGTTTCTGGTTCTGAGATTTGGAACTTCTCCACTTGAGAAGGGCATTGATCGCCCTTTGAACAGTTTTGGGACTCACTTTGGGGCTTGACTCAGTCGAAGTTGGAGGAGCCATCATCATGAAGATATAAGATGTATAAGTAGAGGCACAATTGGTTTGATATAGAGAAACTCCAAGAATTTCAATTTAAGCTCAAGAGAGGAGACTTTTTCACTGAGACTGGACTACTGGTTAAGTCAATAAGTCTGAAGTAGTTCGAACAGACCTGAGAATTCAGCAAACCATTGGTATATCAGAGCCACCGAACAAGAAATATAAAACAAAAAGTCATCACATAACAACCACAAAATCACTAATAAAACCGTATAAGCAACAAACCAGAGATAAAGCCATTATCACAGACCTTAAGTTGCAAAGGTTCCAAAATTCAGACCACACCAAATCCAATTAGAGTTTAAATTTAAGGGGGAAAAAACTGAAGAGACTATGTTTAGTGTGGTGATTCAAAGTTCCCACACAAAAAGCAAATGCAACCATAAGGTGAACGACAATAATATTAAGCCTCTGTATAGACATATGAAATATAACAGTAATATAGGAAGACAAAAAGGAAACATTTCTGGGCATCTCCAGAAATAGTAGTACAATCAATATAAAGAACAACTAAAAAACCAATATGTTCAAATAAGATAATCCCAACACAACAAGATACTTAACTAGAGAAGTAATTTTCATTTAAGCTAATGAAAAAGACGACAACTTCAGTGTATCTACCATAGCTACTGTTACTAAATTCACAATCTTTAACCAACTACTTAACATTTAAAATCATGGAATAACAATCCATCCTACCTTATAAAAAACCAGCAAAATAAGATACGTTTGGAAGGAGAAGATGTTGAAGCTACCGATGGGTGGGTCTGTTGTGTAGTGCAGGATCAGCGAAACCTTTGGGCCGCATATAACGTTTAATTGTCCAAAAATTAAAGAAATAAACTAAGGGGAACAAATCCGTAACGAATAGAACCATTACCTTTGGTTCCAACGACTCTGCGTCTCGATCTTTGAAGAAATAAAAAACGAGCAAAATAGAGAAGCAACTCGAGAGTCCAAATAGAGAAGTAAAGTTACCGCCGGTAACATAAACGTCGATGATCGCCGGAGAAAGGAGAGGATGCCAATGTTAGAGAAGAGTGTTCCGGCTAGGTTTCGAGGTTTTTCTTGAGGTTCGCGAGGGTTTTTGCTGGGTTTGGTTTTAAAGGGGTATTTCTTTTCTTTAGGGCGATGGGTGAAAAAAAAAAGTCGTTTTTGTTCTTAAACTTAATTATTTCATTAACCGTAATTTTAATCAACTTTATATTTAACCTTTCAAACTTTTAAATTTATTTATTAAATTTTCAAAAAATATAAATAAATTCTAATTTAACAATTAAAATACATATTTATAAATAAATTTTTTTTAAATTTAAGTCTAAATTTTATGATTTAAAAATTTAATTATTTATTTATAAAATTTTAAAAATTATATTTAATTTTTTAAAATATATTTCCTTACTCACACAACCACGTACCTATATAACTAATATTTTAATTATATATATATATATATATATATTACATTTTTTTGATAGCTTATTATAAAATATTACATTTAAGTGTAAAAATTATAAAAATTGGATTATCCTGTCATATAGTGACACGTTTCATTTATGTAATAAAATCAAAACGAACTATTAAACCATCATTCCTTTCTCTTTTAGTGCCTTACACGCCTTCTCTGCACAAAAAAACACAGGAGCTAGGAGCGGTAATTTTAACACGATCCAGAACAAAAAATAATATGATAAGAAATTTTTTAGTAAAAATTAATTAATAATTTTTTTATATTATTAAAAATTTTATTATCTTTTAATATTATAAATAAATAATACGAAAAAAAAAAAAAAAAATTTATATATCAACTATCACAAATAACACGAATCTGATGCCAACATAAAATAAATACTACACGAACACGTTTTTATTGCTAACAGGAGCTTACAGTCTGTACTGGTCAAATCTCGTAGTAGTGGAAGCTATCAAACCTCTCTTTCTTTCTCGTTCTTAGGGTTAGCGTTTGTACTTTTGTCCACCTTGACTTTCTCTCATTTTCTACTCATTTCCCCGAAACCAAATCTCAATTTTCAGTACTGGAAAATACTATGCAACCACCAGTATTCTGTTTTTCCTCCAATTTTTATCTCTGCATTTCAAACTTCAGACCTTGAATGTCAATTTCATCTACTTCAAATTTATTTTTGTTCATGAAAATTTTGTTTTACAAGAAGTTGGGATCTAGATTGTGGAAATAGTAACTACCCTTCTTTTTAGTGACAATGCTAAGGAAGAATCTGAGTATGGATATGTTGATCCTTGGTAAAATCAGAAAACGAGGGTGTTCATCATCAGCTTCATCTTCCCCATCGATAATTCAAAACTATAGGTTCAACAAAAGGGCTATACTAGTGGGCAAAAGGGGCGGATCAACTACACTTGTGCCTACATGGAAGCTAATATGTTCAATGAGATCACCAATGGTGAGGACTAAAGAGTCAACACCCAAATACTCTCCTTTGCATAGTGGTTCAAAGGCTAATAAGCAAGTCCATCCTGTATCAGCGAGGAAGTTAGCAGCTACGCTCTAGGAGATGGATGAGATTTCATTTTTCATGTTCTACTTTGGGCTCTATTTTATCCCTTTTTCAAAATGTTGTTGTTAATGATATAAGATGTATTTCTTTTTATGTTTAATTAATTGGTTTCATAAAAGAAGGGTTAGCTAAATTTTATATTTTCATTCACTCAAAAATTCAGTGCAACAAGAAGGCTAAAAATAACCAGAGCTTGCCGCTCGTCAACCTAATCTCCCTTGCAACGTGTTCTCGACCAGCGGTCATCGGTGCGACGGTTTCTCCACCCAAACGTTGTGGACTCGTCGCCAACAACCAACTTGCGTCGCTTATCACCCAAGGTTCCTAGTTGAGGTGTAGCTTTTCGGTCTTGTTTGTAAATCCTCTTTTAAGATGCCTGATCATTCGCAGCAGTGGATTTCGCCGCTCGTCGTCTGGTCTTTGTCGTCATTGTTCTCGGCTTGGTCTTCACTGCTGCTGGTCATAACTTGGTGTTCGTAGTTGTTGCTCACCACAGCAAACAAATTCCAACAGTATCAGATTTCATAATTTCCTTCCATCCTTTCTCAAAGAGATAAGTTTTACTCTCTGGAATCGTCTTCTAGCTTCATGCTGGTATATGTTTCTTCTTTTCCAATTTGTTCTCTCTTAATTGGTAATTGAATGTAGCATATCTGATCATTTGTGCTATTGACTTTCCTAGTTCTCAATATTTGTGGATGATGTGTTTCATTTTTTCAATTTTCTCTCTCTTTCTCAATCGGAAGTAATAGTAATGAAATTACTAAATGAATTAGCTTGGCATTCAAAAGTAATTGAGGAAAAACTCTAAGGAACTATAATAGAGTTGTGATATTTGCTCGATTGAAGCTTTTATTGTTGGTGCCTGAATTTCTAGCTTGTTTAATGGTTTTATACGCTGTAGATATATTGAAAGCTAATCAGGATTCAATTGAGCATTTATTTTCCCGATCATTGAGAAAACAAATGCCTATGCTAGTCAAAGCTTCCATGAGTTTTGACACCTATTTTCATCTAGATAAGGTTGTTCCTCTTTCGATGAAAGTCATCAGCAATGATTGGATGGTGGACGTTGAGGTTGTTAAAAAACTTGGTCGACCTACTTTTGTGTATTAGGTTCAAGATATAAGTGTGAGCTATGAGAAATTTTATAGAATTGTTGGTTTTAAAATATTTGAAGTTTATCCTTGAGTGCTTGCTGGAAATGAACTGCAAGTAAACATGAGCTTTTTTTTGTTCAATAATTTACAAAATAAGGTGTTTGAAAGATGAAAATATTTGATCATCATCGGAGGAGAAGGGAATTTTTGTGTTGTTATTGCTTTTTTAGTATTTTGTTATAGTGTTGTGATGTCTATTTTTAGTTGGTGTTTGTGTCGATTCTTTAAGTTTAATTGTGTTTTCTTGGATTACCTATTTGGATTTCTAGGAAGAGAAATTGTTATTACTCATGGTATTGGATTCATGCTAGTTGTGCTGTTAATTATTTGGATAGTTAAAATTATTCAGATATATTGTTTTTCTTTTAATGAAATTTCTCTTTCTTGACCAAAAAAAATATTAAATAAATGTATATTTTAGAATGTAATATGATAAAATAATTATGAATTCGTTTAATAATGATAATTAATTAAATTGTGTCATATATGCATCAAAATCAAATTGTGATATAAAAAAATTTATTTTTGTTTTTATAAAAATAATGTTGTTATTAAGAATTATTAGTTTTTGTGGTGTAATTTTTAATAAAAATACAAATAAATGATTACAGAATTCATTTGAATTTTCTTGAGTGTTTTATTTTTTTATAAATAAGTTAAATAACCATAACACAGAAGACAATTTTTTTTTTTTTTTTGTCTCCGTTAATGAAAGAATAAGATTATATATGTAACTATAATTAAATCACTATTTTTCTATTTGGCCTATTTCAAATAATTTTTATTTCCACATTAATCAAAACCTACAATCTCAAGTTTTTAGAATACTGTGACTAACCGATCAGACAATAGTTCAATGGTATGGGCATCAGGATTAAAGCGTTAGGTCTTTGTCCTCATACCGCAAGGCATAAGTTTAAATTTTTAGTGTGTTAGAGTTGCTCTTAAAGGTTATTTGGACACAGGTGTCCTTGCTCTCTGTCGTCGAACTCTAATTTTCCAGGGTCCTCTGATCTACCCTTGATCAGTATTAAAATAAAAATGACAGTAATCTTTAATAATGTATGATAATAACTTTATTCTTCTTAAATTAAAGGGAGTCTTTTTCAATAATAATAATAATAAAAAATATCGTGACTAATTATTATACATAAAAAATAAAATACCGCCACTAATTTTGCTAGATTGATTGTCACTTTTTTTTTTTTTTTTTGTGTTTTCTCAATAGTGAATGCAAAGGCCCTACCAATACTAAATAATAATATGATTAATGCTAATATTATACATTTTTGCCCACAATTTTTCACTTTCTATCATATATATATCAAAGTTATTTTAAAAATTAAAAAATTGATTCATTTTCTTAGATAATATTAATATATGATATAATATAAATGAGATAAATATAAAAATAAATACAAATTTATATGACTTTATCATAACTCATGAAAATATTTTAGAATCATTAATTTTATAAAGAGCAATAATATATGCATTAAGTTTTTATATACACTAAATGATTTGTTAATTATTGATTTTATGTAAAATTTATGATATAATACGATAATTGTGAAACCACATATTAATATGAAACAATTAAATTGTATTATATATACATTAAGTTCAAATTGTGATTAGAAACATTTTTGTTTTATAACATATATTGTTGAAGACCTATACTTTGTAGTGTAACTTAAAAAAAAACAAAAAAAAACTACGAAATCCATTTGAATTTTCTTCCAAACCAATGTGAACATTGAAAAAGACAGTATATAAGGATAGACGACCATTGCAACTATTGAGTTGAATGCAACGCACCACCCACAAAATCTCATATAAGAACAAAATTATTGATTTTCAAGAAAGTACATTTTATGATTTTTTTTAGAGAAAAAATAAAAAATATATGCTATATAGTATTAAAAGTAAATTTTAATATGACATTGATCCTCAATTACATACGTGTGATTAATATAATTATTAAAATAAAAAAGAAAAATCATAAACGACCATTTGTTTTTAGTCATCAGCCTCCAAGAATAAGATTAAATTAAATTAAAACTGTTTAGAAGTGTGCGTGAGAACTGAAACGTTAATTATATTATTTAAGAAAATATCCAACTATTATTGCTCTACTAAAGTGTAAGTGGTGTCGAATCATAAGTAAAAATATTAAACTACAATAACAAATTATTATTTTTCTAAATATGGAGATATTATGTAATTTTCTATCGGTGAATATATAATAAATCACTAGGTAAGCCTGTGAGTTGTGATAATATATATATAACATCTGCCTTGTGATAAATTGGCATTTTTCATAAATATAGCATGTTTCAAAATTTAAATCATCAATTTTTTCCAAATATTATTTTAAGAAAATTTTATATTACGCATTGATTAAGATACATTCTCATTATTCTATTCATATTTTATTGGGTGGTTATCAAAATTTATAATTTTATTTTTTTAAATATAATATATGGACGAGATATTGATTGTTTCATCTTGTGCTATTTAGATGCATTTGTTTGTGTTTATGCGTATATTTTAAAATAAAAAATCATGAAAACGTGGAAAATGGTTGGACCCGGTTCGATGGTTACGATTGCCTCTATCAAATAAAATCTGGGCCGTTGGATTCCAATCATGTCGTTATAACAAGTTCAGGCTCCAGTCCAGCATGTTCTTACAAGTAACAGCTCACGCAGGTTGGTAGGCGTGGTGGGGTACAAGTCGGTTGGCCGTAAATGTCCAGAACCAATCACATTGTTTGTTAAAGCCATGTCATCAAGAATGAAAACAATACCACCTGTATACCTCACACTCAATAAAACCTCCCCACGTTTTCAAACAGGGCCTAATAACTCCGTTGTTTTCAAATTCAATCATTGATTTGCTTTTCAATTTTACCATTTTGTCCCCATTACCATTCTACACTTTAATTGAATTCAGTCCAATTTTATTTAAAATAGTCCATAATTTTTTTAAAATTTATATTTTTAATCTAATTTCATATAAAATAGTCCATATAAAATATTTCATTTCTTACAAATTAGATTAAAAATGTAAAATTTTAAAATAATAAAGATCATTTTGTATGAAAAAAAATATTTATAACTAAAATTTATTATTTAGTAAAAGTTGGGACAAAAAAAGTGGTTAATTTTCTAACTTATGTTAAAAAAAAAAAAAAATACTTTGCATTCAAGGTTGTATTCTATTAAAAAAAAAAAAAATTAGTTTCAGGATTTCTATGGATTGGAAAGGCTACTTTGATAATTTGTTAGAATCTCAAAATTATATTTTTGTTACTTTGTAATTAAAAACCATTTGGTTTAAATCAAATTAGTGATATGAAGCGAAAGAACAATAAGTGCTATTTCTAATACACTAGGCCACTTAAAATTATTTTTATTAGATATTTAAATATTTTTCTTGTGTTTTTTTTTTTTTTTTTTTTTTATATATTCATTAGTAAACATTTTATTTAATGTAGTTGCACAGGAATTTTTGTTAATTTAAAACAGAATTGATTAATTAAAGATTCAGTAATTTTCACTATGCTCCAAGTTATGCTCTCGTCAAAATTAGTTCTTGTATATTGTTGAGAAGACAATATTATTTATAGTTGAAATGGTCGATAGTATGGTGATGATACTTAAGTAGATATAGAAGATGAAAAAAAAAGTATGGAAGAAGATGATGAGCTAAATCAAAAAGAAGAAGAAAGAGAAGAAATGGGAGTGTTGGAGGCTGGACACTCCTTTACAGCCATTATACTTATATAGTCAATATTAAAGCAAAAATACCTCTAACAAGTTTAAACCTAAAAAATAAGTCATTTTTATAATGTAACATGTATATTACCAAACATATATAATTACAATTCATCACATTTATTTTAAGTTTTTAATGTTAATTTATATTTAACAATTACATTTATTACAATTTTTTATTTTACATGCTGCAATAATTTATAAGTTAAATTTTTTTGGAAAACAATATAAATACAAAATAGCATTCATTTTATTTAGTTCATATATTTTTACTGTAAATGTATTATTATTAAAAAAAAATTACACTAAACGTCATGCATTTCGATGCTAATCAAGTTAAACTCCAACAATATAATTATAGGTATAATTTTTGTGATTTTATATAATTTTTCATTTTTTATTTTGGCCGACTTTTAGCAATTTTTCTTTATCCATCATACAATATTTTATGATTGAAATTGACATTAAAATGATAAAGCCTTAATATTTTATTTGAAAAAAAAAAAAAAAAAAACTATTGCTGTATAGCAATTCATATAAAAACATATATATGTATCAAATTTTTTATAAATTAGAGACTAAATTTTTATAAACATGATAATTTTTATGTTTATTATTTAAAGATTATGTTTTTTTTTAACATGAAGCTCACCTTATACAAAGCACCGATCTCACTACAAAACTCATTACATCTTATATTGAATGAACTACATAAATTATTTTAAAAAAAATTTACATTATATATTTTGGTATTTTAATTTTTTTCTTATAATTAGATTTTTTTTTTTTTACTTTACAATTTGGTGTACTTACTTTTTTCTCATATGCATTTACTTTTTAATTTTAACACTTTTGTAACCTTATTATTATTATTATTATTATTATTTTTACAATATTAATTTTTAATTTTTAATTGATCTTAAATTTATAAAAATTAAAAAACTAGATGTTTAAAGTTATAAGAAAAATTAAGGAGTCAAAATATAAAAATATAAAAATAAATAAACTAAAATAACAAGAAAAAATAAATATTTATTTGTAATGAGAAAGCAAGTGGCATTTTAGTCATTTAATATTTTTTAAAAAAATTATTTTATTTCACTATTAATTATTTTTCCCTCAATCTATCCATTTCTCAGGAAAAATCCATCATTCACATTCTGTATCGGAGTTCTCGAAGCCATCTAAGCCAGAAAGGATAGTCGATAGTGTGTCACCAACCATCTCTAAATTTCAAATTCAACTATCTGAAGCAACCAACTTCTTCATCATCTTGTATGCTCCTATTCTCAAACACTATCAATAACACTCTATTTGAGTCCTCTGTTTCTGTTCTTCATTCCCTCAAACCCATGATTTAGTCTTTGAACTTTTGCACAATTTTGTCACTTTTTCTCTTCTCATAAACAATTAAAGCCCAAAAACGTCTAGTTATGAAAACCCAAGTTTCATATCTGGATTTAAAACTCTGTCACTGTTGTTTTCACTGATCTATCGTAGTTGTTTTTGCTACTCTGCTTCATTGTGTATGTGTTTAATCTTTGTTTTTTGTTTTGTTTTGGGTCTGCTTATCATGTAGAAAAGCGATAAAAAATATGGTTACTTGGATAATGTAGAAATTTTGTATGCAAAAAAGAAAAAAAATCACATTATGAATGAGAAATTTTCAGTGTAAAACTCAAGATCGTGACCAATTCAATTTGTTTTTTCGCATAAGACCAAGATTAGGTGTGTTTGACTTATAAAGTCGTTTTCCTTTTTGGTGTCTTTATATATGTTGATTTAGAAAACTGTTTGGCAGGTTATGTTATGTAAAAGGAATGAGTTTCATATATAGTTGGAGTCAGTAGTATAAACCTTTTGTTTTCTTTTGCAGATATTTTATTTTAACGCAATTTTCAGAATATTTGGGCACATAGATTATTCATAAAATACAGTTACTCCTTGATGAGTATTCTGGACTATTAAAAGTTGTTAATAGTCTTTTGTGTTCATCACCACTTGGTTCAACATTGATGGTTTGAGTGAGTAAATAGTTTAGGAGATATCTTCTCATTATGTTTCTTTTGTTTGAGAAAGATTGAAGTACCATCTTAGAGACTTTTCATCGATATTAATTTCTTGGGTCTTGTCTTGTATAATGTAAAGTATAATTTCTCTTACTTTTATGTGTTGGTTTTGCTGTTTTTCTGTTGGATCTGCTTTCCTCATAATCTGGTGTATCTAAATTGTTTATGACAACTTTGTATGCTAACATTTTTCTTCATTTCTTATAGTAATTACTTTGATGGAGTCCGAAGATGGAGTGCATTTGGAGGATGAGAAGTGCGTTTCTGAGGCAAAGCATGTTGAAGGGTCGGATTTAAATTCCAACAAAGAGGACCTGAATTATGATCTTGGTGAAAAGGCTCCTATTGTCAATGAAAAATTGGAACCTAAAGACGTTGATCCCCCTAACGTTGCAGTCCAATCCTCTGAAATTGTTGCACAGAGTAAAACTTCAAAAGCCATTAAGGTACAATTAGTATAAAACTATTTTTACTAACATTAGTTACTGCCATTTTGATAAGTCTTCTTGGTTTTCTTTTCAATATGTATATAACTATTGTTTTTAAACATTAGCTATTTCCATTTTGGTTAGACTTCTTCCTTTTCCTAAATAAATGTTTTGTATGGTCAGGATCCTCGTAATCAAAATAATGGTTCCTCAACAAATAGTAAAATAGCCAACAATAAATCTAATTTGAAAGCCACAACTCAGTTGTCTCGAAACAAGGGCATGTCTCAAAGTCTTTCGTTTCCAGCAAGAGGAGCTCGAAATGATAGTATTAGGAAGAGTACTGATGGATTGTCAGTGAAACCAGATGTTAAACATGCTCGAGGAAATGAAAGCAAACCTGAGAGGCCTTCTAATGGAGGAGTCAATTTAGTATCTCTTTTGAGTCACCCCAATAAGATTGCATCTTCTTCGGTCAAGTCAAAGCAAGAAATTATGCCCAAAGGAGCTTCTCAGAGGAGGACTTCCTTGGCATCGATGCCTTGCTTTAAGCGCTCTATGGTAAGGAGATCATCCTTTTTTCTCTTTGTTGTTAAACTCCCTTATATGGCTAACTGCTTTATATTTGAGTCTTAATTTTAGTCAGGAAAACACAGTTCTGTAAATGCCACTGCTCAATATAATCCAACTGACACATCCTTGTGAGTTAGATTCTCGCCGATTCTTTTTTTATCTGTATGACGAATAAATTGACCGAAAATATAATATCACAATCATTGTTTTCTTTTCTTCTACGTATTTGCAGACAAGAAGATAAGAACTTAAATCCTATCAAAACATCCTTGCCAGTTAAAGAGGAGGAAGATGCTCATTCAACTACTTCGTACGATTTAAACCACCTATTATTGTGTTATTTTGACCTATCTTTTTCATTCTTGCATCTAATTTTCTTATACTATTAACTAATTTTATGTTATTTATATATTTTCAACAGGAGTGCAACTACTCATGGCCATAGGAGCACTGGTTCAGGGTTTGCATCCCGGTTGGATGAACGCGCAGCAAAGCGGAAAGAGGTTCTTTATGACACATATGTTCATGGTTATTCTTTGTTCTTCTACAATAAGTTTTGATGGCTTTATTTGTGATTATCAGTTCTTTACAAAGCTTGAAGAGAAAATTCAGGCAAAGGAGGCAGAGAAAACCAACTTGCAAGAAAAATCAAAGGTACTTAGGAATAATGATATCAAATCACCTATGTGCCACAATAGTAGAAAAACACATGGACAAAATGTCCACTTTTCCCACCTTTTCAGTCACTTTTGCCCATATGTTTGCTGCATATTGGTGGTACCGTACAAAGTGATACATGAGAATTAGACTGAAGAGTAATGTTTCAATGTCTCTCTTTATATGCATCTATTAACTTTTTAGTCTTTCATCGTTGATGCTTTGTGGCTTGTTCACTCCCTTTTACATGTGGGTTATCTTGCAGGAAAACCAGGAGGTTGAGATCAAGCTACTAAGAAAGAGCCTAGCATTTAAAGCAGCACCCATGCCAACTTTTTATAAAGAGCCTCCTCCTAAAGTTGAACTGAAAAAGGTAACTAAAATATTTTGGGTTTCATTGCAATAAGCTAGACATTTCTACAATTTATAGTTCTTACTTTTCATTCATTCAACTTTCTCGGTTTAATCAATAAAAATAGTTGCTCAATTTATAAATTACAGAAAATGCAGAAGTAATAAAGAAATATATATATAAAAATACGGAAAAAGAAAGTCACATGCATATGAAAAAGATGTGCTTATTTGCTGCACATTTGCATATTGGACAAAGTTCTAGTGTCAACAATCCTTTTTTTTGAGGAAAATTGATCTTGGTAATTAAAAACTATGTCATATCAACTCTTTTAGGATACCTAGAGTCGTAGATTTTTCAATACGTATTTGGGTGTTAGATATGCCCATTTTTCTCAATTTTATGTAAATTTATACTAAATTGGAGCGTCCGAATACCCATACCCTTGTCCATGACTTGAACGGGTAGTTCACAAAAAATGACTCCAATTAAAATAGTTTAAAAAACCATGAGCAGCTTTCCAAACAATTATTTTCACGTTTGAATGCATAAGAGGCTCAAAACTCAACCTCCAAAACTGAGACACTAGAACTGTCACTGCCTTAATACCATTTGCATGCTAAATGTAATAAGAAATGGAACTATACCAACTTACCAAGTGTTCAATGCTCATAAAATCTTTACGAACCTAATCTAATAAATGCAGATTCCAACCACACGTCCAAAGTCTCCAAAGCTTGGAAGGCGTAAGAACCCCATTTCTGGACTCACCAACTCTTCAGAAGGTGGTGGATTATGTCTTAGCCCTCGTCTAAGCCGAGACCAGAATAATTCAAGCAAGGGATTAAATGCAAAGCGTGGAAAAGATTTGGATTCAAAGAAGAAAGCTCTCAAGTCTCAGACTAAGTTTCAATCTCAGGAAACTGTGGCTAGTAAAATTGAAGACAAGTCAGTAGAAGAATCAAAACCAAATCACATAGGCAAAGAAAGTGAAATCCGAGATGAGTGCTTCAGGGAAACAGTAGAAAACGTACCCGATGAACATTTTCTTAATGATGAATGCAAAGAGAGGGTAAACTTGGAGCCTGAAATGAATGCATTAGTAACTTCGAGTTCTGCGCCTGAGATCATGTCTCATGAAGTTGCTGTTGGTGGTTAAGGACATTTCTGATACCTACTGTTGATATTTGTGAAAGCTTCTTTTTCTTTTCTATCCTATATCTAAAAGACGAAACTCTATGTAATTGTGAATACTAGTTGCTTTTAAGTAATTTGTGATGATCATATTGTTGCAACCTGCATGGTTTGTCATAATTTGTGTATTTCTTGAGTAAATTTGGTCCAAATAATCATGTATAATTTGATTTTTGTTTGATAATTATTCCTTAAATTTAAACATTTGTAAGGTTTTCATACATCTAACTCTTTACTCTTATGTCTCATTCGTCTATTTTCTATTTATTTTTTTGTTATCATGCTTCCATACAACAGCTTGATTGGTTCTTTTGCCTTGAATTACAGTATATTGATCAGTTTTTTTCATCCATATGCATGGGAACAATAAAATTAGCTTCAATCTCTTTGAATATAACCCTTTTTTATTAATGAATTGAATCAAAAGCCAAAATTCTAATACATTTTATCGTAAGTAAATACATGACTGTTATTTATCAATTTTTCAACTAGTGGAATTGACGATTAACGTTTGTAGTAGTGTAATGTGTGAGGTAACGAGATAAATGTAATTGTATACAAATATAAAATCACGTGAACATCTAGGACCTTAAAATGTTGTTTGAGTTGGAGATTACTAAAGTTGGGACCTAAACCTAGACATACGTGTGGTCCTTCAAAACAAAGCAAGCAAGAGTCCAAAAAAGAAGAGTCAACACTTGTCAATTTGTCATATTCTAAATCACTTTGAATTACTTTGGATCCAAGACGCACAAAGAAAAAGGGTAGAAATATTTTATTTTTACTTTTGTGAGCTCTTTGCATAAGACTCCAAAATGAAAAGAAGTGTAATGGTTTTTTTTTTTCCCCAGAAAAAAGCTTCCAGAGGGAGACAGAGTAACGCTCGTTATGTTCCATTCACCTGGATCATCGCCTTGTTTAAGAGTACTAATAGTGAATAGCACCTTAAGTTGTCGTCACAGAGATTTTTATATACAATTATAGCTATTTCACTCCTTGAATCCTTTACATGATACATATAATCCAATAACTTAATCTCTAATCAATATAAATAAATATCGAAGAGCTTTAGAAAAAGGTAAAGTTTCAATCTTAGTGGTTAGCTAGTAAATAGTATCGTATTGTATGATTTACATAATTGCCACATTCACAAGCAAACAAACTTAGAAAACACAACATAAGGTACTCTTCATTATTAAATAAAAATACATAAAAGTAAACTATATTAAAAATGGTTTTTCGGAAAAAGACAATCAATGATTGATCGCACATTTTTTTGGGTCCTTAATAATTGATCACAACTTGCTTTATAAACTTATTATAATTCAATCTCCAAAATAATGAAAAGCAACCACAATTTATTTTATTTTGCTATTTATCAACGATCACTGAATTAAAAACTCAATGTCATTTTTCAATCTGTGGTCATTCAATTGTAAAAATTAAAATAGAGAATAAATAGGCAAAATAATAACTTTTATTCAGAAGCCAAGATTACAAAACTAGGCAAAATGAAACAATCTATTCTATTTTTTTTTTTTAGCAAAGAGCATTCCAAGAGGTTTATGAGTACATGGAGAATATAAAATGAAATAAAAAAATAATTAAAAAATGGTACGTAATTACAGTAATTTATGATAAAACATTCACATTCACATTGATTTTTTTTTTTTTTTTTTCCATCTATATTTGTAATGAAACATGAAAAAAAGAAAAGAAAATGGTGAACCCTCTCCTCTCTTCGCTAAATATATGCAGAGCCAAATGCCAATCTACACTGCATTCAAATAACATATAATTATTTAGTAAAAAGGAAAACAAATAAATGAATATATATTTCAATCGAATTACATAAAGTGAAAAAAATATTAATCTCATTTACCATTATCAACTCTTTTACAAGGATTTTTATTTTCTAGAGTTTTAATTGGATGGTATATTCATTGACATGTTGAGAAATGAGAATTTTGTCCAAAAACTCCAAGCATACTGCAAGTTACCTCCATCAACCTCCCTGTCATACAAAATTAGGTCAAAAAAATTAATGTTTTAACAACAAAAATTGATAAAAACATTAGAACCAAAAAAGAAAAAACAAAAAAAGAAAAGTGATTGACAGCTAATAGAAAATGTGAATAAAGACGGAACAAATGATGCCAGCTAATGTGTTAAGATATTTGGCAGAAGAAAGTGAATGAGATAGAGGAACTAAATTATATATTTATTTATTCAAAATAGTTTGGTGGGTTTGGAATCAAAGTCATTCGCTTTGGCTCTGGCTAAAATATACTCAGTTCACAGCTGGGATTTCGCATATTCTTCGGCTCACATTGAGCTGTCGGTGCCCAAATTAGTTTGGCTACTTTCTACTTAATTTCTTTTTTCTATTTTTGTTGGCTAAAATTTCCTTTTATTTATGCTAATCTATCATATGGTGTCAGCTAGGGCACATATTACACAAATTCTTAATTAAATTGATTTAACTATATATATATATATATATTTTTTATCATTACAAATTGAGTAAAATAATTTAATTTTTATAATATTCAAATAGGTAAAACATGACCACATAACACACAGCATAACACAATTATCAAAAAATCAATCCTCAAAGCTCAAACCAAACCTACAATTAATTTTTTTTTTTAAAGTCATATAAACAAAATCTAGTCGAAATTAACATTAATTTAAAAGCTCTATATTCTTCCAATAACTATTTTAGAGCTTGATAGAAATTACACACCAGCATAACATGGACAAATGGAACATCACATCAAATGAAAAAGACCAACAACAACAAACAAAAAAAAGAAAACCGTGAAAGTAGCAAAGAAATTAATAAAAGAACAAGCCCGTGATTGCAAATTTTTTATTCTTCACTTTTCACGTACCATTACAATTTCCAAGCTCAACCCATTTTAAAGTCAATTACAAATATACCACTTTTTTTTCTCCTGAATTTCGCCTTTTCTTTTAACAAAAATATTTTACATTAATTTATATAACACAATTTAATTATAAAATAATCATACCTAACTAACTTTACATCAACGTAATTAACATATAAAGCATTATTTTTTCTTTTACTAACAATTTTCAAACTTTGTATCTTTAACACTTTATCCATCTGTCTTCAGATTATTAGCAAGACAAAGCCTAAAAGTCCATGATAGGCTATTTATTTCTTCAATGGATTAGCAAAAAAGAGCTGGCCTTCCTCATACTAATCAATGGATTAGCAAAAATGAGCTGGCCTTCCTCATACTAAGTACTAACTAAAGGTTACCTCATGAAAAACTCCATCATGCCTATATATCCATCAGTATTGACTTATTGACTAAAATCACTCATTTACTTCAACGTAAAGCTAAAACCAAATTAGGATATAAACGAAACTTAATTAAATTACACTTATGTCTTTAATTTCAGCACTAAAAGTTAAGCATAACAAAATCACATAATTTTTTTTTTTTGAAAGAAATTAAGGACATAGTTACATACCTCTTCTGGGTTTAGTAGAAACTTTAACAACAGGACTAGCTTTCTTTTCCAATTTATGTTCTTCCTCAAGTGGAAAAAGAACACCATCAATTCCTTGAACTGAAATTCTCCCATCTGTATATATATCTGGATCAAACAAATATGCTGAACCATCACCTTCTCCAAATTTCACAGATCCATCAGCTTCTTCAGACAAAACTTTATGTGGTAATCTCAATGTATCATATTTCACCTTCCCAAATCTTCTAACACTGTTATACATACTTTCTTCTGTTTGGTACTCTGGTATTATATGATAATAAACTATTTGTTCTGGTGCACCTGGTTCACTTAACTGGTCTGTTGTTAACTTGGCCATTGCTTCATCATTTGGAGCCAACACCGTTAACACATAACCTTCTGAAACTAACCGACCCATCTCTGTTGCTAACGACGTTAAATTCACCAAAATGTCAGCCATTTCATTGTACCCACCATATTGTAAAAGGGTTTGAATAAAATCTTTCACTTGTGCCATTCCATTGAAATGCCCATGTGGTCCTCCGGGTCCCGGTGCCGGTGCAGGAGCCAGGGACGGACCAGGAGCCAATGCGTCATAAATGGGTAGAACCGGTGGAGCTCCGACAGGTACTGGAGCCACCGGCTTCTTCAACCGGTGAGTTCTTGGGTCAACTTCAGGTGCACCCTGCGGCAAAACAGCTGAAATCGATCGAAGATTCCTTCTCCGGTTGAAATCTTCTTGTACAGAACGAGGTATAAGAAGCCTTTCGATTCCATGAATAACACCATCAGGTCGGACCACGTCCTCAGGTCGGACAATCTCGGCTAAGTCAATGACCTTTTCACCAGAGTCTTTGCTGGTCAAATGTACATGGTCGTTCCAAAGGGTTCGATGCATAACAGACCCAGATCTCGGCCATTGTTCAGATCCAATACGATTGGGAATAATGTGGAACATCAAGAGGGTTTGGAGAGATTTCAAATTACGAGGCTCGAGAAGGAAGCGTTTGAACTCCGGGTCAAGTTGATGCTCGAGAGCTTCATTTCTGGGAGCGAAAATGGTGATGTTGTGTTTACCAACAGCTTGTTCAAGTGTCTGTAATAGAAGTGCTTTTTCCACAAGCTCAGCGAGTTCAGTGTAATGGGAATCGAGAAGAGCTACGAGAACAGAGTTGGAGTTGATTTGAGCTGAAGAAGATGATGATGAGGATTTGGGAGATGGGTTGCGAGGGAATGAGGCAAAAGTGGTGGTAAAGGAGAGAAAGATTAAGAAGGAGACACCACAGATGCGAGAATCCATGATGCTCTTTAGACTATTGAGAAGCCAAAGCGGCAGAGAGGAAGAAAGAGAATGTGAATTGTATTTTGTAAATGTGTTTAGAGATACTTTTTCTTTTTTTGGGTGAACTCAGTTTCGGGAAGAAGACTTTTGGTGTTTATGTGATTAATAGCAGCCCTCTACGAGGTGGACCACATGGCCAATTGTTCTTTTTTTCCTTTATGCCTATTATCCTTAATCAAGCCAAGCTAAGCCAATTTGTATTTAAATTAAAGGAAAAAGTATCATGAAAGTTATTTTATTTTGTTGAAATATGTTGTTTAGTTTTTTTTTTTAGTTAAAAAAAATGTGTTTTTTTATTTATAAAAAAGATGTTAAGAAAGTATATAGTTAAATTTTTGTCAAAAAATTTTCGCTATATTTTTTATTTCAAATTCAGAAAAATATTATCTGAAATATTAGAAAATAGAAATTTTATTTAAAAAATTAAACAAAATTTCTTAAGTATTAAATAATAATTTTTTATGTATATATCTTTTAAAATATAAACATATATATGATATATACTTGCTAAGTTAAATTAAAAAAAAAAATTGTATAAAAAATTAATTTTCTTATTATTTGGCATATTTTTTTTTACAAATAAATGAATTTAAAAATAAAATTTTTAAACTAAAAAATTAAATAATACCTTTAATTTAAATAAAATAATTATTTAATCACTTCACTTTAAATTCATAAATTGCTACGAGAAATATTCATAATGAACTTTTTATTATTATAACAATATTGCAACTAAAATAAGCAGTATTGAGGTCATTTATATAGGATTGTTCAAAAATCATGTTATCTGATCATCTCAAAAATATCGCAACTGTTATTTTGAGGATGAAAGATGTTAAAAATTTATAAATTATAATTAAAGGGTATAAAAAAATAATATTAAGATATTAAAAGTTTAATAATTATTGAAAAAGATATTAAAAATTTTAAAATTTTAAGATGGTTAGAATTTTGTCTATGTAATGTGACTCATTGCATGTTACGTGAATAAATTTATGATAATTTTAAATATTTTAGACTTTCAGAATTTTTTAATAATTTGTAAATGTTTAATATCTTAATTAAATGTAGATTTTTATGTTATTTAATTATAATTAATAGATTTTTAATATACTTGTAGTGAAAACTGGTAAGTAACTTGATGGTCAAAAAAATTTGATAAAAAAAGAAAAACTTTAGAATGAATTTGCATGTTGTCATGTAGTGGAGCTGAAAACGTGTTTATATACTGAGAAAAAAAGGAAAGCGTTGAGCGGTGGAGGCTAAGACTAGAGAGCTTAAGCCGAGTCGAAGGAGATGAAAGCACATGAGAGCCAAAGTGTCGGTGTCTGATTAATGAATTAAATGCCATCAGTTCTACGGTAAGCTACAAAACCACATTCCAGCCTTCCCTTTAAAGCGCGCGTGTGAATGCGTGAATGCTCCAACTTATTTTATGACTTTCGCCTTTATTCCTATGCATGATTGAGAGGAGTGCTATTGTTACCAGCGAATTGCGATTATTTTTTTACTTATATTATTATATCATAATATTTTATAAAATTATTTAAAATTTTTAATTTTATTTTATTTTTTAAAATAATTTTATTTCATATTACAATATTAATTATATGAATAAAAATTAAATGTAAATTTAAATATAATTAATATATCTTGCATCACCGACTATGACATTCTACTTGTTTATTTGTTTATTTTTTCAAAATAATTACATAAAATTTATATATTATTAATATTTTTTTCACCACAGACTATGACATTCTACTGGTCTTTTTTCTTTTCCAAAACAATTACATAAGTCACCCACCTACTTAGAGTTCGGATTTACATTCTTTTATCTACACAAATACCATACATCATCACGTCGTAAGATAATTGGTGGGGTCGGTGTTTTAATGATATTCATGTTATCATTTTCATACTTTTTTTTTTTTCCCTATATTATTAAAAATTGTTATTTTAGTACTCAAATATATTCTTTAATATTATTTTTATCAAATGCTACAATAATTTATTTTTTTTAACAAAAAGTTAAATATATAATACATGTTTTTAATAATAAGGAATAATTTTTTGTTTTATTTTTATTAAAAAAATATTAATGAAGAATATATAACTTATTTTAATTTCATGAAAATTAAATTTTTAAGTTTTTATTGTTATTATTTTTATTATATAATTATTTTAATTATTAACTTTGTAATTTATTTCAAACATAAAATTTTATCTTAATAATTCAATAAACAAAATATTTAATAATTAACTTAAAATATGAGAATTGACATTTTTAAAAAATTAATACGTAGATTTCAATACAAAATTTTATCTTAATAATTATTGTAAAAAAAATATTTGAATATTGACTTAAAAATTGGCATTTTAAAAAAATTAATACGTAAATCTTACATACAAAAATTTTATTTTAATAATTCTCATAAAAAAAATTTGAGAAATAGGTTGAAATATAAAAATTAGCTTAAAAAACTGGCATTTTTAAAAAAATTATTATTATTGTTACATAATCATTTTAATTATTAATTTTATAATTAATTTTAAATACAAAATTTTATCTTAATAATTTAATAAATAAAATATTTAAAAATTGACTTAAAATATGAGATCTACGTATTAATTTCTAAAAAATGCTAATTTTTTAAGTTAATCCTTAGATTTCAAGCCAATTCTCAAATATTTTATTTATGAGAATTATTAAGATAAAATTTTGTATTTGAAATTTACATATTAATTTTTAGAAAATGCCAATTCTTATATTTCAAGCCAATTAACAAATATTTTATTATAAGAATTATCAAGATAAAATTTTGTATTAAGATCTAAGCATTAATTTTAAAAAAATATCAATTCTCATGTTTCAAATCAACTTTTAAATATTTTGTTTATTAAATTATTAAAATAATTTTTTGTATTTGAAATTGATTACAAAGTTAATAATTAAAATAATTATGTAATGAAAATAATAACAATAAAAAGTTTAAAGTTTAATTTTTATGAAGTTAAAATAAGTTATATATCTCTTATTAATAATTTTTTAATAAAAATAAAATCTAAAATTACACATTATTATTAAAAATATGTATTATGCATATGAGTTTTTATTAAAAAAAAAAAAGTAGAATTATTATAACATTTGACAAAAAAAAAAGTACCAAATAATAGAATTGGTATTAAAATAATACCCTTTAATAATATAAAAAAATAAATACAAAAATAATAACATAAATACTACTAAAATATAAATCTCACAAATGATTGTCCTTTTAAACTCTATAAATTAAACTACATTTTCATAATTAATATCAATAAAAATGCTAATATAGTTGTACCCATTATTATATTCACACTTTTAATATTATATCACATATTAATTTATCTAAAAAATTAAAGAAAAAAATTTATAAAGATTCCAAATGAGCATATTAATTTTATAATTATTAAGTTATGAATTAAGCACTATAAATTTTATTATTATGAAAAATAAATAATTTTAGTAATACAACTTTTTAAAATGAGCATTTATAGTCTAACAAAAATATTAAAATTGAGAACTTATAGTACTTCACTTTTATAAATAAAGAGATTATAGATGCCAAATTTAAAAATTATAAAATTAAAGTATTCATTTATACATAATAACGAGACTATTATAACATTTTTTTTTAAATTATGAAATCTTTGATACTTAATATAATAATTATAAAATTAAATTATTTAAATTAAATAATTACAATATTTTTATTGTACGACATGTAAAAAATTAATCAGTTCATATATTTTTAAAATGATTATGACAATACGACTACATAAAAAATTCAAGTGTAAAAATTGTTGGAAGTGGACTGAAGCAAATCAACAAGTTGTCCGGCCCAATTTAAATAGAATATCCTACACAGTCTGACCCAATTATTTAAACATAGCCCACAAAGTCATACCCTCGACTAAATAATCCCCTGGTATACATTCCTAGTTTTAATTACCCAGATTATACCCATTTTATGGGTTATTGGCTTTTTAACCGAAATAGCTAAACGGCAGAGTTTTGGCCATGAGAATTTTACGATTTTGTCCCTAGATTATTTACATCGTTTGCTATCTCCTCAGCTCGCGTCTGTTAATCGATTCACTAACAATGGTTGATTTTTATTTTTCTATTAATCGATTCACTAACGGAGACGAGGTTGAAGGTGCGATATTTTTTAGTTTTCTTTCAGAAAATATTTAAGGAGCTCGTTGTTTTGGTCCACGTTAATGTCACATTGGTTTTATTCTTGATGTGTTTGGTAATTCTCTCGCTGCTCTCTGTTATTTTTGTGTTAATTATTGGATTTTGAATTAATAGTCAGTGACTTTTAGGTTGAAGATGATATGATAATTGGTTGTTTGTGGGTTTGAATTAGAGTTTGGAGACTTTGCTGGAGCAAAGAAGTATTTAATTTAATTCTCAAGCTTTTGACTATGTCTGCAATCACCCACAGGAAGAAGAAGAAGAAGAAGAATAGCTTATGGAACTTGTACATTCACATTTTGTATGTACAGGTTACATACACATTTATTTTGTATGTAACCTGTACATTCACATTTTGAATGTACAGGTCATGTGAATGTACAGGTTACATATAAATTTATTTTGTATGTAACCTGTACATTCACATGAAATGCATTGTATTATTTGTATGTTATTGTTGTGAATGTATAGATTACATACAAAATTGTATGTAACCTGTACAAACAAATTTGTATGTAACTTGTACATACAAAATTTGTATGTAATTTGTACATACAAATTTGTATGTAATATGTACATTCACATTTTGGACCTAAATACCCACTGGAAGAAGAAGAGAGAACGGTCTATGTACATTCACATTTTGTATGTACAGGTTACCTGTACATACGAACTGTTCTTCCTGCAAAATGTGAATGTGTAACCTGTACATTCACATGAAATGCATTGTATTGTTTGTATGTTATTGTTGTTTTAAACAGCTTACAAAATGTGAATGTACAGGTTACATACAAAATGTGAATGTACAGGTTACATACAAAATGTGAATGTACAGGTTACATATAAATTTGTATGTACAGGCTACATACAAATTTACATACAAAATAAATTTGTATGTACAGGTTACATACAAAATAAATTTGTATGTACAGGTTACATACAAATAAATTTGTATGTAACTTGTACATTCACATGACCTGTACATACAAAATGTGAATGTACAGGTTACATACAGAATAAATATGTATGTAACCTGTACATACAAAATGTGAATGTACAAATCCATAAGCTTTAAAGGAAACACGGAAATGGCGAGGTTTTTACGAATACTCAGATAAAGGGATATTTTGGTAAAAATCATATATATTATATAAATAAAACTCACCGTTTTGATCCAAAATGTGCTATATAAGTCTAAAAAACTTTTTTACTCAAATCTTTGCTATTTGAGTAATTTACTGTACATTCCTATCCTCTGTGTAATCCATTTATCCCAACTGAAATAAGCACATTGATTTATCCAACATAGATTTTTTTGTCGTGTGTTTGTAACGTCTGATAAAAAATGGAATTTATTATTAGTTTTTAATCAATTTTCGTGTGGTAATTATGGGTCCAATTTCGTTAACAAATATAAATAATTAGAGAGGTAAATTTAGTTAAATTTGACCAAAATTTGAATAATTTAATTTGAATTAATTCAATTTTTTAGACCTTTATAAGTCTAATTTTGTCTTACCCAGATAGTTTTAAGGTTAAACATTTATATTATGACTTGACCCAAAAATAATTCGAAATTCAAGTTAACTTTAAATTTTATAAAATATATGTATATTTGAATATGATATGTTATTATCTTATAATTTTTTGTATTATTTAAACTAGAATACTAATTTAAATTAATTAAAAATTTAAAAAAGCCAAGCTTAGGGTTGAACTTTGGACTCCCATTTAATTTAAAAAATAATATCCATCAACTAAAAAATATACATAATTTGATAATATTTGACTTGAATTTAGCTCAAATAAATTTTTTTAAGTTTGGACTAACTCGCCTTGCACAAATCTATATACCTATAAATAATACATAAATATAATCATATTTACTTAATTAATTTTATTTAATAATTACAATTTATTTTGTAATTTTTTTTACATTAAAATAACATATAATACGCTCACACATTTATTTATTTTAAATAAAATTTGAACCCACACTTTTTACATGTCTATTTAAAACATGTGTTACTATAGTACAAGTCAATAGATAATTTTATAATATATTATAAAAATCTAATCAATGTATTCAAAAATTTAAATTCATCGCACAATATACTAGTTTGTGGGTTCGGTTAATATTTGATTTATTTCAAAAGGGTACTGTACAGTGTACACAACTTTTGAGGCCCTTTAACTTGTAGGCCCAATTGGCCATCGGCCAACAGAACATTCCGTTCATTTCAACATGGGAAATTTCGAAACTCGGATCGTCTCTTTTCCGTGCATCGACAATGACTATCCTCAGAAAATCGGCAGCGATGTTGATTCCGATTATGGTAACGTTGATTACAACTTTAGGGATCAGAGCGAGCGACACTAACCGAGTATATTCTCCATGCTCGGACACCAAGATTCAGATTTCGGATGGCTTCACCTTCGGGATCGCATTTGCGGCGAAAGCCTCCTTCTTTTACAACAACAACGCTTCCCTACAGTTGTCTCCATGTGACCGCCGTCTCACTCTCACTTCCTCTAATGCCCAAGTCGTTGTTTTTAGGCCAAAAGTTGATGAGATCTCTCTTCTCACTGTCAATTCGTCCTCCTTTTCTCCGGTTAGTTCACTCACTCACTTTCTATATATCACTGTTTCTAATTGTTAGTTTGGGAATAACATGGTTTATTCAGCGATCTTAAATAATTAGTGCATATATGGAGTTCGTAAATATATTATGCAACATAGGGTTTTTAGTTGAATACTTGGAATTGAATTTATAATTGACAAGCGGCTCCGATTATTAGATTTCAGAATTTTAGGGATTATCACTAGTATGTTAGTTCTCCCCTAAGGTATGTTTTAGATTCTTTTGCTCGATCCATTTCTATAATGGCTAGGTGCCTAGTCTGATAATTCTACCAGTTGCGCTTTGGTAAGGAGGAATTGGGGACAAATTTTGATATGAACTGTGATCCTTAATTTAAACTTTGTACTTGTTGATCTTGGCCAAGATTTTGATTGTTTAATGGTCTGACTTCGTTGCTGCGATATGCGGTCCATGATTGTCAGATTCTGTTATGGTTTTGGTTTGCAATATTAGGGATTTTAAAATGAGCAGCAGTTCAGGCTTTCTTTTTAATATTTGGAAGTTCTTTGCTGCATGTCCTGGCAGGTATTTGTTTGATAATAAAAGAGTAAGTGGTGTGATGCAGAGGTATATTCATAAAATTGTAAAAAAAAAAAAAAGAAGAAGAAGAAGAAGAGAATTTAAGCATGCTTCAATAGAGGCAGGCTTTGTAATTTCACTTGTATTTTGAAAAAGCTTCTTGGTTTTGTGCTTCTGTTTGCTGAAGGTTCATGTATGGAGCAATTGCTCGTGCTAATTAAAAAAGGGTCAATGTAGTTGCCTTGACTCTTGAGGAGTCTTTTATATAATCTATTTAATGAGATTAGCTTTTTGTGTGCGTGGGGTGGTTTTGGTTTGGTGGGGTTGTCTTGTTTTTTTGTTTTTTGGGGGAGGGGGAGGGTTGCTAAACTAAAGAATCCTCGTTAGAAACTGAATTTAAGGGGTGATTTCTGGGTTTTAATTTTAAATATTACACTAGTCTTTCCATGAAGTTTTTTTTGAATTCTCAAAACCATTTCTATGATTACAGTCTTATGACTATATCAGTTGCATGTGGTAAAGCTGACAAAATTCTGGATCAATTTTCATCCTTGTTTTAATAATCTGAAGCAGTAAGAGATTTCCTTCATTTTATTTCACTGTCAGCAGTAAAACTTTTCGTTTACAGCATTGAGATGAAAGCAGCACACTTTTAGCTATCAAAAGCAAAACAAAGTCACTCCAAAACTATGTTTGGACTTGTTTTCTGACTTCACAAGCCCTTTTGTAAATATGCTGCTTGAATGTCAACTCATAATGGCTTATAAATTGTGTCTACCAGGATTCTTATGGTGGTTATATGGTTGCATTTGCTGGTCGAAAATATGCAGCAAGGTCCCCAACTGCTTTTGTTGCGAACGGTACCTACAGCATAACCAGCTTTACCCTTGTAAGAAACAAACTTGAAACTCTGATCTCATTTTCTGAACTTGGTATTGTCTTTGCCATACCCATAAACTCTGATACTTTTTTGTATGCCCAGGTGCTTGAATTTAAGAAGGGAAGGCTTCAAAACTTTTACTGGAAAAGGGATGGCTGTGCAAAATGCAACGGTAACTCTAATTTCGTCTGCCTCAACAAGCAGGACTGCGCAATTAAAACATCGAGCTGCAGAAACCATGGAGGTACTGTGGATTGCAGCCTTGGAATACAATTGGCATTCTCTGGCACAGATAAGCACCTTTCAGCACTCAACTCGTGGTATGAAGTTGAGAATCTTCGTCAGTACTCACTTTATGGTCTTTATTCAAATCTTAGGAATTCTCTCACTAGTCAGTATGACAAAATCTTCTAATTCTCCCACTTTATGTTTGTATTCTTTTCTATTACACAAATTTATCCACGTTTGTTAGTGGTGGTGATGTGTTGATTTGTCTGATTGTTTCTCTTTCACAATTAAGGTGCCGTAAAACATCCTAACACTAAGATTTATGTTATGTATATTAGTCCATTTGAGAACTCAGTTTCCATCATGAAATGAAATTTTGTTTTTATCCTCCATTTATTATGTAGGCTATGTTTGGATTTATGATTATGATTTTTGACCATACAATTAAGGTTTTGATTTCTTTTTCTTTTGCAAAAGAAAATGAAAAGTGAAATTATTTAGTAGTAGTTGGTAGCGTAGCGTGTACACGTTCCAGTTGTGTTTTTTTTTCCTTCCCTTCATCGGACGGGACCGGTCTTAAATATGAGATCGGATTAGACCGGACTGTTTAAAATGGCTTGCTTCAGTCCAGTTTTAGTTTAACCTTTCGGTTACTCTTGTTAAATAAGACTAGTCATGATCACGATTACATTAAAATGTTACTATTAAATTTAACTATAATATTGTTATTATTATAAAAAATTGAGCATAATAATACTTTATAGATTTTAAGATTATTGTTTCTATTTTAAATACTAATAATTTATTATTTAATCGATAAAAAATTATAAATTGTGATTTAAATTTTTATATATAGTATAGATATAGATAAATTCAAAAAAAAGAAAAGAAGAAAGAAACGGTTCAAAATGGGTTCAATAATTTAGTGGTACCCCTTTTGATTAAAAGATACAGATTCATATTTTTAAAAGTAATATAATAATAGTCCTTTCATTTACTTGAAGATATACCAATGGTTTAATTTCATGTTTTAAATTGAGAATTTCATTACATGCTTGGTATATGTCATAAAATTGAGGGGTAATTGTGTCATTCTAAAATATGTATGTTAATAAAGGCAAAAAATGAGTGAATTGAAAAAAATCAGTTTTATCCTTTAACCATTCAGAGACTTGAGAACTCTAAAGGCCATAGATACAAAATCCTATTTGAAGAATCTAACCAAATTAATCTACCAAGTTGGTCACAAAGGATTAATAAAAAAGAATAGTGCAAACATGGCTATTTTGGGTATGAGATGGGAGTGGGTTTTTTAAAACTCTTTGTTTTTTCAAGGGTCTCAAAACTGCTTGTATCTACTGAAATTAAAACAAGAGCTGGTCTTGGTGAAGGAAGGTGTGGCGATGGATCTATCTTAGTAGGCTGAGTATAAGGTTGTGGAACTAGGGTAGACTCACACCTTAGATTATCGGTGGGCGCATGGGTTGTTGATTGAAACCAATCAGCTCATTGTGGCTGTTCAACCTTTGTGGCCGAATGGGTTCCTTGAGCTCGGGATGGTATTATTGGTAGGAATCGCGAATGGGTTCGCGCATGGACTCTCTAAGTGACTCGTGCATGGTTTTAGAGGTGCACTCGTCTTCATTAGTGTTGACTGAGGAGTAGATTGTCGACGGAGGTGGTTCAGTTCACGACAAAGGTGGTTGGTGGTTTTTGGATGGCGACTGATTTTTGAGGGTCCGTTTGGTTGAATGTAATGGAGTAGGTAATGTAATGGAATGAATCCATTACAATGTTTGGTTAGATTAAACAGTAGAAATGTAATGTAATTCATTACATTAAACGGTGTAATTGGGATTACAAGCCGGAGAACAAGGAATTGGAATTCCTTTACGTCCTTTCTGTTTTTTTTTTTTTTTCGTCCTTTCTGTTTTTTTTTTTTAATTCATCTTTTCCGTTTTTTTTTATTCAGATCGTCCTTTCTATTTTTTTTTTTAATTCATCCTTTCTGTTTTTTTTTTTAATTCGTCTTTTCTGTTTTTTTTTTTTTATATTCATCCTTTATGTTTTTTTTATTCAGATCGTCCTTTCTTTTTTTTTTTTTTTAATTCGTCCTTTCTGTTTTTTTTTTTATATTTTTTGTGCTAAATTTTTTTTTGTTAATTTATGTAATTAATGTATATGAAATTGTATTTTTTTTTTAAATTGTATTTTTTTTAAATTGTATTTTTTATTAATTATTGTTATAAAATTATATTTTTTTTATTAATTTTTGTTATGAAATTGTATTATTTTTAAAATTTTATTTTTTGAAATTGTATTTTTAAAATAATTATATAATTTTTTTTTATATTCCATTACATTACAGTTATCAAACCAAACACTGTAATACTGATCATTTTTTATTACAGTGACTAAACCAAACACTGTAATCGTAATACTGATTCATTTACATTACATTCCATTACGATTACGATTACGATTATATTCCAGCGAACCAAACGCCCCCTGAGTGTTTTGCGAAAGGTTGCGAAAGAATGCGAGAGAGGCAGAGTGAGAGTTGTAATGTAATCAGTTTTCCTTAAATTCAGTAATGTAATCACAATTCCATTCCTTCCAACCAAACATACCTAAAACGTAAACAACAGTATAATAAATAATATATTGATTGGCAATAACATAATAAAAAAAACGAAAAATTAAATTCACTTAGAAAAAAACATAACAAACAAATCCATTAAATGAACATGCCTTGATAAGTTGACTAAAAATGAAAACAACGACATAACAAGCAAATTTATAGTGATCGATAACACTAATACAATAAAAGGAAACACAACAAACAATCTACTTAAAGGAAACATCATAAGGAAGACCTGCATCACTTCCTGCACTGCTACTTGTAAATAAGTTAGAAGAAAATCCTAGATCACTTCCAATAACACTAGTGCCACCTTTGTTACTTAGATGATGAGGAAACTCTTGATCATTACTGTGGTTGAACCTAGTGTCTTGTCCCATATATTCATGAAAGTTTGATTGTAATCCAAATTCCATAGTATTTGCACTATTAAAACTATTTCCAATAGTCCCATAATTATTAGTTGGCAACCCTAATGCAAGACTCATTTCACTCCTACCCCCAAAATATTCTTGGTTAGGTAGACCTGTGTCATATGTAGGAACACTTCTTCTTGCAGCTTCATTAAAATCATAGGCAAATGAAAGCCCTAAATTATTAGCAGTTGAACTATAGGGCAATCCTATCTCACTTCTAACACTGCTAGTAGCTCTAGCAGTGTTCCTTCCTTTATTTTTCATTATATCTGCATAGATATTATCCCACAAAGTTTCTGCGGAAGCCTTTTCTCCCATAATCATGCTCCCTTCAATTGGTTGGCCTTGAAAGGAAGGAGGAGGTAAAGCAACTGGGGGAAGTGGGACATGTTGAATGTATTCAGCACGTCTTCGAATCTCCTTCATCTTATCATCAATCATCCAAAATAAGTTAGTTAGTTCACTAGTTTGAAACTCAATAAACTGCTTACCTTGGTTGATTTGGTGCATCACATTCCCCATCTCTTTTTCTCCATTCTTTTTGTGGTGATTTCTAAGCTGTTCATTCATCTTAAGTCCCATCTCCTTCAAGTATGATTCTTGGTTCATCATTTTCTTGCACCGTTCTATTACAGGTATACTCTCGAACCTTACAAGCAATTCTTCCACAATTGGACGAGATGGCCATATAGTTGGCTCATTGTCATTTGGACCATAGATGATGACAAAGGCACTCACATCACATAGGATTGTGAGTTCTTTCACCTTCTTTAGCAAGCCTTGCTTTCTTTTCTTAAAGCTTGCTTTCCTAGCACTATCATCTGCTATATGCACAAGATGCACCTTCTTCCTTGTCATCCTTAGACCCTAGTATTTAATATCTATGAACTCTAAATATGTTCTTATCTAGACTTCCCTACTGAGTATATATAGAAAAATGTTCGAGTTCAAACTAATAAATCTTACTACATTTTGAGGGTAAAGTTGGAAAAGCCTTCAAGGCCATTTTTGGAATTATGGTTGTTATGCATTAAAGTTAAGAAATCGAGGATTTGACATAAATGATAGTTTGTTAGAGAATTAATTACCACGCTGGGTTTGGAAGAGTAATTAAATTATAATTAATGCTTATATAGTAAGTAAAATTAATTGAAAATCTATATTTATAACACTTTTTAAAATTTATAATTATAAAAATAATATCATCATGTTCAATTCATATATTTTTACTACAAAGAAAATCTTCACTTCAAAATTTAAAATTAAATGTTGACCAGTTAGATATCTTAAGATAAGCTCAGACCAATTAGACTCGTTTAATGTTAAATTTTAATCAATTAGATACTATTTAATGTAATATTTTTGCTATTAAATTTTAAGGATATTATTTTATGTAATTTTTTAAATTAATTTGAATTTCTCTTAAAGATTTGCCTAATGGTATGTAGGATAAGAATAATTATCTTTTTATTTCAAATTACATGTTTAACTAAATCAATTATCATGTAATGATAATAATGGTGCTTCAAAATCTTGCGATTGTGTTTTAAAATATTTGCCTTGTAATAGTAGTGGCTTTAAAATTAAAATTCGTTTTCCCATTATACTTAGGATAGGTAAAATAAACATTTTTATTCTTATTTTACAATAAAATAAGTAAACAGTATTAAAAGAAATTTATAAGGGTATATCCAATATAGATTTTTAGTGATATTTATAGAGTTTTAAAATTTAGGTGTGTTCATATAGAATTTTAAAAGATTATCTAAAAGTTCAGATATATTTAATTAAAATTTTCTGTTCATATAGAATTTTAAAAGATTATCTCAAAGTTCAGATATATTTAATTAAAATTTTATAGAAAATTTTAAAAATTTAGACATAATCAATTAAAATTTTAAAAAATCTTGAAAAATATATATGTATTCAAAAAGTCATTGATTTTAAGTGATTTTAAAAACTAACAAATTTTGATGTATTTTTAGTTAAAACTTATACGTAAACAAATTTCTAATTATTCTTCTAAACACCTCAAAAATTTTATTTTTATTTTTTTCTTTCCAACATATTTCTATTATGGGTTCAACTATAAAATTCATCATAATCAATAAAAGTCTATAAAATAAAATCAATTAAAATTCATAAGATTATATTAAAATCTACCAAAATTTCTTAAAAAGTTCATAAAGGTATTTCAAATTTATAACACTTTAAAAATCATAAATACACCCTCTTTAGTTCCAATTTCTAATTCATCTCATTTTCAATTTCTTCTATTTTCTATTTTCTATTAATCTGTTTCCTTATTCTTTTCAAATAAACATTGACCGTTCTTTCTCCGATTCAATGCAAATTTCAGAGTAGTTTTTTTTTTTTGTATTAATTTAAGAGTAGTTTCATAATCACACACTATGCTGTTTTCCCCCCATTTTATTTTATTTTTTATTTTTCCAATATATATAAAAATGCATTTACAATCCTACTCTCATATTATTATTTTTGACAAAAAGTTCAACTGTCGCGTGTGGAAGAATGTGTAGCAATAATAATACGAAATTTATTTTGGAGTCTAAAAAACAATAATAATACCACAAATAATACTACAAATTTTAGAATCGAGGTGCCTTTTAAGGTCATACATGGTTAAAATTTCTCTACGAAATTTTAAATAAATGATTGCCCACGTCTTTTTAAAACTTAAAATAAGTATAACTTATATCATAAAATTGTTCAATAATTAAATAAAATAATAAAATCGAAAAAACATTATATTAATATTAAATAATAATACAGGTCTTGGACATAAATAACCAACAAAATTAAAAATAACATTTAAACCCCAGAATTATTTATTTTATAAATTGTATATATTAAATAGAGAGAATAGAACAAAAGTTACACTACCACACATTAAGATCGTCAATTATTTGTTATTTTTTACCAATTATAAGCTAGCTAGAAGCATTAGGGAGACTTGAGCACAACTGATAGAAAAACGTGTTCAAAGAACGAAAAAATCATGCCCATTCTCGAAAAATAAATAATACATCCTACAAACTTTAAATACGTACCGTATCGAGTGAAGATATAAATTCGGTGCTTAATTATAAGAAATCGATTACTAAACTATTCCGCGAATAGTATAAATTATACATTATTAATTATGGGTTAAGTATTATTATTATTATTTTATTTTATTTTGCAAAAGTTGAATGATGCTTAGGTCTAGGTGAGCTTACAGTATGGCACGCTATGATAGGTGTTGGACAGTTGAGATAGTAAAGTGGCCATCTGTCAAACGGAATTGTGAACAGAACGGCGGGGGCTGAAAACCCCCTCCCGTTTTTCATCCATAATTTAAATTTAAATTTGTTTTTAATTTTTATTTAAATCTTTACAAAAATTTATTAGAAATTACCGGTAGAAACTAGAAAATACTCTTAAATACGAACGAAAATTTAAGTAATATTAATATTATTATTTTTAATTTTTTAATATTTTTTATTTTTATTTAAAAAAATTATTCATTAACAAAAATTTATGATGAGAAGAAAAATAAAATTTATAGTCAATAAATAATTTTATATGATAAGAAGAAAAATAAAAAATAAAAATAAATATGTAGATTTTTATATTAAATAAATAAAATTTTACTACAAACTAGTTTAAAATAATAAGAATAAATTATAAATAATT
This sequence comes from Elaeagnus macrophylla, assembly GCA_029378325.1. NCBI lineage: Eukaryota > Viridiplantae > Streptophyta > Magnoliopsida > Rosales > Elaeagnaceae > Elaeagnus > Elaeagnus macrophylla. Next base: position 8,301,313 of record CM055641.1, read on the forward strand.
ATATAATTTAAATTTTTTTAAATTTAAGTAAATAATTTAAGATGTTTTTTTATTCACGCCTACAAATTTATTTTAAAAAGAATTAGTATTTCCGTAGAATTATAACTCATATCTTTAAAAAGTACATATGAATAAAAAATAAATAAAGTTGGATTAACAAGAAAAAATAATAGGTGTGTTTGTATATACTATTTTTTTTTTTTAAAGAAAAAATAAGGATGTTTGGTTATAAGAATAAGATTTTTAATAAAAGTTTTAAGATTAATAAATACCATTAGATAAAACTAACCAAACGATAAGATTGAATGTTAATTTTATATGTTATAGGAACCGCTCCTTGTAGATACAAAGTTTTACTTTTAATTTTCTCTCAAAAAAAATATTTTTTTTAATAATATAAAAAAATATATGTATTTTATAAAAAAAAAAAAAAAATATATATATATATATATATATATATATATATATATATATATATATATATATATATTATGTTTTATGTTTTAAAATAAAATTTAGGTTAAACATAAAATTCTATGAATAGATGTGTCATTAATTCCCCAAAAAACTTGATAAATTATTATTAAATATAAAACATAATAAATACAATATTTTAATTTTAAATTAGTATATTTTTTAAAAAATTTATTATTTATAGTTAAAATTAAGAGAACCATAATATTAAAAACTATGCTTGAAGATTTAAATTTAAATTTTGTTGTTTAAATTAAAATTGTAATTTAATGTATTTGTGATATGCATAATATTTAAATATAACACATTATAGAGTTTAGGTTCTAAATAATATATACAATATATATATATAATTGAATTGGTTCCAAAATTGTATCTTAGTTATACATAACATATACATTTAACATATGTACATGTTATACGTAATGTATCAAGTGTACATAAACTAATATGTACTATCTATATATATAAAAACATACTATTTTTGGACTAATTTAATTATGTACAAGCTAGTATATTCTTTTAGAATTAATTCAGTTATATATAAGTTAACATGTTATTATTGGCTTCAAGTTCATAATTTAAAATAAATATATATTTATTTATAATTTTAATAATAAATTAAGTATAATAAAATTACACCAAATTATAAAATATATCATTTTAAATTTAAATAAATTAAGTATCTTTTAATTTAAAATTCATATTATTATATCTCTAAAACCAATTCGATCTATCAAATTACATTAAATTTATTGATTTACATAGATTTATTGAATTATACATGTAGTATATCATCCAATTACATGCACCTAAGTACATGCCTTTTGATTATTATTAAAAAGTACATATTTTTGAAAAATAATATTATAATTACATAACTTTATATTTATTTTTGTATTTATATCAATGAGATTATAATATAAGATAAAATTATCTAAAAAAATTGAACTATTTTTTTCATTTTTCAAAATAATTTTATCACGTATCACAATGTAATTAATATAAGTACAAAAATATATTCAAATTTATGTATTTTTTTTTTAGTATATCTCTACCCTTAATTAATTTTAAACACTATACATAATAAAAATATATTAGGGTGAATATATTCAGTATTATTAGCCTTAAAAAAATCAAAATTTTAGGCCTAAATAACTTACATTTAGATTGTAAGCTAAAATTTTTCATAACTAATAAAAATATGTTCAAAATTATATGTTTTGTTTACATAAAAATTATAAAAATTATTAAAATATTCTTTAGAACTAACAAATAAATACATCAAAATTTCTCCGGTGACTCACCGGAGCTCGAACAACTTTATTAAATAAGTATATAATATTTTACATATAACTACAAAAATATATAAATATAGTATATTACATACAATAACAAAAATTCATAATACATGTGTTGCAAACAAAAGTGATCCATGCCGTAAATATGAGCTGCATATAGTACACTTATATGAGCTATCCCATTAAATATATCCTCATTGCTTCTGTTGTTAGCTATATAGTACAATATGTTGAATTATGGACTACCATCAAATGAATGATAAGGATCTCCATTTGAAAAAAAAAAGGTTATTCATGCCAGAAATATCAAACTCCTCCGACAGAGGATTGGATGCATCAGGACTCCCTACAAATTATAAAGCAAAACAAAAAGAGTCCAAAATTACTTAGTAATCTAACAAGAAAGCACTTTACCAATATATATCAAGAGATATATTTTTGTTTCTTCCTAGCAAATAAGGCGAGCTCTAACCACAAACTCAACGACAAGGCTCTCTACAATCACTAATTATAACAATTATATCATCTTTTATAGCCCGAACATCAAGTGGGTATTTCCAAGATTTTAAGCAATAACAACTTAACTCAAAAGCCAAAACAAAATCCTAAACTTGACATTTCATTCTCTATACTTTAAGCAAAATAGCAATACCAAAATCAGATACCTAAATTTGACATAAAACCTCGAATTGAGAAATGAAATAGGGGAAAAAATTAAGAAAACTCCGAATTAAATATGAAAAAAGAATCAAAATTAAAATGGACCTTTGGAATTGAGTCCGTATTGTTGAGCTACAAGATAATTAAGATTGTGAGTTTTCCAGCGGATCTGAAGCTGAAGATTGTGGGTTTAGTTGAGCTTCAATAGTAACTTAACTCAAATTTCCTAAGTTTAGGATTTCAGACCCTCATTACGTTTTTTCATCTCCTACAGCATGAAACGTTAGCTCTTTTTCATATAAAAAAAAAACTTTCAACAACATTGAAATTTCTTGAAATTTAATTAGAGTACAAAATATAAGTCTCATATTAACAAATGAATGATATATGCTTTTTTAAGCACCGAATGAACCTGAGTTTGAATTTTGTCATTGTAAATACTAAATAGAGTGCGTCAGTCTAATTTTTATTTTTCTAAAAAAAATATTGACAAAGTTGTATTTATTTTTCATTTTCTCACGTTTCGTACATCAACATTGTTCCATAGACATGAATTCATGTGTAAATCTCTATGGAATAAAAATATATACAAGGGATTTAAAAAAAAAAAAAAAACACGAGTGTAGACATTTAATTATATTCATGGAAAAAGTTTCAAAAGATTGTTTATTATTTGAGTAATACAATATTGTTATTTACATCAATAAAATTTATTGTATATATTAATGATATGTTAGTATTTGATTGGATATGAATTTATGATATATAATATATTGAAGTAATTATATGACTATTTTACTAAGAGATTAATAATTATATTACGTTATGTAAATTGATACGATAAAAACAAATATTTTTTCTTTAATATTTAGAGAGGGAGAAAGGGTATAGATTTTTTTTCCATAATTGAGAAAGAGGGGGTTTAAATATGAAGCTTATTAAGAAGGATCATAAATGAGGAAATGTAATAATAAGTGTCATAAATTAGGAAGTTACATAATTATGTTAAGCACTCCCATTGAAAAAATAATTTATTTTAAAGAAATAGAAACTTTATTTTTTATTTTTTTTGTGTGGTTCAAATAACTGCATTATGAGACTTGAATGAGACTTGAATTCATATATTTATGATGCTCAAGTGGGTTACATAACGTTGATATACAAATCCGTTTGATAACTTTATATGGATTAAAGTTTAGCTTTTATGTGTCTAAATATATTTAATTATTTTAACCATTCCTTAATTAAAAACATAGCATAGGTTTTTATTTATTTATTTATAAATTTATATCAGTAGTAATATGTTGTACGTTCTAAATAGTTTTTTTTTATCATATACATTTAATTTTTTTACTTATATAAAATATTAGTGGAATATTTTGAGTTTCCTTCAATATTCTAAATCATTTGTTAGGTAGTCACGTAACATTAGTATTCAGATTCCAAATTTAAAAGTCAACTTTAAAACAACTAACTTTAAGAAATATAAAAATAGAGAAAAAAATGGACATTACTTTTATGTAAAATTCTATATATTCCCAATTGTAAGTAGTGACAACTGACAATTGGCAAAAGAAATATTATTAGAATGAAAAACTATGTATTAATTTAAAAAAAAAAAATTATTTTAATTATATATATATATTTTTAATATTTATTAGTTTGAAACAAAAAAAAATAATTACTCATTGGAATTATGGTTGTTAGGCATTTCAGTACGTGATAAGATTGACACATGTATCCCATTCCATTAATTTCTTCATTTAATAATAAAGGACATTAATATTAAATACTTTTTAAAGGGTCCACAATCCACATGCTTCATTTTTAATTAAAAGACAAATGTCTCCTCTAGATAAATAGTATTGTAAGATGCTAGACGCACCTGGTTCGCTTAGGGATCATTTGCTAGGATTTAAAAATTTCGTTCCACAACCAATTAATTATTCCATATACTTCTTTCGATAATTGGTTCAACTCAATTTGATTAAAATAATTTATAATTATTTTTTCTAAGAATATATTTATATTTAACCTAAAATATAATCATTTTTGAGTTTATATTACATAACTGTATAATTTTTAGAAAAAAAGATATTAGCTGTTTCTAATAATTAATAAAAGAGTGATAAATGTAGTTAAAAATATAGTTTTTTTATTTTATGAATGGTTTATCGGATTAGAGTTGATAATAGATAGTTCCACTATCTTATTATAAAAATTAAAAATTCAAAAAATTTGGTTGATTTATTTAATCGAATTTCTTTCACACTCTTAATAACAACCTAAAAATATTTGTTAACTTCATTAAATTTTATAAAACCATCACTTTAATTCCTTAATTTATCACATTCAGTGTACCTTTTTAACTATAGTTAGATGATTAAATAAAGAGGACTACATTGATATTATCTTCAAAAGCTTGGCAGCTAAGATGTCACAAAAAAATGACAAAAAAGAAGAAGATAACTATCTATAGTGTACATGTGTGTAAAAGGTTAAAAGCACATACAACTCTGAATTAGTAAAGTACTAATATAGCCCCTTTAAAGTTTAATTTTAAACAACAACGTAAAAGTCCCTAAGAATATTTGTTGATTATATATGGTTGAATAGAAGTGAATTTCATCATTATTTCAATTTGTTTGACCTATACTTTAAAGTCGTCAAATTAATTAGGGTTTTAAAGATATGTGGCATTTGCATACGAAATGCTATAGAGATAACCAACAATAAAGGTATGATCTCTAGCGCCTCCCAACAGGCGGTGGTAGGGAGGATGTCATGGCTGTTCGATCGGCTACATTCATTAGCAATATGTTTGTTTGGTGTCATCCATGAAAGAAAGAAAGAAAGAAAGAGATAAAAAAGTTGAGAGAAGAGATTTTAGGGCATAGTTATGGGTTTGTGTTCATGATATATGTAGCAAGGACAAATTGGAAATTATTAAAAAGATAAAGTACAAAATCCAGCTTATATAAACTCTTGAAATTTCTTAAATCAATTTCATCTATTAATATTGTTTAAAAAATCCAATATTTATTTTGATAACTACTCAGGAAATTCATAGATAACGTACATAGGATGTAACTTACAGGAGATATAAGTTAGATTTTTTTTTTTGTTGTTGTTGGTAAATTATACATTAATAGACAGTAGACTACAAGGAGCTTAAATCTGACTAATCCTATCATTACCCTTCTCCAACTAGTTAAGGGCAAATCATAACACTATTTGGAACGAACTTTGAGCTCATTGAGTTTAATTAATTACTATTTCTATGAAAATATGAAAATACAAGTTAACTTTTGGAGTTGAAGTAGGGTTATATAATTTGATATATTAAAAAAGAAAGTAGAGTTATATGCTTAGTTAATTTTTGAAATGATAATGACATTACTAATGAGTCTCAACATTTTCTTCTGCCATGTGGTATTAGGTTAGATTTTGGCACCTTTCATGCATTCATAATTAAACTTAGCATGTTATTTAAAGATTTTTTTTTCCTTCTTCATAACTTCGTTTAAAAAAACTATTATAGTCAAATATTGGCCGAAAGTTATTAATCTAAATAGCAGTTCAATTGAGAGAGGTGATTAGTACAAAATATTAAAATAAAAAGGACTTGTCAATTTTTCATCAAATAATATTTTTACTATCGTTTGAACTCGTGACACAAATTGAAAAAGAGAAGACTTATTTCCCATACTACAAAACTATGAGCTTAATATTATTCACTAAACTTATTAAATCATTCAATAGGATACACCAAAGTCATACTTTTTCCTTTCTAAATCATACCAAATTTTGTAATGTTGGAATGACAAATATATAAGCTAGAATACTTAGTGTATTATAATCTTAATTAATGTAGTCATTTATTATTATATAGTGTTTTGTTGGTTTGATTGTACTAATTAAATACTCCACCGTCATTTGAAACACATATCAAACTTAAGATTCATAGTAGTTTTCTTTCAAATTTTAGACTAATATAAATTTTATTTTAAGAAATTGATTTTTTAAAATTCATATAAATAGAAAACTAGATAAAAACATATGATATATAAAAAGGAGATAAAAACATATAGTAAATATACGGAAAAATGCTCAACTTGGCTAATTTTGGCCTTATTAATGAATTTCTCTATATTTGGAAAAGAAGAAAAAAAATACTAATGTTTGTCAATGAAGATTGGATAGCGTAACTTAGGATTTCATGAAGAACCTTCAAATTCAATGTACTAAAATTCTAAAACAGAAGACTGTAAAATTAAAATCAACTTGTACTAACAGAGTAATTATTGATTAGCTTTTGATCCAAGCTAATAACATATTATAATTATGATTATAATTACGATGGAGATAGAAAAAACCTAAAATTTACCACACTTTTAAATTTCTTTTACACATTAAAATTTGTAATTCTAATTAAATTATGATTTATTTGTATAAAATTATTTTAGGTTTAATGTATAGTTTATTGTAGTAACAAAAGCATTAAGAAATCGTTAAGGTTACCACATATAGAACCTATTGCAGTTATATTATTGTCCACTCACAAGTTCCAATAACTTCCATAGTTGTAAACTCTAGGAAATATTAATTAACTTCAATTTTGGATCTCATCTTGATATTTTTTCCATCTTATAACCCCAAAAGTTAGCTTTTTTTAAATAAAAAAATAAATAAACAAATAAGATTTTAAAAGTTAGGGGAAATAAAGCGACCCCTAGAAAAGTAGGCACTAAAAAAAAAAATTTGTTGCTTTTTTCTCATGTTTTTAGGAATAATCAATAATTTAATTGATTTCTTAGCACGCCAATCAATCTGATTTTTCTAAATTAGAGCACTTTTAAGTTCGAATATCAACACCTAGCTCATCTCACACTTTTATTAAGTGCTTAACAATCGAACAAAGATATCATTTTGTTTTTTAATGAGAAAAGTTTAATTATTAGTTTTGTTTTCTTTCTAGTTTTACTTTGAAATTGAACTCCCAAATTGTAAGCTTTTAAAATGTATAAAAATTGCTTATTTACATGTCCATGAGTTATATAAAGTTATACATCATTTATATATATACGCCATTTTATGATATTTTTTTTTACTAAATTTCGAGAAATCATTTATAAATAGAGCTCAAATTATTTACTTTGCAGTCTGGTGAATAAAAATAATTTCATTTTATCACTTCAAGACACAAATTCAAATAACACTAAATATTTAAGAAAAAATAACAAAAACAACACTTTAAAACTTGTAACAATAAAAGTAGTATCTCTTGTGTACAATTTTTATATTTTACTATTTTAAATAAGTTTATTTTATTATTTTTAAATTAAATTATAGTCATTTAAACCTGTTCAATATTAAATTCTATCTAATTTAATATTCAATATTGTTAGATTACTAACTTTGTTGTTTGTTGCAATTTTTTTTTAATTCTCAATATTTTTTAATATTAAAAAATACTATTTTCCTTTAAGCATTAATTATATCTATTTTCGGAAATGTTAGATCTCACTAACAAAAGGTGCCCTAAGGAGTGGGTGTCCCCAGTGATAATCGTGTCAAATTGTGTCTTTTTGTGTACCTATTGATAAATTAAAAATTCAAAAATCTTTTATTTTATCCTATATGTTATATATAATAACAAAAATAAGTAAAATTTTGAACGCATTCAATAATTAATTATCAATTTGTTAAAAAAAAATAACTTTTTGTTAAACAAAAGAGAATAATTAAAAATAAAAAAATAATATTAAGTACAAAAAAATATAAATCACTTCAGCACAAGTCACAACAATTGGTCAAAATATTTTTAAAATAATATAATAAATTGAGATTTTAATAAATAAACAAATAAATAGAATAAAAATGGCAGAAAATACAAAATGGAGTCTCATGAAAGGGAACGCTAATTGGTCTCTGGCGTGTACTTCCATTACATTTGTCGGTATTTATCAATGGCCTCTAATTTTCTCTCTCTACCTTCTGTCTCTCTCTAAAGTTGGCATTTTTTTTTTTTGCTTTAATTTGCTTCATATTGTACCGACATGGCTCCTAGCAAATGGGGTTTCCCTATTCTTACTTAAGACTCCGACCTTCTCTTCTATTTTCCTTCTTCTTCTTCAACTACTGTGAGTATATTATTCCGTACAGGTCTCTAATCAGAATCTTACAGCTAACTTCACTCTTTGCTAATTTCTGCTTTTCTTGATTGAACTGATCATATTTCTTCTCTTTATATTCTGGGTTGGGTTTCTTTCATATTTATTCATGCTTTAAATAGTGATTTCAATATTCTGATTATAATGGTTTTATTGTAAATTAATCGATCTGGCTAAAGTCAATGATCCTCTCTGGAAATAGCAATTACCAAAAGATTAAGATTTCCAATTTTTTTTGTTTGTTTGTTTAAATTAGCACATTACACACACTCATTTACAATGATAGGTATTCAAACCACGTCATAACGTGCTCACTTGAAGCATTTGTAAGCTAAAATTTCCACTTTTTTTATTTTGTCAAAAGCTATCTCAAGTGAATTCAATGCATAGTTGGAGGTTAATTTGTGATTAATGATTATATCCTTTTTATTTTTTATTTTTTCAGGCAATAAATTGAGAAATTTGAATATTAGTTTATTGTAGAAGTGTTAGTTTTTTAAGCTTATCATCAATTTTGAAGGACACAACACAAGTCGATCTCTATGACAATGCAAACTATATCTTTCAAAGAACAAGAGGGAATTGTTTCAAATGGAATTGTGACATCTGGGCCTTGGTGGAGTGCCTTGGGATCTCAGTCAACTTATGGAGAATCTTATGGACAATCCACTAAGCTTTTGCCACTTGGACTACCTAGACCAAAAGACCAACTCATTGTTAGTTCTAAACCAGTTGGAAGAGGCTGTACTGAAGAAAAAGGATCAGATAAAGTGAATGCCACTCAGTTCTCTATATTTCCTGGTAATTTTCTTGTTTCTGTTATATAATAATATTGTACTATTAATGAGTACTCTATATTGAATACTAATGTTCTATTAATTCTTTGGTGACATCAAATAAACTATAAACTTATCTATATTGTTGTCTATCTTATTTTTGTTTTTATCCCCTCCAGTTTTGTGTTCAATTTTTATCTATCTACACATTTGGTGTATGTCTTGTCTCTTTGTTTTTCACTTTGATCTTGTCAATTACTTTATCCTGGCTTTCTTCTTGTCATCCTTTTTTTTTTTTAAAATCTATTTAGTTAAAAAAAAAAAAACTATGACAGCTAGTTTTCAACTTTCACGGCATTTTTGGTGCTTCATATCAGATAGATTAAGTATAATTATAATGAAATTAAATTGTATTATAATTAATCTGTATAATATTTGGTGAAAAACTATATAATAGAATCAGATTAAATTGATTTAAAAAATGCTTATTAAAGAATTTATTTAAATTAATATTTAATTTATTTTTATTACATTTTTAAAAATAAAAAATATTATTTTTAATTTGAGATAAAAGAAAAAGTTAAGACGTATAATTTTATAATTAAAAATTCAAACAAATTAAGTTAATTGTTTAATACAGTTTAGACCCATAACTCCTAATTTTACAAAATTTCTATATAACTGTACTATTTTTATACTGTATGGTACAATTTAATTTCACATACAGTTAAAATATTTAGTACCGTGTAACAAAAATTTTATTATAATAAAGAAATTTTGTACTTGTTTGGATTCACTATTAGGAAGTGCTTTTTGAGTCAAAAGTATTTTTTTCTGCATTTAAAAGTGAAATAGAAAGAACCTTTAATGTATGGGGACCACTTTTGTAATAGTAGAAGTGTATTTTTACAAGAGAGGGCTTACTTTTGAAAAATCATTAATTTTAAACCACTTTTATGTACAGTACTTTGCATCCAAATGCCCGCTTTGTATATTTGGTATACTTTTTCTTGCTATAGTTTTAAATTTTAGAACCCTTTGAAATTAGGATGTAAAAATCTGATTTTAGATGGAACTTTCTAAAAATGATGTTATAAATATGTTGGAACTTCTGCATGATAATTTTATTTCCTTACAGCTATTAAAAATATGAAAATAAATGGAATTGGCCATGTAAGGTTAGAATCACTTTGACAATAAGCAAGATCAAGAAAGAAAAGATGAAAAAAAAAGTATATGTATGAAGAACCTTATTTTCATAAATAAATAAAATTTGAGATTGGTTGTCTTATAATGCTATTTCTTCTCAGAAGTTACGTGTTTACTTATGTTATTTGATAATATGGAGTGCAAAAGTAGTATCTTAAGGAGTCTGATTCAGAGACTTAAAAAGTGAGTAGAGCAGTTTGCATGCTAGGGAGCCATTTGGCAAACAATCTTGGATGATGTTTTTAAGATCAAATAGTCTTTGGTGTGATTCGATTTGTGACTTGAAAGAGACCACTAGGTCAACCACAAGAATCTTGGATGAAGTTCCTTGGGAGTGGACAAGGTTTAAGGGCTTAATTTGACTTGGGAGATCAAAGAAATTCTTCAATATTGAGCTTAGAGGGAAAATCTAGGTAGCCTTTTGCATAGAATATAACCAATCTCTTTCTCATTCTAATTAATGTAAGTTTTCAGGGGATGGACAGAAGCATCAAACAACCTTATCTCTGCAGGAATGTCGTCCACGATTTGAGCTGGGATTTGGTCAGCCTATGGTCAGAGTTTTAGTTAAGGTTCCATATTCCTAGAAAATGTAAAGCTTTTGCATCATAATTTTTATTGATTGTTTTTGTACTGAATTTGTAGATCTATGCAAAACATCCACAAGTGGATCAATGCTATGGAGTCTTCTCTTATGGATCTCAAATCTCGGTTTGTTCTTCATCTTTGTTTAGTACACCAAGAACTAAGAGTTCTGATCAAATTGTCATGGAACTAAGGTTATGCAACATTTCTATGTTCAAACCAGTTTCATAAATCTTATCCTCTTCCATCATTAAATTGATTGTTTTGGCTTTTGTAATTGGGCACCTTTTTGTTAACAAATGAGATGAGCTTATTAACATGCTTACTAATTGCAATGCATCAGGGACGCATTATGCTGCCACTAAACATGACTACAGATGATGGCCCCATATACGTGAACCCTAAGCAGTACCATGGAATCCTCAAGCGCCGGCAGTCCCGTGCAAAGGCAGCAGTGCTTGGAAATAAGTTGGCACGGCCTCGTAAGGTATACTATGTCAATTTGGTAGCTCAAGATTTCATTATCTTGAGAGAGAACAACTTTGTATGCATAAATAGTGGTTAAGTTCAAATATTCTATTGTGAATTGTCTTATAGTTATCTTCTGGCAACCATGGGATTGTGTAGGACTAAAAGGATACCAGATTCCCAAGAGTGTGTGAGGTTAAAAGCTTGTATATATTCTCATTCTAGTGAGCTGAAGTAGTTGATAAAATTTCTAGAGTGAATATGCATTTCTAGATTTGCATACCAAAATCTTAATATAGCACTAAAACACATTGACGTTAGTCTAAACCTCCAATGAATTGATCAAAGCTCTATGTTATGCAGCCATACATGCATCATTCACGCCACCTTCACGCAATGCGTCGACCAAGAGGATGTGGAGGTCGTTTTTTGAATACAAAGAAAATGAATGACAATGGAAAAGGGGGAACTCAAGTAAACAGATTTGGAGATAGACAACTGTCTCATCATTCTGGTTCTCCGAGTTCTGAATTGGTGCAATCCAAGAGTGGAACTTTAAACTCATCAAAGGAAGCAAATGTTGGCAGTTCAATTATCTCAAGCTTTGAGGTGACTAGTGTGTATTCAAGGGGAGAACTTGATCATCGTTTTGCTATGAATCTTGGACCATCTGTTCATGCTCTATCAGACATGATAGGCAGTGCTCGTGATCTCATTTCGTCTACAAATTGGGTTGCAGCAGCAAATAACTGCTGCAACCTCAATGTTTGATAGCAAAGAAAGGGATAGGGGTTAATGCAGAGTGATCTCATTGATCCTATCCTTGGTAGCAACCGAATGGAGAAGCTCTGTTGCCAATATCCACTTGTTATTGCAAAGAGTTTTAGGTATTGAGGATTGTCCCGCCATCCATTTGGTTGTGATTGGCAAATCATTCTTGGCTCATCTGCATTAAGGTTGTCTTTTGGTGACCTCTAATGCATTAATTTAGTGGATCACTGTGTGTCATAAGTTAAATAAGTGGGGAAAGAAAACTCTGCTGTGTTTTTTTTTTTTACCTTAACTTGTTTTGACTGTTGTGTTGTAGTTTGGAGTGTGGTGTTTGGTGTTTGACGTTTGGAGTGGTCTAATGTAAACTTACTGTATGTGTCATCGACATTGTCTCTATCTTAGTTTAATTAATATGACAATGACATTGTAGTTCATCTAATTTATTAAGATAAATGAAATAGACAACATCATCCTTCCTCCCTTTAAGTTCTCGATAACTTCATCATAAAAAGGTATTATGATTAGTTTTATCAATGGGTAGGGTAGGGTAGGGTAGGGTAGGGCAGGATTGATATCTTCATCCCCATGCTATAATGTTTGTGGGGGTGGGATGTGATTCTTTATTAAAATTTTGGAGAATTTGTGGATATCTAAGAATTGCAATAAACGAATAATATATATTTTGTTTAAAATTAAAATAATTTATGTTAAAAAATAAAAATATTTTAAAATTATATTTAATGGATATTAAAATTAATTAAATAATTATATATATAATTAGATTGTTTGTTTTTATGGTTGTTAATTTATTAAAATAAAATATATTTTAAATTATAGTATTGTATTTTTTTATTTTTATTTTTAATGAAATGCTTCATTCAATGAGAATAAATTTATTTTTATTTAAAAATAATTGAGTTCATAAGTAAATATATAAAAAATTTAAATGGTAAAATTATCGGGTTTGAGGATTTAAGTGGACAGGAGTATAATCTTCTATTCTACCCCATAAATGCATTTTCTCCATCAATCAAAAATTCAAATTTTCTTAGCAATTTTCCAACCTAGCAAAACTAATTTTGCAACTTTTTTTTATAATATTCATATTATATCCGTAGTTAAAAAATATTATAATTTTTCAAATAAATATTAATTTTTGAAAAAAAAATACTTGCTTCTTTTGAATAAAAAATATTATACAGGAATAGTATTAACATAGAATAAACCTATTATTTTAAAAACTAAAGTTTAAATAAGACAAATAAAGCTTCTTGAACCTGAAAATATGATTACCGTAAGAAAATCAAAACAGTTGTCGAAATAGGGTTTAGAGTAGTTTAATTTTACCTTTTCTATCTTTATATTAATTGATATTTTAATAATATCTATATTTAAAAAAATATATCAATTTGATGTAATTTTCACATATGACTGATAAATACAATCTTAATTAAAGGTATTTTTGGCATTATCAGTCAATTTTTTCTTCTTTTTTCTCTCATACATTTTAAATAATTCATATTTTATAAAAGATGCATTACCATAATTAGTCAATATTTACTTGATGCATTATTATCTAATAAGTTCATATTATAAAATAAAGTTTTTGACTGCAAAATATTAATAAACTTTCGATCTTTTTTTTCAAGGGAAAAATATAAAATAGACTGAACAAAAATAAAAATATAATACCACCCATTTTCATAGTTAACTAAATTCACTCTATCATTTCCAATGTCTAAGTTATCACTTTTCTCTTTTTTCTGGTTTTATTTCACAATACAAATCTTGTTTTATTATAAATTTTCATAGTTAAAGTCAATTTTTTTCTTAATCTGAATTTATAGAATATGAATTAGTTAAAAATGTATGATGTAAAATCAATTAAAAATGTAGGAAAAGAAGACAAAAATCTGACAAAATGCCAAAAATATCATTCATTAAACTTGGATGTGCTAGTCACATAAAAATTGTAACAAATTTGTACATTTTTTAAATGTAGGTAAGGTACTAATTAATAATAAAAATTAAAAAATTAAAAAAATATCAAAATAAAATTAAGTTTGCGAACCCATGTAAAATACAATCTGATTCAACGACAAACAAAAAATATTATAGGCTATAGTTATAACAGTGAGATGCTGTTACCCATAGCTTGTAATGTATTTGGAGGGAATGTGGTGGAAGCGTTTTGTATGGTTTTCTTGCTTTCTATGGAAGTTTCTTTTCGGACTGAAATAAAATTAAAATTCACTATTCGAGAAACGTTCACAAATTAAATTCAATCATCGCTCTTATTTTTCCATGTAATAAACAAATAATAAAAAAATTATAAAAAAGAAATCTACTTGTTAATCCAGCTCTCATCACACTTCTTTGTAAGAATTACATTGCACAAATTGATTTACACTGGTACAAGAAGTTACATCCTGAAATATTCGTATGAGTGCAAATACTAGGGCTAAAACTTTCAATTTGATTGAAGCACAGTGAGATAATAGGGATACCCCTTGCATGTCCCTTCATATTGTCTTGCTACATCACGAACTCCTTTGTCATTAGAAATTAGTAAGTTCCAATGCAAAACATAGTTCGATATATCATAAGTCCCCGGAGAAAACACACAAATCTGAAGAGGAATGTCAGTCGTGGACATGGGCTCAAGTTGAACTGTCGTAGAACTTGAACCAGACCAGATGAATGGAGAAACACTGTCCAGTGACGGCGATTTACCTAACTCAGTTCCATGAACATCAGATGTAACCTTTGTGTCAGTAAGTAGCGACACATCTTGCCATCCCGCTTGGCTGCCAGAAGTAGATATTGCAGAAGCAGATTGATCAATCAAGCTGCCAGCTATGACATAGTCGGAGGTTTTTATTTGGACGGAAGCAGCAGCTTCAGATGAGTTGTATAATGTCATCTTTAGCTTAAGTTCACAAAAGGAATCAGAAAAGTTATGATATAGGGCTTGAGGCCCCTCCAGTAGCCAAGAGACGGGGCTTGCGCTTTCAACACTACATTTAAACAAAATGAACTTAACAAAAAAAAAAATTAAGAAAAATGGAAGAGTAATGAGACTATTCAACTTCAGATTGAGAATTAAAGTCTTCATTTTACAACTGAACTTGCCTGCAATGGCACGCGTGATGAGAAAAAAGATGAGGTGGATCACTAATCCATGGATCAACATCACTCTTTACTGGCCGTGAGATTAAAATAAAATCAATTGAGCAAGGATCTCCCTGTACCGTTCAAAAGGGAAAACATTTAGTATTAAAAGGAGGCTAAAGGTATAAATTGTTAGAGAGAGTCTTTTATATAAGTTTTCAGAATAATAAACACTGGCAATATTCCAGTATCCTTTAATTTTATGAAATCTCAAAGAACCATCATTATAAATGTAGAGACATTTTTTTCTACGTTAACTAAGCACCACTCAACTGGAAAATACATATCATGTAGCCTTGACTTTAAGGCAAAGATACTCAGATAAGCGTACACAAGGAGCATTATGATGGACAGAAATAGACTGGAAGCACTATAGCAAGAATTTACCAACCTGGTGAGACTTTTCCAGCTGCAGTCTTTCACTTTGATGGAAATCAGCTAAAGGTGAGCTAGATGGATCAAAAAGCAATTCATCACTACCTTTGGAATCCAGTTTAACACCACTCCCACGGGAGAGGGAGGGGGAAGGTTCGTTGTCTTTTGAAATCACTGATTTCCGACGGTTCTGAAATTATAAAAAAAATCATCAGCTAAAGCAAATATGCCAATTTCAAAATAAATACATGGCTAAACAACTTTGTTGGTCCTCAACATTTTTTGTCCACCCTTTGGTCCTGACATTTTATTTCATACAATTTAGTTCCCCAACCTTTACTAATATCAGATAGTGTGAAACACTTGATATAACAGGGCCTTAGTTTTGTAACAAAAGCAACGCAGTTTCTGATGAAATTGGAAAGGAATAAGGAACCAATATGTAAAATTATCAAACGTTTGGATTTGTGTGAAATAAAAGATTGGGGGAAAAAGTGTACAAAAACACAAGTCGGGGGGACTGGTATGGTTGTTTAGCCTGAACAATTCAAGGGTTTAAACCTATACATATTACAAGATATTAAACAGATATATCTATAAATTATTATAAGATAAGAAAGCTTATTATGGTAGATAATAACACAATTGTCAGTTTAAACATGGCAATGGAAAGGCTTCACAAAACCTCATTAAAAGTATGACCTCAAGCCTTATTAACTAACTGCAGTTGGTGTGACGTGAACTATGGACCGACACAAACTTTTTTTCACCAAAACAAGATTGTGTATGAGAAAGGGGAAGGATAACTACTAGAATAGAAAAATGATAAAGTAATAAACCCATATATGCATCCCAACCTTAAGCTTGAAGAAACATGACAGTTCTTGACCAGCTAATAGAGATTGTGAAGGAAAGAATGAATCAACAGGCTGAAGCAATGAGACTTCCCATTGGTCTCCAACACAAGACAACTGGTGACCTTGGAAGCTCCTATTACTGGTCTTGTTGACAACATTCATACGAACAAGGAACTCCTGAAATTTTGATGGACAAGGACTTACTTGGAATGAGACATCCAATGAAGGTAATACCTGAAAATATGACATCAAAACATCAGCATTTATTGGATTCGCAATAAACCAATTGAAGTCACTTCTTCAGAAAAGAAAATCAACAAAAAAGCATAAGACTACCAAGGGTTATGGCTTAATGCATTGAGGCTTGCACGGCCTTAAACAGGTTAATCACTAGCTAAATGCTTTCACTTTTAGAAACATGGCATGACATGTCTACAAAGTACCATATAGGGAATTGAAAAGGAGGTAGACATGGCTGTTTGATTTCCAATTGAATCTAACTAATTATGGTCATCATGAAAGTAAAACAAATGAAATGATGTAATTTCCATCTTTAAACATTCACATGCAGACCTGCAAACTATGATGCATTCGTAAGGTGCGGTATCTCATGGTGCTTGCTGTATCTTCCATCTCATAATATATGCAGATATACAAGGAAATATTTCCAGGAACAGCAGCCCGAAACCAAACTGGCCACAATAATGGGGTTTCCCCTTGAATAATTGTATCCTGAAAAGAGAAAAGTAAACCATAATGACAGAATAAGTTGCAACCCTGATCCAAGGAAATTGAACTCTCTCTCTTCCACCAGAAACAGAAAGAAAACTGTAAAAGAATTAACGCCAAAAAATATTTTGGATGTTCTACCTCTGGAAATATAAACAAAGGTTGAGACATGTTAACGGAGAGATCTTGTATGGAACAATTTCCAGAACTTTTTTTCAATTCTAAGCAAGATGGGAAATCTGCATTCAAACTCTCCCGACTCCCAACGGACAGGAACCTAGAATTACTGATCTTCATTTTCAGGTTCTGTTGAGATTAACAAATCATAAGCAGTGTAAGTTCACAAAGCACATCCAAGTACATGACATCATGCATGCAATAGGTTGGGTAGTTCTCGATCTGAGTTACAGAATAGCATAAACAGAAACTGATAAATGATATACCTCTAACTCAAAAAAGAATGCCGAAAAAGGTACTTTATTTTGAGAAATGCACACTTTGATCCCACTATTCTCAAAAAGTTTCCATTTACTACAAACATTTAAATAAAGGTGCATGACAAGGTTAAGTTTTTGAATTGAATGAAAAAATTGGGGATAATTGCATATTGCATGTGACCCACAACTACAATGGAATGGATGTCAAGTTTGTCCTTTGTTAATTTGTCACTTGACTAAAACGTGATTAGCATGTTCAATTAAGGCTTCATTTGTAAATCAATTTGAAAATTTAACACTCTCCTACATCTTGATTTAAATGTTTGTAATAACGATAATAGTAATACCAAAGGGCATCTTTCTCTCTTAAAATGAAGTACCTTGTATGGCACCATAATGCCCCAGAATGCCCGTAAGAATGGTCTGGAAAAAGTACAGGGTACATGCCACATGATAATACATATTAAATAAAGAAGCAGAGAGCGACAATCTTACTTTCACAGCATATTTAGATTGGTTCTTCAACTCCAAAACAAGATGCCGCACATCTCCTGCATATGCACTTTTAGGTAAAGGATGAATGAAGCCTTCTAATCTGGGTAGACTCTGAGCATACAAACAAAAATAATAAAAGACAATTAATTTCAAACTAATCTAAACATGGGGTATCAAAAAAAAAAAAATCTAAACATGAGGTGGGGGGAAGAGCGATGAGAGAATGTGGATTGTAGTGGTCAGGAGAGATTTTTACTTTGATCACTACAAATTTAAGGTTATCAGTAGGAAAATGTTTGGACCTCCGTCTTCCCTTGACATTTTCCTTTATTGAAGGAATAGACTCGAACTTATGAAAACCTGCAACAGAATCCGACAATTTCCAACTTACACCAACAACTTCTAAAATGCCTTCTACTCTTGGAGTAATTGTCAGTTGCACCTGAAAAGTATGAGACGTCAATAAACAAAATCTAATGTACATATCCGTAAGCCAAAAATGAAAGGCAAAAGAAGAAATCATGGAAATATACACTTTTAGTCAACTGCTACCTGTGCCTTTTTCAGAGTAATAAATTAAGCATGATTACACATGTTTTTAACAAGCAGCACTAAAAGCTTGAGAGA
The DNA here is from genome assembly GCA_029378325.1 of Elaeagnus macrophylla. Classification (NCBI taxonomy): domain Eukaryota; kingdom Viridiplantae; phylum Streptophyta; class Magnoliopsida; order Rosales; family Elaeagnaceae; genus Elaeagnus; species Elaeagnus macrophylla. The sequence continues at coordinate 8,320,421 of CM055641.1, forward strand.
ACTAAAGCAGCAAAACAATATTAGGAAAATAATTCTTGTACATTGCTTTACTGAAGTACTCACCCTAACCGATTCACCTCCTTCTAATGAAAAATCAACGTTTGACAAAGAAAAGGACGAACTTTCATCCTTCACATCCCTGCAGTAAAAATATATATATATAAACACACATCTTAAGGGATGCAAAAATGACAAAGGAAATAGGCGAACACAATTTCATTTGCAAACAAGAGAATTTCCATGTAAGAATACACAAGTTTACACACCTACTGGACATCTTCATGGACTCAGAATCTTTCGGAAGCTCTGAAACTGAGCTACCTGCATCTGCAAAATTACAAGATTAATATATTACAGCTGTGGTTTGAGTACCTAATTCTAGGCTGAAACCTATAACGTAGATTTAGGTGGCAAGAAGGAAAATCTTTTATGGAGAAGTGCAGTTATCGCACTCTTTTGGATAATTTTGTCTGTCATAAAGAATAGGATAATCTTTTTATGATAAACAAGAGCAATAAATGATGTGGATGAGAATGAGTATGTTGTACTTGACAGCTTTGAGGACTTCCACTTCAACAGTTTTTAGGGAGTTTCTACTTTACATTCTTCATATGTTAATGAGTATAAATGAAATGTTATGCACACGTCCCAAAAGCTTGAGCTTTTTGCTTTTAGGAGAATTGATTGCTACCTATTATCTACCATGGAATCAAAGCCTATGGTACCTCTCCAACTCCAAAATTTCACTAATATTAAATGGACCTCTTTTTCTTCACTTTTACCCCACTTTTAAATCTATCTCCACTTCTTGCACTCCTTATCTTTACTCAATAAGTTGATAAGATTCGGTCTAAACTCTACTTGATTGGCCTTCAAAATTATGTTCTCAGCCCATAAATTAGAACCCATCACAATTGTCTATTCAATCATCGATGGTTAAGATCTAAATATAAATATAAGATAACAATATGCCTCCTAACAACTTGAACTTCTAAGAAATTGGTTGTTAACTATCGAAGTTGGTGTTCTAACATGGTATCAAATCTAGAGATTATGTATTTAAGGCCTAATAATCTAATTGTTGAATTAGCCTGTATTGTACAGGGAGCCAACATTTGTGAGCGAATGATAAATGTATAAAAATATTATTGACTCTTCTCACACAAGCTTAAGCTCTGGAAATGTTGATTTCCAACAACTTTGAAGATCATAATTTCATAATCTTGCTCAGGTTTTACATATATATTGGCCACAATTACTAGTGTATCTATTTTGCCTACTTTAACTTTTATGTATAGGATTTGACGGTTGTACCCTAGTCCACATTTGTGCCCTTTTCTGTTATATTGAAAAGAAAGATTTGGTTTTCTAAAAAAAAAAAAATCACATTGACTTTTGAAATGAAAGTCTAACAGGTGAATGCTGACTAGAATGCAATTTTCCCCTAATTATTTGAGCAGTAAATTGACTTACCAGATCTGTTTTCATCAGAGCTTGCAGAAAGTTCACATATCAGGGAAACACTAGACACAAATAAGGAAATTTGCAAAGGATTTTTGAACTCAATATCCACCCTTACAACTTCTGCAAAAGAATAAATAACAGGTTATTTATACAAAAGTACATATACATATGTAAACATACATTAATGGGTTAACATCCATATAGTGTGGGAGTTTTGTAAAGGATAGCTATTCTGTAGTAGAGCTTAGTTTTTTTTAATCAAAGTTTATTACTACTCCACTATTTGATACTTGTATATTGATATAGTACCACGTTTTTTATCAATAAAAAAAACCCTTTATGCATAAGTCACAAATGAAGAGCAAAAATATATAAAAGTATATGCATATGACAGAGTAATCATAGCACCCCATTCAACCCATTTTCGTACCTCCTGCAACACAAACATTTGATTCTTTGGACTTCTTTGAGATAAGCTTTGATTGTAATTCCAACCAATTACTCTTGGCCATAGGCAATGACGGAATGAGGTCCTGCTCTAGAGAAGACCAAATGCCTTCCTTAACAGTGGCCTGGAATGTGCAGAAACAAAACATGATTATATACCATCACAAGAAGCCAATACAAAAACATATTCTAGCCACCGAATGAGATAGAAACTAATGCTTCCTGTAATGATCCATACCAAGTATCAAATAAAATGTCTTGTCATTATGAACGCCGTGACACCCCAATAACAGCATAGGAAACAAATTAAGATCAAACTACCATGAAAAGTCTTAGCACACGTCCATTGTTTGTCTATGTATATGAACAAAATTTTAATTATATTACTGCTGGAAACCCACCCATTATCGGAATTTCTGCACCATACTTGATTTATGATTAAAAATAGTCACAAAATTACTCTCAAAAACTAGATAATAATAAAGATGTTAATAGTAAAATAATGGATAAAGTTAGATGGTACAAGGACAAATTTCATTGATTACAAACTTAGTCTTACACTTCAAAATGTTATACATGTTGCTTGGTGTAAGGCCTTAGGTGCATTTCACTTATGCTAAAAGGAGGGGTAAAAGAATCAGTTAAGGTGGTCATGCTCGTTGAGGTAAATTGGGGACCATGCTGGGTCATGTTGGGGTGAGTTTGTTATTAGAAATCCACGTAGGATTTCTGTTAGAATCTTGAGGGGAGGGAGGCAATAAGAAGTAGTGAGCAGCAAGTTAGTGAGCATCGAGTATTTTGTAAAAGAACTTAGCTCAATGGAGAGTACCAGGCCTCTCGAAAGCTTGGCTGAATTTTCACAGTTTTTCTATCAATTTTGTGATTACATTTTACTAAATCAATTTGATTTTATTTGTTAAATTGTTAATCTGCGACAAATTTGGTATCAGAGTAGTTGAGATTAGGGGAAAGATGGCCAAGAATGCGAATCAAAGAGTGATGCAATGGAAGAGGTGTTAGAAATAATGCATAGAGAACATGAGAAATTGGGAAAAGAAGTAGGAGGTTTAAAAGAAAAGATACTAACCTTATCGCAACAATTGAACTTGAGGTTCTAGCAGATGTTTAAACTCCACGAGGACACCCAGAGACAAGCTTCATCAACCTCGGGAAAGGCACAGGAAACATTGGCAACGAGTCCAACAGGTGTTGGATTTGAAGGAAGCTTGAAAGGAGTTGGGGAAACCAGCAACAACGGGGTTCCATGCCATGACTTTCGTTTTCAAAAACTGGACATGCCCTTGTTTGATGGCAATAACCATACGATTGGATTCTGAGAGCTGAAAGGTATTATGCTTTTCATTGTATGAGCAATAAGGAGAAGCTGGAGGCGGCTGTGGTAAGCTTTTAAGGCAATGTCTTTCTCTGGTATCAGTGGGAAAGTAAGAAGAGAGTATTCGCAACTTGGGAAGAGATGAAGTTTATGATACTTAGGCAGTTCCGATCACTCAGGGAGGCACGTTGTATGAACAGTGGTTGTCGCTGAAGCAAGAAGGAATGGTGAGAGACTATCACCGGAGGTTTATTGAGCTATCAGCTCCTCTGGAAAATATTTCTGAAGAGATTGCGATGGGAACTTTCATCAATAGGCTGAAGGCCGAAATAAGGATAGAGCTGAGGATATTAGGCCCTCATACTTTGGGTCGAGCCATAGATATGGCCCAAATGATAGAGGAAAAATTCTCTCTCGCAAATCGGCCTTATTACAATCGAAGTCAATCTTTGAACAAGAAGACCCAAAACAATGGTAGTTACTCACCCGCGCAGATCAGCTCATTTCGAGCCAATTCAGAAGGAGCCTCACCGACGAGCAAACCAGTAGCAAAATTTCGACGACTCACCGACTTGAAACTGCAACAGAAGAGAGACAAGGGACTATGTTACCGTAGCAACGACAAATGGGCTCCTGGCCATAGATGTAAGAAGAAAGAACTGAGAGTGATGATCATCGATGACGAAGATGATGGTAACGATGAGGATACAAAGGAAACGGAGCTTGAAATGGCCGAATTGACTCCAGAAGTTGAAGTATCCCTCAATTTAGTTGGTTTCACCACCCCGAAGACGATGAAATTGATTAGGCACTTAGAGGATCAGAAGGTGATCACCTTGATCGACCCTGGCACCACCCACAATTTTATTTCTCTTAAATTAGTAACGAGACTCAACATACCAATCACTAAGACCTAAGGGTATGGGGTGACTTTGGGTTCAGGAAGTTTCGTAAGAGGAAGAGTCTGTAAAGGAGTGAAACTACAATTACAAGACCTCTCAATTGTCAATTTTTTGCCTCTTAACTTGGGCAACATAGATGTCATATTGGATATCCAATGGTTAGAAACCTTAGGGATGACCTACACAAATTGGAAGTTGCAGATCATGAAATTCTCCCTGGGAGATCAAAGTGTGACTTTAAGAGGAGATCCTTCCCTTGGAACCTCTAAGATATCCTTGAGAGTCATGGTGAAAACCCCGAAGCAGGAGGGAAATAGAATTTTGGTTGAACTCAATCAGTTAGATACCTCCAGTGGAGAGCAAGACATTCCAGGGTATGTACCAGCTATTCTGCAAGAGTATGTTACTGTGTTCAACATGCCAAAAGGACTACCTCCAAAACGACACAAGGAATACAGAATTATTCTCAAGGAGGGGCAAGGTCTATTGAGTGTTAGACCATATAGATATCCTCACATTCAGAAGGATGAAATTGAGAGGCTCATCAAAGAGATGCTTCAAGCAGAGTCATCAGACCCAACACAAGTCCATTCTCTAGCCCTATGATTTTAGTGAAGAAGAAAGATAGGTCTTGGATGTTTTGTGTTGACTACAGGGTGCTTAATAAAGCAACTGTGTTGGACAAATTCCCTATTCCATTGATAAAGGAACTCTTGAATGAGCTGTATGGAGCACAGTTCTTCTCCAAGTTAGACTTGAAATTTGGTTATCACCAAATCAGAGTCAAAGAGGAAGATGTGCACAAAATTGCATTCAGGACCCATGAAGATCACTATGAATTTATGGTCATGCCCTTCGGCTTAACCAATGCACCATCTACTTTTCAATCCCTAATGAATGAGGTATTCAAACCCTTTCTCAAAAGTTTGTCTTAATTTTCTTTGATGACATTTTGATCTATAGTCCAGATAAGGCCACACATAAGCAACATTTAAAGCTAGTACTAGAGCTCCTCGACACTCACAAATTGTATGCAAACCACAAAAGTGTGAGTTTGGTAAGAAGGAGATTGCCTACCTGGGACACATTATTTCAGGCCAGAGAGTAGTAGCAGATCCCAATAAGATTCAGGCAATGCTTGCTTGGCTAGTGCCTCAGAACATTAAGGAATTGAGGGGATTTTTAGGCCTCACTAGTTATTACAGGAAGTTTGTTGCTTGTTATGCTCATTTAGCTCTACCACTCACTGAACAACTTAAAAAAGATCACTACAACTGAAATGTAGCAACAATTCAGGCTTTTTAACACACTTAAAGAAGCCATGTCCCAAGTGCCTATACTTGCCATGCCTGACTTCTCTCAACCTTTTGTGGTGGAGATTGATGCATCTGGTTTTGGGTTGTGGCAGTTTTGCTTCAAAATCATAGGCCAATAACCTACTACAGTCATTTCTTAGGGCCAAGAGCAAGGATGAAATCTATCTATGAGAAGGAGCTTATGGCCATAGTGTTTGCAGTGGGCAAATGGCCACCATACCTATTAGGCAGATACTTCATTGTCAAAACCGACCAACAAAGTTTGAAATATTTGTTGGAGCAAAGAATAGTGAGCTTCAACTATCATAAATGGATTTCCAAACTCATAGGTTATAGCTTCGACATTCAGTACCGTACAAGGGCTAGCAACAAAGTGGCTGATGCCCTTTTCAGGATGCCTACCACACCTGAGTTATTGGAAATGATGGTACCTCAATGGCAGTATTGGCCTGAGTTACTGAAAGAAATTGAGGACAATGACTTCCTACAGAGGTTAAAACTAAGCACTAAAAAAGGCAATCCTCAAGTTGCAGGGTTCACAATTAATGAGTTGCTACACTACAAGGGCAGATTGGTCATTCCCAAAGGATCTAAACTGCTACATGTCATACTTAAAGAGTTTCATGCATCAATTAGTGGGGGACATTCTGGAAAAAACAAGACTTTTCAAAGAATTTCCTCATAATTGTATTGGGAGGGTATGCGTAAGGATATCATTAATTTTGTGCATCAATGTCTCATCTGCCAGCAATACAAACATCAAACCACAACCCCAGTTGGGCTATTACAACCAATTCCTTTGCCAAATCAAATTTGGGACGACATTACTATGGATTTTATCAAAGGTTTGCCAAAATATGATGGAATTGACACAATTCTAGTGGTTGACAGGTTGAGCAAGTATGCTCATTTTTTGGGATTGAAACATCCTTTCACAGCTGTCACCGTGGCAAGTTTGTTCACCCAATAAGTGGTTAGGCTTCATGGAGTACCTAACTCCATCATTTCAAATCATGATCGCATATTCTTGAGTAATTTCTAGAAAGAATTGTTTAAACTACAGGGTACCTCCTTGAAAAGAAGGACTGCCTATCATCCCCAATCAAATAGGCAATCTGAGGTGGTAAACAAGTATTTAGAAACTTACCTACATTGTTTTGCCACAGAAAAACCTCGACATTGGGCAAAATGGTTACACTGGGAAGAATACTGGTATAATACCTCCTATCATACCTCCATTGGCACCACCCCATTTCAGGCAGTGTATGAAAGGGATCCCCCAAGGCTAATCAGGTATGGTAAAGAGGAAGCAGTGGTTTCTGCAGTTGATCAGTTGTTAACTGATCAGGATGCTAACCTGGATAATTTGAAGATGCATTTGTTGCGTGCACAATAGAGAATGAAAGCTTATGCTGACAGTAAACGCCATCATGAAGCTTTTGCAGTGGGTGATTAGGTTTTCCTTAAACTCAAACCCTATCGACATCAATCTTTAGCCAAACGACCCTATGAGAAGTTAGCTGCTCGTTACTATGGGCCTTACAAGGTTTTACAAAAGGTTGGTTCTGTGGCCTACAAATTGGAGCTGCCCCAATCAACTTCTATCTATCCAGTTTTTCATGTTTCTCAATTACGAGCTACCAAAGGAGTCACCAACTCCTCTCCTACTCTTCCTCTTCAAATCAATGCTGATTTGAAACTTATAATAGAACCTGAGTCAGTCTTAGGAATGAGACCTAAAGTGACCGGTCAGGCTAAGGACATAGAGGTCCTCCTAAAATGGAAGAATCTTCCAAAATTTGAAGCTACTTAGGAGGACTTTTATGCCATACAAAATCAGTTCCCAAATTTTCACCTTGAAGACAAGGTGAATGTGTCAAAGGGGGTATTGGAAGGCCTCAGGTGCATTTCACTTATGCTAGAAGGAGGGATAAAAGAGTCAATTAAGGTGGTCATGCTTGTTGGGGTAAATTGGGGATCATGTTGGGTTATGTTAGGGTGAGTTTGTTATTAGAAATTCATGTAGGATTTCTGTTAGAATCTTGAGGGGAGGGAGGCAATAAGAAGTAGTGGGCAACAAGTTAGTGAGCATCGAGCATTTTGTAAAAGAGCTTAGCTTAGTGGAGAGTACCAGGCCTCTCAAAAGGTTCGCTGAATTTTCACAGTTTTTCTCTCAATTTTCTGATTACAGTTTACTAAATCAATATGATTTTATTTGTTAAATTGTTAATCTGCGACACTTGGAAAATAAAAAGATGCGTTCAAATACTACAATAATTACTAATCAATACCAAAAGCCCTATTTTGAGGTTTCATATCTAAATGGATAAATTTAATGGTATATTATTTAGGAAAGAAATATACAAAATGATTAAAGTTAATGATAGATGTCAAGATTTTTTCAATATTTCGTCAATAATATAACAATAGTGTCTATGTTACAAGTGGATGTTTAGCCTAAACAATGATATTATAATGACCATCTTGACAAAGCTGTTTTCTCAACATTTTTGACAATATTGTGATTTTCATGATAATTTTATGGAAAAGATGTAAACAAATGATTGGGTTTAATCAAAGTTTGTCAAGTCTTGCCTTTCTCCTAGTGTGCTTTGCAAGAATATCTCGAAAGATACAGCATTTCTTTTTACACTGTAGTGTTGCACAACTTTTGGTCCAAGTTAAAAGAGGAACATGGAATATAATGGCCATTCCTAAATCATGCCAATCATGGGAACTTGGTGCTTTTCCCTTTGTAAGTGGATTACTAGCGTCCTTTGTACTTTTGTAATTATTACCTATATTAATATAATTTAATGTTTCTTATGAAAAAATCTCAACATTGTTGCCACAATATTGTCCACATTTTCATCCTTGCAAAGAAGTAGTGCAGGAAAGATGAAATACAAAAAAGTGAAATTTTGTATTAAACATAATGCAATAACATTATCCACATCTCATGCAAAGAAGGATTTTAGCGTTTGGAGATGTTCCAAGAAAAGCTGATATACTGAGGGACTTGGATACTTCCATATAAAGAAAAATCTGAGGCAACTTACATCTGTAGGTGATGCATATGTTCGATGATCTTCAAAAATGACCTTAAGTGAAGAGTTGTTAATCACAGGCAAAGGAAGCTTCACTACTTCAAATGTTTTTCCAGTTTTCTGTATTATCAAACAAAACATGTCAAAAAAGAAAGGAAATCAATCTCCTGGAAAAGCTTCTTTGAAGTAAAATATAGATCATTAAATTACATGACTGAAATCAGTTTCAGAGCAGATGTAAAAGGTAATTGTGAGGGGTGGTTGAAATTACTATTAACAGACTTGGAAGCTAATTCTATACAAAAAACTGGGGAAAACCTTAAAAAGTGAGATATTTGAATTCTAAATACTTCTGATATTTATTTCAAAAAATAATTCTTCTAGTTATTAGTAATTGATTGCTCAATTTAGAAGCGGCAATAGCCTTTTTATAGAACCATTTTTCAACTGCCCAATTAATGGCTTCCACATAATTCCTAGGATACATCGACCAATACCTAGATTTTCTAGATTCAATTGACTCTTCTTCAATAATATTATTATTGCAACATACAAGAACCAGACTGATTTACTTTTGCAGTGTGGCTCTTGGGTTGAGAGAAACAATGCATTCACAGAAACAAAACACGTACACCAACACAATAGCACAGCATAATACAAAGATACACATCTTGTCACAAGTTACCAAACTAGTATTTTCATTTCACTGTACATTGTCAGTAGATCTGCCTGCAGCAAAAGTTTCCCTACTTTCCTTCACAATCATTGCTATTTAATAGAACCTTGGGTCTTTAAACAATTCAGTTAAATCAACCCACATAATTTACCTCAATCCCAGTATGGGATAAGATAATGAACTTCAGCATTTTTGTTAATTTACACCATTTTGGTTGCAAACATAAAAATCCCAGTTTCTTATTGTCGTTTTGAACATTCATATGTACAAAGTACATCTCAACGTAGTCTAATCAAAGGCTTGTACGATGCAAATTCTTCTTCTCTCTCTCACTCTTTCTCTCATTAATTATATGAAAAACCACAAAGAGTTTCATGAAATTTACCCCAAATATTTAAAACGTTATATTAGAGAACTGTTTAAAAAATATTAATGTGAAAAGGGGCAGAAACCGTACTTTGAAAGATAAATAAAATGTGGAATATTAAAGAATTACTACAGTTTTATCGGGAGTGTAATATGGGTAGGGACAGAGCATGAGAAATTGAGGGTGACAAAAACAATTAACAGTGACATGTTTGGATGCGTAGCTAGAAATGCTTAGGTAGGGGAACGGAACAAGTTATGCAAAGCAGCCATAAAACAATATCTCTGAATTTGTGGCATTTGTGTTTACGAACCATGCTGGTAAATTTGTCTGACTTTTCAACAAGATAAAGAAAGAAAACTGGCACTGCTGTAACCTGAATAATTTGAATGAAGTCCTTCAAAAATAAGTCTTGTGTTGTCTTGGACTGATGACTACAACCCAGGATCTCTAACATATGTGCAACTGCCAAGTCATAACTCCCAAGATAAGCATACCACCTAAACCACATAACCCTTATCAGGAGGAAGCTGGATATCATAGATAGATGATAAAGGAAAAATTCGGGAAACCAGACACTTATACTAAAATTGCTCCAAGTGTATATAGCTTACTGTCCAATATGGAAGTGCACATGGTCTTTAATGTGGCTCCATGTTGTTCCTTTATAAACCGAAATTGCATTTCTAAATGTGTGAACCGCTTGCTTAATCTGGAATTACAAGGGAAGGTTGTCAGCAGATGCAATTTAGTGACTACATTTAACATTGCTTTTAGGTAACATTACCTGATCACATTTCTTGTAATGATCACCAGCAAGAACAAGATGAAATCCATATTTGTGTAACATGGGTGGTTTTGACAACAAGTAGCAGTAAGATGCTTGCTCAAGCATCACAGCAGAATGTAGAGGTTCCTAAGAAAAGTTGTCAGAAGCTGAAAATAATCACTAATCCCATTGTCATCTCAAAGAAACTTATCATTACCTCGCCACAAATGCGGAAGTACACACTGGCAGCCTCATTATATTGATCTCTAGCCTTCAACATCTCTACCCACCAAAGTCCACATCGTGTTGCATTTTTCTGACCAGATGGCACAATTTTCTGCATAAATGTCAAATAAATCAAAATACATTTGTCAGTCCAAAATGATATCAGGGAACAGACAAAGTCAAGGGAGAACAAGATGCCAGCTCATTTAGAATTGTCAGACTGGTTGAATGAAAGAGAATAGGCTTCAAAGAAGAGAACAAGTATAGGAAGTAACGACGTAAAAACCATTTTAAGGTTGAAACTAAAGAGCTGTAGTATTTGTTTGGTTTTTGTAAAATTGACACGTTGATAATGAGTCACAAATAATATCATCTTCCTGCATAAACCCCTATACAAAGGCCTTTACCTTGATTCACCCTCAATATGCCACGTGCACACATTTTTCAAGAATAAAAAGGACCTCTGGACCTAGAGTTTAAGCAGAAATTTTTCTTTTTAGTTTTGATGGGTTCTATTATCTTAGTAATTACCAAATTTTCAATTTTATAAAAGTGAAAACCAAATGAATACTTTATTTCTTTAGGTTTGATCATATAAAGATGTTTACATATCAAGGCAGTGAAAAGATATAGGTGCATTATTAAATTTCAAAACCTCAAAAATAGAATAAAATATACATGATAAAGAAATATATAACATACTAAATACGTGTTAAATGCATTTTCCATGCAATACTCAGCTTCTTTCCTCGATTGTTCTGACATATAATAGGTAAGTCCCATCATTTCCTGCAATAACAAGTGATATAGAAGCTATATTATTTATTTATAAAAAAAAGTAATATAGGTAATCGTTGTTGCATTATGAGCCAATGAGACATAGAAATTACAGACAAGAAAGGAGGGAAACAAAATGAACATGTCAAGGAAAAACATATAAAATGGAATATAGGGGACTAAGAATGATACTTTCAAGTTTTAATTCATAGATGTTAGGTTGTACATGAATTCAGTGCTCAAGTAGCACAACAAGAATTTCATATGACCAGAATATTCATGGTAGAATCTGCTTCAGACTGGTACCTTGGCCTCCAAAACAGCTATTTGGATCCTTCACCCAAACCATTTTTAATATGGTGAAATGAGATCTTTGAAAGCACATAGAACAGTGTCAAACAAATATCAAACTGGGGAAACGATGATTCCCCTTATTTGAAAGACATCTTAAAGGCCTTCCCTAACATGAAAAATGCACCGGATACAACATGGGTTGGAGCTGATCTCATTTTACACGAATCTATTACCATAGCCATTCAGTTGAGGGCACTGAATATAAATATGTCTAGGAAAGCTTATCAACATTAACACGGAAGCAATTAAGCTGCATACTACATAACAAGAAGTATACACAAAAACACCTATAAAGGGGATTTAAAAACATCAATGATGGTTATTGAATGTGTTAAGGCCTAAGGGGGAAATATACACCACAAGTCCATAACCTCTCAAATTTCTCTATGGAATGACCATTTGCCACCTACACACAAAAAACTTAATGTAAGACTACCTGAACACCGGCATAACGTTTCCATGCTTTATCAAGCTTGTAATCCGTGGAGATCAGGCGATAATTCGACAAAGCAAGTTCATAGTCTCTTAGCATGAAGGCATAATCACCCAACAGTCTAATCTGAGATTCAATGGAGCTAAAGGTATACCTTCCGGTGGGAAAAGGCAAAAAGAACTCAGTAACCAGTTAAGACAGTGAAGACAAAGAATTAGAAAAGAATAGCAATTATCAAGAAATAAATTTTTCCCAGCATACATAGGCCCATTGGGTGAATCAGCTATGTCCTCTTTCCCTTTTCTCCACCACAAGTTTTTAATCTGGTTCCTGAAACCTTTTCTTGTAGCAGCAACCTGCAAAAAACAAAAACAAGTGATTAAGAAATTTACATGAAGAGGGGGAAGAAAGAGAGAGAGGAAGCAGCAGCAACGGCATTCCCGCCTATATTAAAATAAGATAATAAGCCTGTGGTGCATCACCTGCTGATTTAGCACACGTATTTTTTGCTCCATGTAAGGAATGATGTGCTTGGACGATAATTCTTGAATGAGATCTTTCATCTGTTCCCAGTTTGTAAAAATTGGATATCATGGTCAAAATTCTGATGTAACCAAAAAAGTTTGAATCATCAATTTAATGTGGTTACTTTTATAGCATTGACAAGTGATTATAAATGCAAAGTTACCTCACTAAGATCCTCAATGCTAAGGAAGCAACCAAGATTCTGGCTAGCAGAAGCATCAGGTTTCTGTAATGAATGTAAACATTGTCATAGCCCCAAACTTAACTCACTAAAAGCTTATTAACCAATCAATGATCATTATGCAGCGAAAGAAACGAGAAATACGAAATCTATAAGAAAAGGATGGAAAATGACTCCCTAAAGAAACTTTACACAGACCCAAGGATTATGTTGACGTTCGACCAAGATGTCTTGAGATGAATTAATAGAAAGTAATTGACAGTCAGCACCAAATGTGCTCCTCATTTCTGCCAAAATCTTAGTTGCTCTGCAAGAACATAAAAACATACTCAAGCATAGAACCAAATATGCGTTCCAAGTTATATGCACTACAACCAAGAAGAGAATCATGGTGCCAATGCCTTTGCAAATATTGGACTGGTGCTAGAAATTGATAAGATGATGGATGCGTGGTACAGACCCACTTTTCAAAAGGTGGCATCTCGTCTTTATCAAAGCAGAGCCAGAGAACATCCATTTAGTTATTTATAATCCATAGATTAGCTTATCTTTATCTTTGCTAAAATCCCCACTCAGGGAGGGGAATGGAGACTCGAAGAAAGATAATTTGGTTTCTGTAAATATATTAAAGGTAGAGCTTTGCTTTAGGCAATAATTTTAAAGAAAATGAATTGGTTAGAGCAAGATATGTACAGCATTTGCCCAGAATAGGAATTTACTAGGCCACTTTGTATTTTTGTATTTACTACATATATTAATATAACACAATGTTTCTTATAAAAAAAAAAGTATATCTCTGTCTCTTCTTAGAAAGTACTACCTCAATGTAAACTGCTAAATATTTTTTTAAATTGTAATCAAAAGTCAGAAAGAACATTACTTCTCTGTAGAGCTATCTTGATTATCATGCACCAACAAGTAATGCTTAAGAATTTTTGGGTCCATGGCACCATCATTAAGAAGAGAAGGCAATTTGTTGGGATTGAATAGATCAACAAACCGGTTGATAGGCAGTTCATCCTTTGAAGAAACAACCAAAAGACCTGCACATAAATTTTGGAAAAGGAAGCCATAACTATATGAATAACCATCTTTATAATAAAACAGTAGTTTTGCTAAATAGTTACAGGTCTCAACACCTTACATGCCACAGGATGATCAAAAGCTTCATGATCTGAAAACGACAATGTCCGTACAAACTCTTTATTGAAAATTTGAAACCATGACGGTAGATTCTCCTCTTCAGACCCTACAGAGAAAAATTAGCACCCACTACCAACTTGTACATCTAACAAAACTTAATATTTAATCATTATCAGCCATAAGCAATATTAGTAAGATGAACTCAACAAGGATAATTTATCTCATGCTAATATTAATCAAATGCTACCCACAAATAGTAATAAAATGAAGTAACTAAATAGCTAAAATCATATATTAGAGCAACCACTGAACTAAAAAAAAAGTACAACATACTATTTGGAACCAATTTTCTGATTAGATAGTATTATTTTTAACAATTTCAGTTTCTAGCATTCCATCGTCGTTGTCTTTTTCCTTTGCTTTTCAAATGTCAATTGATCACACAATGCTTTAGCTAGAGGAGGACTAGATGCATATTTACACATCATATTGAAGCTAAATGTAAAATGAGATTATTATAACAGTGTAATTAGATGCTTAGATTTTATTACTTTTTAAAGAGAGAAATTTTCTGGAGATCTATAAATTTAAAAAAAGAAAAAGAAAAAAAAATACTCACTGGCCAATAAATCAGTGATTGGAGGTGGTTCTGAACATATTTCATCAAGATCGTTCTCCCCAGCCTGGGTAACAACCTGTTTCAACCTCTTTTTTGCTGCCTTGTTGATCGTAAGAAAAAAATATATATACTTTACTCAGATGTAAACAAATGCCTAGGGGGTGGATAAATAGCAGAACTAGCTTCAAATGAAACCAACTAAATCTGAAACGGCTACTTCTACTAGTCCGAATTGCACATATAAATTTTAACACCACAACAACCTATAGTGATAAAATATAAATATGATATGCTTATTTCTTAGAGAACTTATACTTCATCCTATGCATCACCTATTCCAGTTTCAACCTCTCTTTTGCTGCCTTGTTGATCGAAAGAAAAAAATATATATACTTTACTCAGATGTAAACAAATGCCTAGGGGGTGGATAAATAGCAGAACTAGCTTCAAATGAAACCAACTAAACCTGAAACGGCTACTTCTACCAGTCCGAATTGCACATGTAAATTTTAACACCACAACAACCCATAGTGATAAAATATGAATATAATATGCTTGTTTCTTAGAGAACTTATACTTCACCCTATGCATGACCTATTCCACAATCTGCATATGTTGATTGTTTAACTGTTACAACTCAAGAAAAATTGAACCAAGTGAGCAACATTGTTGACTCTTCATTATACAAATGCAGATTTTCAACTAATCCACGAATTCAAATTAAGTCCTTCAAAATGATGTTTCAAACTTCTGGTCCTATTCTTAATCATTTTCACAGCAGCCAAATAACCTTAAAACTTACCTCGAAATTGGGTTGCCGAATATCCGATGCATAAACCAACCTTAATCTAAACTTCTGAAGCCTATAAGGTTGATCACTAGCCGTCCGTACAGGTACTACAACGAGTAAAAGAAACTCAAATTTAAGAAATTTCGCGTTCCAAATTCCTAAAACAACACAAATATAAAGACAGAGAATGAGAAATGAAAAGATTTTACCATCGATGTTATTGAAGATACAAAAGGGACTGAGCATCTGAACGAAGTTGAGACCGTTTTTGAGGCAAGATTCTTCGACACTCTCTGTACATAGAACCATGACTACAGGACTGATCTCCTCCAACAGCATTTTCCCAAGGGTTGTGTTCGCCGGATCTTCCATTGTCTTCCTCTCCGATTAGCCCTAATTGATTAATGAAGCCCTTTGTCAGGTACAAGTAACAGTGCCACTCGACCCGATCACTGAGTTAACCCGACTTGTTGGGTGAGTCACACAGGAATCAGAATGTGACACGCTCAGATCTCAGACATCGACGCTGATCAACGAGGAGAGCTATATCTAATATGTCTTCTTCGTAAATAGTGGATGAGCTTAGTCAAGACTGTAAAAGTTTTCGCAAGGACATTCTAAATCCACCGACTTTTAATTTAGGGCTTCCGTCAAAGAGTAATATTTTAGAAATGTCTCTTCGTAGGAAGTGGATGAACTTAGTGAAGACTATAAAGTTTTCATGAGTAGTAAGTCCACAGACATTTAATTTAGGGCTTCCTCAAATAATTCATATTTCGAATATGTCTTCTTCGTAAATAGTGGATGAACTTAGTCAATACTACAAAAGTTGGTAAGCCGACATACTAAATCCGCAGACATTTTATTTAGGGCTTCCTTCAAAAAGAGTAATCCAATGTTTGAATATGGAGGAAGAGATAGGAGATGTAAATAATTAAAAATGTTTTTTTGTGGGCTGATGGATATATTAACATGAAAAATATTGGGTGATAAGCTATTTAAGTGATTTTGTTTAAGTTAACAGGATAATTTAGTCGCATTAATTTTAAAAAATTACATAAGTCGCTTATTATTTATTTAAAAAAAATACCATTAATATAATATTTTATTATTAAAATTATGAGAATAGTGGTTAATATCAATTTTTTCATCTATTATCAACATTCTCTTCTACCATTTTTCTCATTTATTATTTTCTTTTTATTTATAAGTTTTTATAATTGTATTACTACTATTTGGCTGTTTTCTCTTTTTTCTTAACATGAAATTATGTGTATGTATTACTTCTTTTTCATTTTCTTGTTAGAAATTAAATGTACAAGTTATTAGAAAGAAACTATAAAGAAAATGATATATTTGGAGTAAATAAGTAATATGCTCAAATATATATATATATTGCTAAGAAAAATAAATAACACATAATTTTTTGAAATAAAAAATAAATAAACAACACACATATACCCATAATTTATCATCTACTTCCTAAAATTTTTATATAGTAATAGAATTCTAAAAAAATAGTATTAAAAAAAATGATGATAAATCAGAGAAATGGTGGGAAGAAATGTGTTGATAGATGAAAAATTAATATTAATCACTCTGTCCTTAGTTTTAATAATAAAATATTATATTATTATTTTAAGAATAACTTAACTGTCATAATTTTAATAAGTGAGTGAATTATGTGTTTATTATTATAAAAGTAATGTGCTAAAATGTTATTTTGTCATAACAAAGTAACGTTCTTATTCCAAAATATTTTCCATATTCAAAATAAAGATTTGGATACATCTTGAATTTGTTCTATACATACTAATAATTAAAAAAAAAAAAATACAAATTCAATTAAAAATGGATGAATTTGTACAAACCTTGATCTGGTGTGCTTTAATAAATTTTTCATTTTTCTTTATTATACATTTCTTGCGCTCTGTTTATAATATTAACCTTTGGAATATTAATTTACTAACTTAATGATATGACCGACTTTTTATTATTATTATTTTCCAATTGATGCAATTAAAATTAAAATACACAACACACACTAATTTTTTATTTTTTTTACACTTTATTATTATTTTTTTTATTATTGTTATTATTATATGAGGATCTAAAGTACATGCTTGCAATTACAAAATACAAGGAAGATAAGAGGCTCTTTTATATCATATTTAATTTAAGGATAATTCCTTTATAGCACGTAAAGATAATAATTATTATTTTTTTTACTAAAACGGAAAGATAATAAAGAAAGAAATTAACTTTACAAAGAATATATATTAAAAACAGACTATAAAATATATAATTTTAATACCATTAAAAGAAAAAATACTAAATATAACACACACATACCGGATAATTAGAGTTGTATTGATACACACGTATATATAAATAGATAATTTTTTATTTATATATAGTAAAATTTATATATATATATATATGTATGTATGTATGTATGTATGTATGTGTGTATTAATGGGAAGAAGTCATGGTCCAATATTGGTAGAACTAATTATATACGACGTTAAAATTGAGTTCCTGGCTAATTTGATTAATTAAGGTCAAATGTGGAGAGCTTCAAATGGGCGTTTGTTATAAAATTCCAAATAAAAAAACAAGTTGCATATACAGGTCTTCTCTAAAGTTACAAAATCTCTCCATTTAAATTTTGCTCAATGAAAGTTCTCAAACACGTGTTTCGAGGTGTTATATTTTGTTTGTGTGAGATATTATCCATCGGTCCAATTTTTAAATTAAAAGACTAGTAAGAGATATAAAATAGTTATTATTTATTTTTATTTTTTTGCTATTTATTTATTTAATTATTTTATTTTTAATCTCTATCAATAATAATAAAAAAAAGATCATATTTTTATTTTTTTCTAACACTAAAAAAATATACATTCACTTATAAGAAAAATAAACTTATATTTTTTTCATAATGGTTAAAAATAAAACTTTATACATAAAAATATTATATGTTGTTAGGTAAAAATTTAATCAAGTTCATGTAGCATCATTTGATTGGTCTACGACTGTAAAAAAAATTAAATATTATAGTCAGTATATAGTCAAATAAATTTTTATTAAATACGACGTATTAATAATAAGATATATATATTATTATTGAATAATGTAAATATTAATTATTAAGGCTTATTTATTAACATCATCTATATATTTTTTTTATAAATAAGGCTCATAATTGAAAAAAATACGCGTAAGTTCATATTCTAACTCTAAAATTTATCTCTAAATTTATTGTTCTTATTTATATTTGACTTAAATAATTAAGAGAATACGACATCTTACAATATCGTGCCTTGATTTACTAATAACATACAAATCAATGTTAAAGAAAGTGTTTATCGGATGAAAATATAATTCATCATATACTATACAATTAAATATTTTTTATTTCATCCTTTCAATACTCTTTAATTGACTTTGATCATTACACTAACATATTATAAGACCAATAAATAATTTTGAAAAAAATGGTAGTCTAAATTTTTTATTTTTGATGAAAATGTACTTTATATTTATATTTTTATTATTTTTATAAAAATAGTCATAAAAATTTATTTTTTAAAAATAATAAACTTATACTCTCTTTAAACATAAAAACAATAAAAGTCTATTATATTTAAAAATAAAATTTTACAAAAAAAAAATAATAATGTACTTTTTTTAAAAATAAATATGAATTTAAATGTACTTTGTCAAAGGTGGGGGATTTTTATTTTTTTAATATAAAAGTGTTTGAGAAGGAAACGAGATAACATTTGGTTTTTTTTTTTTTTCTATTCATTTCGATCAATATTTTAATTGAAAGTATCAGACGATTGTTAGCACTAAAAACCTTTATTAAAAAAAATTTAATAATCATTACATTTTTTTTTATTCTTCAAATTTATATATATATGTATTTCAATTATATTACTAATTAAATTATCACCGTGATCAATGAGTGAGTTGGGCGTCCCTTTTTTCCAATAATTTTTGTTATTGTTGTCCCTTGTTATAAAATCGATAAAACTATTAAAGTTGTTAGTAAATCAATAGGTACTGTACTCTTATTAAAGTTCTGTAAAAGCCCCGCAAGTGAAGTAGAATTGTCAAGAGACAATTCATTGCTAATATATATATATATATATATATATATATATATATGGATATATATATATATTATCCATTGCTAAATATATTCTATTAGACTTTCTATAAAAAAAAAAAAAAAAAATTATCATAACTTTCTACAATTGATGTCACAAAAATAAAAAGTTTGTAGTAATCTTCAGTCACTTAATCTCATATTTCCATCTTGTTTTGCTATTGTAGTCTTATGTTTTTATTATAAATAAATTATGTGGATGAGAATTAAACTACTGTTATGTTAGTAAGACTTATTTATATCTTATTTTAAGTTAAATATTTGAATTATCTAATCCAAAAACCAAATTTAAAAACTATTAAATATTTATCAACTATATTAAAATCCAACTCATTGATAGTCCTATGTTAATTGTGACATGTTTTGTATTCGGTGATAAATAAAAAAATTCAAATAATTTATAAATAAGCCATCCATTTATAATTTATAAAATTCATCTGTCAAATAATACTGCACGCGTGTTTTATATGACTGGCAATAAAATTTATTTCTCTTTTGTTTTAACCACAAAATCAAATTACAGCACGTATTATTTAATTTAAAATAATAATAATAATAATAATAAAACATACCCTAATTTAAAAAAAAAAAGAAAAAGAAGATGTTTTTATTCATGAAACGCCAGCTATCTTAATCAAGTAGTGGCAGTAAAGGGCAGGCAATTGGTGTCCAGGTATATAAATTCAATAACAAATAATGTGACAACCGTAATATTGGACTTAGACTTGCAATTTAATTTCTGACACCAAATTAACAAGTCTCACGAGAACTTATGAAGAACCCCACAAATCAAGTGAGTAGTTAAGTAAGGCACCGGCCTCGAAAGAACAATATCTGAACTCATTTCTATCCACTAATATATGTAGAATATTCTTTTTCTTCTTTGATTCGGATGTGTGGGTGTGAAAGTTCAAATGCTAAGAAAAGTGTGTTGTGTGCTTTGTAGGACGTTGTGGCTCAAAATTGAAGAAGCATTGTCAAAATTGCCATACATTAAATTAGCAGAAGAAGTGTAATATTCGGTCATTATCTTCATTTATTTGAATATTTTTTCCTTTAGAATACTATTAATCACCATGAGATCCATACTATTGGTCAACAGTAGTTCGTATTCTGACCAAAGCTACTTTTTTTTTTTTTTTTTAAGTTATCAAAAGTACTATTATACTTAAAGGGAAGACTTTTTTTTTTAAATAAAAATTAAATCATATTTAGTGCCATTCTAGCATTTTGATTTAAAGAAAAATGAATAAGTTATCAATATATAAGCCTCTCAATATGTTTTGATACTAAAATAAAAAAAGGAATTCTTTTATTTATTACAAAATCATTATTTTCCTAGACCATATTGCATTAATATTTGTTCATATTTAGAGAAATGAAAACAAATTTAATAAATAAATTTTCTTCCTAAGTATTTATAATGTGAACACTAGTTCATTTTTTATACCAACATATGTTACATGTTCGAAGCTACAAAAATGTTAGAAAGTATTTTAGTTTTATTTTTTATTAATTTTTATAATATATTTAAAATAAATAAAAAATTAATTTTTTAACATTTTTAAAATAATTGTGAAAGTAAAATAATAATTAAGGTTTTTATTTAATATAATAATCATCATATAATTAGAGTTTTAATTGGATGAGATCATTATTCTATTATTATGTTTAAAAATTTTATTTAATATAATAATAAATCTTAAAAAAATAATTAATGTCAAGTACAAAAATAGATATATTAATATTAAAAATAAAGCCTCACTTGTAAAATTGGTAATCTCCTTCACAAAATTCACTAGTTATTTAAAATTAAAACAAGAGTATTCTATTACTGCCAAATATGTGCTGGTTCATCCTTCGCCTTCAATTTTTGGAATAAATTGGTGACCATTATGGGTAGACTAAAATTAGGTTTTCTAGCATAACAATATTAAAAATAAAATTTGAATTATTATAATATATATATATATATATATATATATACAACGCTCACCGACTATGTTGCCAATTTATTATTCCCATCCACATGTAAGGACCACAAAATGCCTCCATCTATGATCGTAAATAAGAATATCTTATATTTAAATAGTCGTAGGTTTGAATTTTGACAAATGTATAAAATTTATCATTAAGTTAAATATTAAGTTTATATTGAGAAGATGCCTATAAATAAATAAAAGTAGAATCACAAAATTTAATTATGATTCTTTGCTCTTCCACCTGAATTTTTTTTTTTTTTTTTGTACAAATGATAACATTATTGGATCATCCAATAAGCAAGTAGAAGAAAAAGAACAAATTAATAATATTGATAATTAATCCGTACATAACATGACAGTTTATTTTAAGGTTAAATACTTTTATGTGGATAATTTAAATTACAGAGTTTACCTTTATTTTATCTGAATAAAACTTTTTTAATCACCTAATAATGATTTACCCTTTATTAACTATATATAAATATATTTAACAAAAAAAAAAAAAAACTATGTATAAATATATGGTGTGATATTGCTAACTTTTTGGCATTTTCAATATGTTACCTGCATGTTTTTTTTACTGTATAATCTTACTTTTAGCTAAATTTAGTTAAGTTATGTTTGGTAATGATTTTAATTTATAATTTATGATAAAATAATTAATTTTATAATTTTTAATTATTTTGTAAAAATAATTATTAATTTATTAAATTACAATTTGTACTTAATATTTTTAAGAAAACTTACTTACAAGTTGCTTAATAACACTTCTTTTGTTTTATTTTTCTTTTCCAAAAATTTAAAAAAAATAAAAAAATTATTTATTATTTATAAATTTTAAAATTTAATCATTTTTTTTCAATATTTATATATACAAAAAAAATTAAGACTTAATTTATGAACTCTCTAAAAAATGTATGGTGAAAATGAAGAAAAAAAATCATAAATCATATTTTGGTAGTGATCTTTAAAATATGAAAATTCGCAAAAATTGTTACCTAACATATATGATTAAAAAATCACTTACAAATAGAAAAAATAAAATCGTTATCAAACATAACCTTAATTTATTTGTATCAAACATTTTCTTATATAACAATTATATGTTTGAGGAATCTATTATCTTTCTATGAAACCTTAGCCTCATAAATTTTGTACATGTTTTACCAATTTTACAAAAATTTGGTTGTATAATAGCACTCTAAAAAGACTAAAAGTTCTCCAAAACTGGAAAGAAGAAGAAAAGGGACAATAGGGCATGGGGTGGAAGGTTAAAAATGATGTTAATTATGCGTTGCTATTAAAACGTTAATTAATCTTTAAACTAGCTCAAATAAACAATTAAATAAAATCTAAATTGCAGATTAATTATATAAGCTTTCTATTGTCCTTGTCTAGAAGTCTACTACTTTTTCTTCTTGTAACTTGTAATTGGTCAAACCTTCATGACATGTGACATTTTACTATATTTTTTCCAAATTCGTTCTCTATATTTGCATATTCTCATTTTCTAAAATGTTTTTATTAAATTATTTCTTAAATTTTTTATTATTATAGGACACATATTTATAATAAATAACCCTTGTCAATTGGCAAAGAAATTAATTAATTATGATAAAATTAATCATAAGAGAATTGAATTGTTTTCAGTGTAAAATCATAATACACATTTTTTGATGGAATTTGTATTCAAGCTCATATGCGTAAACTCCATGAGGACACAATTAATTAAGAAATTGAATATAATAATGCTTTGTCACTTAATACTTCGTATTCATACGTGTGCATGTATTTGACCATTCTTGCAACGTAACGACTTTTTTATTGTTAATATTTTTCCCCCCCTTTTCTAAAAATGCGATATAACAACTTGAAATGTGATACTTCAAATTTTTTTTGTTACGTGGAAAGATACATATTCGTTTATCCATATTAAATTATTAACAAAAAAAAAAAATTTAATTATGACTTTTATTATAGAACACATAACTTATTTCTAGATAATTTCAAGAAAAAAAAAATTAATTTCTAGATAAAGCCAAAGCTACAAAGCTTTTGAGAATTTCGAAAGGTACTTTTTAGGAAGAGGGAAAAAATCCAAAAGCTGTTTTTCAATTCCCTGCTACGAGGTCCAAACGTTGCTATTTCTCACATACGATTCACTTTTTATTTATTATTTATTATTTATTTTTATAATAAATAGTATTCGTAGGGTTTAGAAACTCAAACTTGAACTAAGACATTAAATATTATTAAGTGTTCAATACATTTGGAGTCTTAGTACTTATTCAATAATGTATAAATCAACCTATAATTAATCAATTCCAACATGTATTTTGAATTGAAATAATAAAATAAAATTTAAAGAAAATTATGGTGAAATTCTTGAGAATTTTTCAAAACATAAAAAAAAAAAAAAAAAAAAAAGGCTCATCAAGTTTATATATATATACACACACACATAAAGCAGCAATTACAACCTTTACATCTTACTATAATGTAATATTCTCCCCTAAATATTATGATTTTGTCGCACTTTCTTGCAAATACTCCCATAAAAGTCTAAAAAAGATCACTAGAGAAAATATAATTGTTATTTTTTAAATTTAAAAGGTCATTTTGTTATTTTAAATGGATGTATTTGCAATTTACACTGAAATTTTATACACCAACTACAAGATATAAGTCGACTAAATTTTATAATAACAAATTTTGAACTGGCTTTGTTTTTTTTTTTTTTTTATCCAATCAAATGATAGTACGTACGTTAGACAGAAATTACATTATTGGAAGGGTGACTCGAACAAATTAATAAAACAAAAATTACTAATTAAAAAGAAAAAAAAAATTATATGCCAAATATGGAACTTTCTCATTTATTAATTTATTTTTAGATACATTTTGGTTTACCGAAGTAGATGTTGAAACAAATTTGAACAAATCCTAAAATAGATGTCGAACGAACGAATACACAAAGAGAAATAATAGAGAAATTCTTCTATTGTGTCTTCATATCAGTAATTTAAGAAGAAGAAGAAGAAGAAGAAAAAAAAAAATATATATATATAGATGTCGAACGAACGAATACACAAAGAGCAATAATAGAGAAATTCTTCTATTGTGTCTTCATATCAGTAATTTAAGAAGAAGAAGAAGACAAAAAAAAAAAAAAAAAAAATATATATATATATATATATATACACCGACATATTACTACTTAAATGGTGGTAGATGCAACGTAATACTCAAATGAGAGAGAAGTAGTTGTTCCATACAAGCCTTAACTCTATATTATAAATCAGATGCCACTAATTCTTTTTTCAGCAAATTAATAATTAATTTCAGCATATGTGATAGCAAAAATATATACTAATAATAAATTTTCAAAAAAATAGTAAAATACACCCATTATTTATAACCTTAAACAAATTCGACTGAAAATTCAGAAAAATTGTCCAATAAATTGTATATTATATACTGAGTTATTTGTGGTGACTATTTATTGAGACTAATCACATTTCACCACTCAATTGGATCAATCGATCAAAACTCTATGGAAAGTATATACAATGATTATGCTCTTTTATGTATAATAATTATCTTCTAATTAAATAAAATATTATCAATAATTTATTTTTAGTTCAAACTATAAGCAACCATTAAACCTTTGGCCAAAGATACTACAGCCTTGTTAATTAGACTATTACGGCAATAACCATAAAAATTGGATTCGATACTATAAATAGACCATATATTCATGATTGATTATCAAGTTTCATAAATTCATCAGCATACAGAATATTAATCCAACACAATTAAACACCAAAATTGAGTGACATTGATCCAATTAATATTAGGGAAGGTAATCCAAATCAAAGTAGATGAATGGCAAAAACTGAAAACTGTAGTTAAAAATATTTTAACAAAAAGAAGAAGAAGAAGAAGCTTGGTTTAAATATAAAAATGAAATAAAAAATATTAAGCAATAAGGATATTAGAAAATTAACATATTAGTTTCAATTTAACACAAAATAAGGCGAAACAATTATTTTATTTCTAAAATAATATATTAATATCCAAAATTTCCAATAAAATTATGTACAGAAACAAGACACAAATGGTTTGGAATCCATAAAGTATATATAAATAACTAACAATTTGCTGAAAAAATTAATTTCTCAACTAAGATGGGTATGAAGAAATCAAATTTAAAGGAATACAAGAAGAGTTCTTCCAAGTCCTTGCATGAAGTTTCAATATCTCTCTAGCTTTCCCTTTAGTCTTATTTCCACAATCCATTTGAAGAACCAAACAAAGCTTTGTTACAACACCCACTTGCAACATTTCTTGAACAACACTAGGAGTAGCTGAAAACTTAGAAATAAAAAACAAAATATTCACAGCCTTCTCATTTCCAACTTGAGATACTCTCAGTATCTTTTTCGAAACTATGGCGATTCCTGCGCCATGGTTTAACAGCTGAGCACGCCCTTCAGCGCACCCACAAAGTATGTCAAGTAACACAAGCAACAATTCACAACGTCTTCGTTCAAAAGTTTCCAAAAGAAGGTCAATTAAAACTTCAACCGCACCAACTTCAACCGCTTTGATTCTATTTCTTCCCCAACGACAAAGTTGAATTAAAAGTTGCAATGTAGCTTTTGAAGCTGCTTGTGAAATTTGATCTTTAAGAACTTGAACTAATTCTTTGAAAAATTCTCTTTCAATAGTGATTAGTCTCATTGAATCAGCAACTTCACACATAGATCTCAATAACATAACAGCATAAGCTCGAGACTCGTAGCTTCCACGTCGAATAATTTTCCTCAAAGAACGCAAAAATTCTTCCCCATTTTTACCAATCATGAGGTTTTGAAGTTTTGATTCTGACACATGAAGATTGTACAAGACACTGAGTGCTTCCTCGCTCGCTGGAGCATAGTCAAACGTGGTATCTTCGTCATGAGAAATGGCATTGTTGTTGTTGTTGTTAACAATCAAAGAAGTTAAGAACTCAACTGCACCACAAGCTACTAAGGATCTTTTGTTGGTTTCATTATCAGAAGCAAGAGATTTAAGTTGATGAAGGCAGTTGATCTGAGAAGAAGGAGATTTGGCTTCTTTAAGGAGTTTAGAGATATAGGTTTTGTTAATAGGAGGCTTAGGAGTTGGAATTCTCTCAATACCAAAAGAGGCATTCATTGTACACCAAGCTTGAGTCAATCGTCGAAGAGTGTGGTTTGGCGTTAATTCAGTAATATTATCTGAACAGAGGAGTTGTTTGGTAACAGGACACGTGTTGTTTTTGTTTGAGAATAGCCATTTCTCAATACTTTCACGATCATAGGTTATACCTGTAGAAACTATAACAGGGTCTTTCATGATTTGAAGAGAAATTGGGCAGAGAAAATAAGAAGGGACATCAATTTCTTGATCCATTTTGATGAAACCCAGATGAGAAATTTTGATATTTAAAAAAACCCAGAAGAGAAAATTCGAAACAATTGGGTGTGTTTTGAATAAAGGTAGGTGTTGATTTGGTTGTTGGGTAAGAGAAAGTGTGAATTGGTTTGAAGAGGGCGTTATGAGTTATGGGTTTGATAAGAGTTTTATTTATATATATCACACTTGGAATGGTGAAGAAGAGTTATGAGATTTTCAACGACTATAAAAAATGAGAAAGTCAAAACAATGAAAAAAAAAAAAATAGAGCCTAAAAATAGAGAGAGGACTTTTCTTTGATTCAAAGTAATTGAAAGTCTCAACTATCAGCTCTCTTTAAATGGGATGACATACCTTTCCAAGTCATCATCATGTATAGTGGCAGATCTGAGAAATATTTATTAGATCGTACATATTTTAATTTATTAAATATTAAATATAAAAATTATAAATTAGAGAAAATAAATTATAACCCAAACACATGAAATTCATATTTAAATATGTTAAAGTCTTTACGAGTATATAAGTTGAGATCTATAAAAATTCAAAAAGCTATTATACCAAAATTCATACTTTATACCAAAACAAGAAGTCATTATTATTATTATTTTATTCATAATTACGTATTTTATAGAACCTTTTAATATTTGGTAGGCATTATTTTTTTTATGAAGAAGAATATTATTAGATATAATAATTGATAATTAAAATGCAATATTTATAGTTAAAAAATTTTGTGAATTAAAAAAATCTAAATAAAAAATAAAATGCATGTTAAAAAAGAAAAAAGAAATCATCATTAATGTTATTAAAATCACATATGATACTTGCATAAAGTCATTTTAATATCCAATTTGTATCTGTAATTTAAATTATGAGTTACTTTTTAATGTTTACAATTAAAATAATTTATACTTAAAAGAAGATTCAAAATAATTGAAGAAATATAGGTATTATATTTTATAAATTTAATAAAAATAAACAATAATTATATATTAAAAAATTAGTTTTGCCATAAAACGAGTGTATGTAGTTCTTTCCTAATTCTCAAATAATAAGAAAATAAGGGTTAATTATTTTCTTACATGTTAATAAATTTACTTAAGCTTTATTAAAAATAAAGAAAAGAAGATGAGTTATATATACTGTGTTAGAGTCTAATAAGTTATTTTGAACAAAATACTATATTGGATTTAAGTTCGAGCCCACCGTATTATTCCGCCACTGATCATGTATGACAGGTGATGTTCATGTTCATGCGTGAGCATCATATATTATATGATATGTTTAAAAGATCGTATATATATTTAAAACAATGTATTTATTTTACTACTATATCAATTTCAAAACGGCCTTCATAATAATTTTTACAGGCATTTCAAACTTGGATTTTGATAAAAATTGAAATTATGTTGTATTTAATATTTATGCACGAATCATTACATGCATGCATGCATATATTTGATAATGAATCAATACATGATGCATGGTCAACCCCTTTTACTTTACCTCCATTCTGGATCTTGTCTTAAACACATGCTAGATTGAGCAAAGCTGAATTGGATTTTGTCCGATTAACGACAAAAGCTAATGGTGGTGGGGTATTTCATCGCTGCTCTTAGTTGATGTATTCATCACTACAAATGTCTTTACTTGGCTCTGGCCTAATTTGTTTGTCCTTGTTTTGAAACCACACTTTTTGACCAATTGGGAAATCAAAGACCATATGTTTAGAAAAAAACAACCATTTTTTATCATATTTCTGACTCATATTAGTACATAATTTTATAATTATTTTATTATTTTATATTTAATTAATAATTAATATATTATTTAATATATACAATGTTTATAAAAATTCTATCTGTTCAATTAATCTCGTCATTCCCATTCTCTATTTATGTCTTAGCCATCTCTATCTCTAAACTGTTAACTCCTGCTAATTTTAATTTTAAACTTCAACTTTCTAATTCCTTCAACACGTTTTTTATATTATTTATTATATTCGGAAAATTAAACTTATATAGCTCTAATCTTCTAGATCTAAGTCATATTAACTTATTCTAGAATCAAACAAGTATAGGTTTTTAGCTTATAAAATTTATAATTTTATAATAAGTTAATTAGTGTTAGATTTAATATTTAAAAAATTTAGGAAAAAAATATTATGGCTAACGTACGGTTTGGACGGAACAAGAGAATTAAGAATGAAAATATCATGTCTAATCTCTTAAAGAAAGTGCCAAGTACAATGTACAAGATAGTGTTCCACAAAGATTATGGACCTCATGTTATACCTCTTTTATCAAAACAGTTAATAAAAATTTGAAATTTTTAAAAAAATTTCTTGATTGAATCCTGCAATATATATTGATAAATGTGTAAAGATAATATTTGTCATTATCTTAACAAATGAAGTTTTTAAGAGAATTAGTTTCTTAACAATTTCTAAGATAGTTTCAAAGTTTGAAAGTATTTAGTCTGCATGGTGTATAGAGCCAACACTTATAATAAAATGATAAATGTATAAAGACAATATTAACCCTCTTCTCTATTACTTAAACTTTTAAAATAGTTAATTTCAAATAATTTTTTCCAACAAATATACTAAAAAAAATTTACAAAGTATAATAGACACATCTTTAATTACGTTATATGTAACTTGTTACCTTCTACTGATCTCATGATCAAGGGCCACGGAGCAAAGGGAACTATCAATAAATTTTTGTACACAGTATGGAATTTTTTTTATTTTAGAGATAAAATAAAACATTTCTCTTCTCATTGCAATAAAATTACTACAATTATATATAAGTAAAAAAAAAAAAACTCTTTTTTTTTTTTTTTGAAAACATCTTACAATCTTCTCACGTATAAATTTAAACAATGAATATACGTTTAAGTTCATATATCTTATTTATAGCATATAACTTTATTTACACCAAATAATTAATTTATGATATAAACACAATTCTAACTATTATTATAAATATTCACATAATTTTAAGCTTGTTTTGCCTTTTTTATGTGTTATCTCAAACTATATATTAATTGATAATTAGTGATCTATCGGTAAGTATTATATGTAAAATTTAGATCTTTAATAAAATTTACGAATGTTTCATTTTTTAAAATAAATTAATATTTACATGCTTATATGTTCATGCACATACTTTTCATTAACAAACTCATATTCAACTTAAGTATTCAAAAAACTAAAATAACTAACAATTTATATTATTTATTTTATTTTTACTTTTTTAACTTAATTCTTATTAAATAAATTATGACTCTTCCAGTCTTCCCTATCTGATCCACCGTTCCCTAAATCCAAAATGTGCTATGGAACTAAAAAAAATGTTGTTATAATGCTTATTGTAAGGCCCGGGGCCGACTGACCAGGTGGCAACAAATAAAATTTTCGGTTGTTTTTTTGTATGTTAGCTGTGAGCCTATGGGCGGCCATAATATAGTAGTTTTTGCTGGAGCCGTGTGTTAAACGAATAGCATGATCAGTCTTCATTCATGCATATCTATGGCTATATACATTGCATTTACTCATTTCCATTTATATCATCACTTTCTCAGTCAGCTTATATGAAATAATTAAGTTTACAACCTGTTACATATATTCAACAATTTTCACTATAATATTTTTTCTAAATACATACATTATTTCTAAAATTAGTTTTCACACGTTTGTTATATCACTAAAAAAAAAAAAAAAAAAGAATTTTAAGTACGGTTGTCTTTATACTTGTAACTTAAAACGTTTTCGATACAATTAACAACCGTGCCTAAAAATTTTAATAACTGTACCTAAAATTTATAGGTAAAGTTGTTAACCATACCGAAAACGTTTTAAGTACGATTAACAACCATACCTATAGAACAATAACCATACTTAAAAGGTTAACTGTACCTAAAACCTTTTAGGCACGGTTATTGTTTAGTTTTATAAATTTTAAATATAGTTAAAAACAGTATCTAAAAGTTAATTTTTTTTAATATTAATTTTTGGTTCTAATTTTTTTGACCTATTTGTATGCCCTGCTCGTTTGAGACTACACATGCTCATTTCAGAATTTGATCAAAAATTCATATATATATATATATATACACTTACATACAAAGATATATATTTTATTAATAGAAAATACAAACATATATGTCATTTAATTACATCAATAATATTAAAATACAAGAGCTAATGCCACTAATCAAAATCAACTATATATACATATAAGTTAAATCTAATTAACATCAAAATATTAATTATATAATTAACTGGTTATTGCATGTGTCTAATACTATCAATAAGAAATTAACATATTTCTCTTCGACAAACATCCCATCAAATTCTTTTCGTGCATATTTTTCTTTTCTGTAAATTTAAAAAAATATAATTAAATATATAATTATAGAAAATTACAAGATAGTTAATATGATTTAAAAAATTTATATTAAATTAACTATTAATATATATATTGTATGTATGCATGAATTATTTTTTTCTAACTTGTTAATAGTGAAGAAGCAGCATTATTCTGTAGAAAAGAGGAACAGACCAGGAATTTTCAAAAAAAACGGTGAGAGAAAGTAAAAAACCAAACGAAAGGGTTGATATTCATGTACTGTTACAAAGATAATCACGAAAGGCACTAGTCCCCACGGGCCACGGCTTGAAAATTTATAATTAAGACATCTTTCCAACACTCATAATAAATATTAGAAACGTATTTGAATGAATTTATTATTATTGTAGTGTATGCATATTAAAATATGTTTTGTGGCCTATGGTGTTTGAGTTTTAGGCTGAAGTCAGACCTTCTAATTCCATTGTCAATTCCAATAAATCAGCTATATATAATGGAAGAGGATAATTTTGAAGTTACCACTAAACCGATATCATTTTGATGGAAAGTGCGATAAATTATAATTTGTACTTTAATTAAGGCTCAAACCGACCATTTTATAGTATTTTATTTTATTTTTCTTTGAATTTTTTTTAGCATTGATTTTCTATTTCTAAAATTTATATACATATCAACATATTTAGTGTCGTTTCTACTTATTATTCCATGAATGAGTAAAGGTTTGGGTAGTTTATTCTGTATTTTTTTTTTTTTTTAACAATGTCTACTACCAATACACAATATATACGTATATAAAAGTAGCTAGAAGTGTAATTCCAATTCATAAGATCTGAACTTTTTGCCGATATATTTAGCATACAAAATAGCACATCAACGTTATTACAGGTGATCTTCTTTCGGTAGGCTAAATAACAAGACTGTCATATTGTATATATTTGTATTACACATTTTCTCATTTTGATTTTTACTAGTATTTAAAACATTGATATTTATAAAACATAAACTCTTTAAATTTACGTAAATATCAAATAAAAATCAAAGATTTTTTTATATTAACAAAAAAATAATTTTAATTAAATTTATAAAATGAAAAAACATTATTGGAAATATGACAATTTTTTAATTTATCAATACCCTCCCATAAATAGATATACAGTGAATTTTATCAATATTTTGACATATGAACAAACTCAATAGATTTTGTTTGTATATTGTGATATTAAACAAATAATATAATTTTTTTGTATTATACAACATTTTTTTTAGTTCAATCATAAGTTACGTGTGATGGAAGGAGACGAGATTAATAAATAAATAAAAAAAATGGATCGCTCTCTCTCTCTATTTTAAAAAGAAATAGACTTAAAAACTTAGCCACTAGGTGATTCGAAAAATATAAAACAATTAATGATGTAATCATATTACTAAATCGTTCTTAATTTCTAAAACGATATGACACTTTAAGTTCAACTTAATAACCAAAATATGATTCATCTACTAATATAACGATAAGGCTTATTACAGAGCATGGAAAAAATTTCATAGGAGGCTGTTTTTTTTTTTTTTTTTCGAAAAAAATATATGATTTTATTGAAATAACAAGTAGCTAAATACATAATTATGATGTATAATTGATAAGAATTATAGTAAATTCTTTTTAATTAAAGTCTAAGCTTTTTATATCATATTATAATACAAACATAAACCTAAAATTTAATTTGATTTAGCTCATTAAAATTTATAATAAAAATTACATTATGTAAATAAAAGGACAAAAATAATAAATTAATAGAATATTAAAATCATACATGTATTAATTAAATTATCGAACTAAAAGTTAATATAAATAAATAAAAATTTTAATTAAATATATTTATAATTATTAAAACTAAATCTAAAAAATATATATTAAAAAATATATAATTTAAGATTACCTATGTAAAAATATGATAAATAATATAAAATTGAAAAATTAATAAAAGTAAATAAAAAATTATGGACAAATAAATATTAAAATTTTCATATAAAAAATTTTGAATAAATTTCACCAAATACAATACAAAATAATATAATATTAGATAAAGTTAAAAATTTAAAGTTAAATAAATTTAATTGACAGTTCAATCTCATTAAGCTATTTTTTTTTTTTCAGTTTTTATAATGTTTAAGAGTGATGTTCTATTGTCATACATTCAACAAAAATTAAATACATAAAATATTTTTGGATTACAGTATTTCATATAAGTTAAGATTTAAAAAGCATTTTTATATAATACATATAGGGATGAGAACAAGTTGGTCGGTTCGATTTTTTATCCAAAAAATTAGCCGAATTGATTTGGTCGATTAGACATTTTTATAAACCAAAACCGACATATCTACCAAAACTAACTGAACCTCAAACCAACCTATTTAATCGGTTTGTTCGGTTCGATTGTTTGGTTTGGACCTATTATATTTGTTAAAATATATATACACATAAGAATATCAACCGCAATATAATATAACATTAATTGAATAAAATCACTAAAATTAAAAGTCATGTAATAAGTTTAAAGCTTATATAAATATATCATGATCATAACATGTGAATATTGTGATATATAAATGCTAATAAAAATAAAAAATATATAATTTTACATTAAAAAAATATTATTTTAAATATATAAGTTCGGTTCAGTTTAAATAGATTTTTTTTTCCATCTAAACCTTAACCAAACGTATTTAATCGATATTATAAAAAGTTGAACCGAATCGAACCTACTGAGCCAACAAAAACTGAACTAGAAGGTTCGATTTAAGTTCGGTCCAGTCGATTTGATTGATTTTTTTAATTTATGCCTGTTCCTAAATATATACGACTATAATTCTATATATGCCATTAATATTTGTGAATTTTGTGGATAAAATTATTTATTTTTAACCACTTTACGGTTTACTCATGATTGCTATCACTTTTGCTAACATGTTTCCTGAACATTAATGATACATACAATAAAATATCCAAAAATACATAAAATAATTAGATACAATGTAATATATATTAATGAAAATAAAATATATTTATTTATTGTTAAAAATATTTATATAATTAATTTTTTTTATATCTTTCAATCTGGACCGCATCGCAAATAGCTCCAAAAAGTTTCAGGTTATATGTTCCAATTATACTAGCTATTGATTGCGTTAAAAAAAAAAACAACTATGTACCCTAAATTAGAGTTCCAAAAATGCAAAAGAATAATAATAATGATAAAAAAGAAAAAGAAAAAAAAGTTCGAAAATTACAAGTATTTGCTAATTGCTACCCATCTTATATGAGACATGTATTGAAAGTACATAAATTATTTAAAACAACACATTGAGTTATACATACACACTGGATCATAAATTTTGTAAATGTTATGAACAAAAGTTTTAAAAAATTTGCAATTAAATTATTCTCAACCACTAAACTATAAAGAGGATTTGAACGCATAAACTTGTGTAATAATCACGTTGATTTGAGTGAATAGAGCATAGCAGGCATTATCTTATCTCCTCTCGAATAACTTATCATCTCTGATAAAAAAAAAAAAATCACCCTTTTGATTTTGAGTTAAACAACAGGATAATTATGTCATATTATATTATTAAAAGTGGACTTTGAAGCTTGAATGTAATATTAATTATATAATTTTATATGGACTCATCATCATCGATTAGCCAACGATTTCTGGTGCAGTTGGGCAAAATTATAATAAAATTATTAAAGAGTATTTGAAACGTGCAACTAATTAGCTAGCAGTCAATGTTCAAAGCTTTGCCCTAAACCTAGAACCCACTTCTTAATTCTTTTGTATTAATTTCCAGAGTGTTGCAAAATTATTGATTGATTTAGTTTACGGTAGAAAACACTCTTTTCCTATATTATTCTGTTAACACGAAAATAGCTTTTATATAGAGAGGAATCATTGTAAGATATATAGCTCCTATGCTAAGCGTTTTTTAAGCGAATGAGGCACCGTTTTAGACTCTAATTAAACATAGATCTTAATTTTTTATAATGTTTATTATATTTTTAAAAATAAATAATTTTATCTTAAATTATTTCCAAAAAATTTAAAAATTAATTATTAAAATAAAATTTAAGATAAAATTAATTTAAAAAAATATTGTATTTAATTCAGTATTATTATGATAGATATACTGATACATAATTTTTTATTGATACAAAATAATACGCGAGTTATTTATTTTAAACTTATAAATAGTATTATTTAGTAATATTATTATTACATAAATTTATCATTAATAAATAATATATATGTTATTAACCAATAATAAGAAAGATAAACAATTGTTTACTCTTAGTTTATTATATAAAGAACACAAATCTTACATTTACTAAATCATTATATATATTTAAGTTTTTTGATAAACTTTAATTTTTTTTTTCTCAAATAATTGAGATTATGTAAAACAAGAACAAATAAGTATTGTAAAAATGTCTTCTTCTTCTTATTTTACAATTTTTATAGACATGTATTATTCTCTTTCTTACATGTCTATTCTTATTTTTAAAGTTCAAAACTTATATTTATTATATATTTATCTTATTTAAATTTTGGACATGAATGTTTAGTTTTATAGACAGTTTTAAACATTTTATTTTATTCTAAACTTTCAAAATTCTCAATTATATTATATTAAAATTAAAATAAATTTAATTCATTTTCAAATGAATACACAAAAAAATTAACTTATATATACATATATTTATTAATTTAATTTTTATTATTTGTTATTTATATTCAACAAAAAAATATTTTAATATCATTATAAAAGTTCAATTTTATAAAAAATAATTGATAGATCATTTTTATGTTTCGTATTAGGCTACAAATATTTATGAGTCACTCGTACATAATAAGGGTTCTATATTTTTTGAATTTTTAATTTTTTGATAAAATTATATGGAAAAAAATAATGTAACGAAAATTGACACATTTAGTTCAGTAAAATAAATTGAAATTTGTTACTAATTATTATTATTATTATTTAAGAAAAGGCAGAAACAATTAACCTTGTTGTTTCACCAAGTAGAAGAATGATAATAACAACAAAGAAAGTGAACAACCCAAATGACTACAAATAAAAGTGAGCTTTGTAGTGAAATTAAATATACTACTGCATAATATATAAATTTAAATTCATTATCGTGTATATGTGTGAGCAAAATAATAATAAGGTGTGCCAGACTAGTCCTCATGCCATAGAACTCCTCTTTAATGATGGATCAGGTTGGGCCATCATAGACGCCCAAGTCCAATCCAACATCACAACAAATCCTTAATCAATATTGCTCCCAATCTCAAAACTATATGTGGTCACAACAACTAATTTTTGAAAGAGTAATAAAAAAAATATTTATAACGTAATAAAAGAGTAATGATTATTAATATGGAAAATTATAAACACATCCATTAAAATTTTCATGTGTTTCCCCTTTTGATTTTTTTATTATACATACTCCTGATTTGACAAAGAAAAAAATTGAGTTAATGATTTAAAATAGTGTAGATTTAAGATCCAAATATATTTTGTCAAAAATAGTTTCTAATAAAATGTTAGTAAAATAATGATAATTTTAAAAATTCATTTTTTTTATAGAATAAAATTATGTGCTTTGATACTAATTCTTGCTATTTATGTTATTATTATGCTAATAGATTACTGGATGAAGTACTATTTTTTTTTTTTATGATAATGTTGTTCAAAATTAATCAAAATTAAATTTGGCCAGAAGCAAAAAAAAGCAGGATCGTGGGCTTTTAGCAAGATACTAGCCC